>WOVY01011735.1:0-155000 GCA_013436015.1 Rhipicephalus annulatus | reverse complement strand
CTGTCTATCTATGGTTGCGCGCTGAAAATCTTGTATGATTCCGCTACTGGTTAATCAGGTGTGCACAATTAACGCGACAAACGTTAAAGGGCTCGTTTAGCAGGAATTCCGGTGTCAGAATCGTTGGTTGTGAGCGAAACATCGTCCGATCAAAAATGAACAGTACGACCAGTGTCGTTTACAAAATCACGTGCACTGAGTGCCCTTCTTCGTATATCGGTGACACAAAAAAACCTACCGAAACAAGAAGCCAACGACGTCCGAAAACTGAATAAAGAGCGCAGTGCCGTCGCCGAGCATTCTGAGATGTTTGATCACCAGATAGATTTCGACGCAATGACAATCCTTGAAAGCGAGACTTACGGGACGAGAGCCTATAGACTCGTGTCGTGGCATATACAGCGAACGGCCCTAGCATCAACCGTTCTCTCGGAACCCTTCCCCCCGGTGTATGCACACGGACTATACGCTCCGCAGCAAAAACGGGAGGGGAGATGGGAGTTCATTACCTGCTTCGCCAGTGCCTTTAACCACCATATTCACAAATGCTCGTTCACTCAAGTGCTCTCCTCGACTTGAAAAAAGTCTATGGGAGCGCCGTCTCTTGGCACACCAAGTCACTGCATATCGGCAATATTCTGCAGTGATTCTTGAGAAGCGCAGCGTCAATTTCAGTCGAGCAGCAGCGCAGTGCTCAACTCAAGTGAAGGATGTAATTCGAGTCGAGGAGCGTTTCTGAATACGGGGGTGAAACGCCGCTGCAGCGTAGCCCCAGACTCCCCTGAGGGAAGAACTAGGTTGGTTCCAAACCGTCGGGTTGGCCACATCTCACGTGCTTTTTTGGTTGGATTTAAAATCATTTCCCAGTTTACGTACCCAACCAGGTAGACATCTGTTGAATGTTTACGTTAAAAAATCATCTTATGTGTGACCTAAAGATCGAGAAAGATGCAAATAACTATAAAGAAATTCTGAGTCAGAGTTGGCTTGAACATGGGTCGTTTGCGTTGCAAGCATATGTTCTACCATTGAGCCATGGGTATGCTTCGAAATACAGTGAGAAGTTTTGCCTATTTTGCCTATTCACAATTGCACGCGTCCGTATACACACGTCATAATACAATATGTAATATCGCAGAAGAGCAACATTGTACGAAAGTCGACCAATTAGACATCGCTGATGCTGGGATTTTCAACCTCCTACTTAAGCTCGACACCAAAAAAAAGTAGTGGACCAGACGATATACCGAACAGTTTCCTGAAAAGATATGCAGAATGGTGTAGCAAATATCTTGGTCTCATTTTCCGAAAATCACTCACGACTTCACAACTACCTAACGATTGGAAGATCGCAAAGGTGATACCGATCCATAAAGGAGGAGACGCAGCACAATTTTCAAATTTCAGACCTATTTCATTGACCAGCACATCATGTAAACTAGTCGAACACATAATCTTAAAACACATGACAGTACTCCTAGAGCACAAATTTTTTCTCGCCTAACCAACATGGTTTTCGAAGTGGTTTATCGACGGTAACTCAACTTACTGAACTAGTTCACGACCTTGCCAACAGTTAATAACCATGGTCAAACTGACTTAACTCTACTTGACCTATCTAATGCTTTTGACTGTGTATGCCACAGCAAACTAATAGCTAACGTAGAAAATGTTTTCGGAATAGAACTTTCCGCTTGGAAAAAAGCTTTTTTATTTAACAGGTCACAATTTGTACTCTATGAACAGATGTCTTCTAACACAGTAGCAGTAACATCCAGCGTTCCCCAAGGCTCGGTACTTGGGCCATTGCTTTTCTTGCTCTATATTAATGATATCACTGCTAACATCACTTGCAACATCAAGCTATTTGCGGACGACTGTGTGATCTGTAGAGAAATAATCATTACAACGATCACATTATGCTTAATTATTCTCTAGCTGTCGTGGATAATTGGTGCTCTAAATGGCAGATGAAAATAAACACACCAAAATCAGGGATAATGACCGTAAGCAGAAAAACAAAACCATCCAACTTCCCATACACCATGAATAACACACTTCTTAATAAATTTGAGAAACATAAATATCTAGGAGTTACACTGACTTCTGATCTCAAATGGGACAAACACATCGCTAATAGAACTTCGAAGGCGCTACGCAAACTATTCTTCTTAAAACGAACTCTAGCGCTCTCAACAACGCCAACGAAGCTGCTAGCTTACACATCATTCGTAAGACTAGTTTTAGAATATGCAAACACTGTCTGGTTTCCGCATTCGCTGACTAATATAACCAAACTAGAAGCAATACAAAGGAAAGCTGTAAGAATTATTTACAATAAATATAGACGCACAGATTCTCCAACACATCTTTTAAATGAGTCAGGTTTACAAACGCTGTCCACAAGAGCGAAACAAGCTCACTTAAAATTTCTTTTTTAGCTAGTAAAAATAACTACAAGATAGAATCATCCAAATACCTTTCATTTTCACAGGCTCGGCAAACTCGCAATAAACATGCGCGCACGTTGTCAGAATACGCATGTAGGAACGACACGTTTAAGTACTCATTCTTCCCGCCCGCAATAGCGGAATGGAACTAACTTGATCGCACTATCACAAACTCCCAATCGCTATCAGAATTTATTGCACAGATAGAAAAAACTGGGCGCGCATAACAGTTTATACGCATGCAGGCGCACCGGTCCAGATCTGCTGTTCGTTAGTTAAAGCAACACCTTTTTCAATGTCCCTTTCACAGAAGTATAGCTATTTTTGAAGTATGCTTTCAGTGCTTGCTATTCCTGTCACAAACTGTTCCATTTATGTTTTCCCTCACGATACCAATGCTAACATAAGTTCCTTTCTTCAATCATGTATTTTATTTCTATCGCCTTTCGGCATGGTTTCAGCTCTGTATAATGGCTATAACTTGCTTTGTATCTTGTGATTATTGCATACATTGTGTATTAATAACATAATTAACGTTTAACTTTTGTACTGCTCAATGGTTATATGATCCTCATCTCCTGTTATTATGCTTGCATGTTTTTACGTCTACATCCTTTTTTTTGTGTGTGTGAAAAATTACTGTATTGCCAAACTGCCACGCTCTCGAAGGAGAGTAGCAGTATTGTAAATAAAAATAAATAAATAAAAATTATTTATGTGTGGTACAAGCGTATATCGTAATCGGGTGTCAGCATGTGATTATCACGACTTCATAATTTAAAGTGGGCCACCAACAATGAAAGGCACACATTTCCTGTGCCTTTGCCCTTAAGGCCATGCAGTGGGTGCACAGGAAGTTTGAAAGTATTTCACGCAAGGAATTGCCTGAAGTTTAAAGCATGCTACTCATTACACAAAATTCAGCTGTATGAGAAAGCTTCGCTGACTCAAACCACATTAAACAGATTACGCACTAGGGACAGGATATCGCTGTCGCGTTCAACTCTTAAAGGTGAAGCGTAAGAATCCCCCAATTTTTCGCCTAGCTTTCAGCAACGCCTCCTAGACAAGTTTTGTCAGGGACGATTGCCGCCGTAATGACGAGCAGATATAACTGATGACACGTCATGCGATGATGCACCAGAGCGTTAGCTGATGGAAGAACATAGAAAGGAGCTTCTTTGTAAGTATTTTTAAGTAGATCCAGTGGATCTGCTGCATTTTCCATCATAGCTTCGTCACGCTTGTTAGTTTTGCTCTTGTTTCTTTTATCACTTGAAGCTTGGAATGACGATTTCATTTTAGTCCACTGTATGCTAGGCGTCTGTACTTCACAGCCGTTACCTTGTAATTTACACTCGAGCAGCGTAACAGAAAGGAAAATGTCAGTGTATTCAGAATTGTCTAGGCACTGTGGTGCAGTTTTAGCTCGGAGAATCGCGTTGAAGGTTCTGCAACAAAAATATAATAATGTTCCCATAAAAGTTTATAATTAAAGAAAGAATGCTGATGAAGACGCAGTGCACATCGCACTTACATATTTTGCGCAAAATGAAAAAAAGAATAGTACGTAATAAAAAAACATTTCGACCTCTTTAACTCGCAAAAGACTGCAGTTATGATCATTTACTTAAGAGATATTACCAGGCACATCTATTGCACTTATCAGCATATACATGTAGGTAATTGATAGTGGCAGCTCAGAGCAACGTCACAAGCTTATTACACGATTGTACTCGCAGATGATGAGTGGATACTTGTCGTCATCCCTGTGGCCATACTCGTCAAACACTCCGTACCGGTAGTGGGCCCACTCGTGCACAAAGACGTACGCTGCAAGAGCAAAGTAACGACATCGTTAAGAACGCACTATGACAAGGAATTGAATTCCTCGTCAAATTCTATGACTAATTGAAATAAACGTTGCTAATACCAGTGCCGGTAATATTAAGGGTATAACACGAGAACTTTAGTGAGATATATGTACCCGGAAGTTTAATTGGATTGTTCTGACTCAAAATTACATGAACGGGTCGACATATGTGCTTTTAAACGTGACATGAAAACGACGTACTGCCATCACACATATTGAAAAGGGGCAGTAGGTGCGCTTGAGAAGAAATTGCTGAACGTCTTAATATTGCAGCAACGAATGAATGTGCCCCGCCGTGGCGGTCTAGTGGCTAAGGTACTCGGCTGCTGACCCGCAGGTCGCGGGTTCGATTCCCGGCTGTGGCGGCTGCATTTCCGATGGAGGCGGAAATGTTGTAGGCCCGTGTACTCAGATTTGGGTGCACGTTAAAGAACCCCAGGTGGTCAAAATTTCCGGAGCCCTCCACTACGGCGTCTCTCATAATCAAATAGTGGTTTTGGGACGTTAAATCCCACAAATCAAAAACGAATGAATGTTTGCAAATGAGATGCTAAAAACAACTGTTACTCCATAGGCAAATAAAAAAGCAAGTTATATTGTTGGTGACATAATTTGAAAGCAAGATATGCTCATTAAGAGAGCTCAATAACTAATACTTTATTAAAAACTTTGCGGTATTCCGAATAGAGATATATGTGTATGTATGGCTACAATGTAAGATAACATCATGAACTTGTTTACAGCGCAACACTAAAAACACAGGGTAGGGAAAGAGCAGAAAGAAAAGAAAAGACGGCGTCAGCGCCGTCTTTTTTGTTCTTTCCCTGTCCTGTGGTTCTAGTGTTGCGCTGTAAAGAAGTTCACGATGATTCCCAACCAACTGGTCCAACTTACCATCTTATTGTAAAATACCACTGCACTACAGCCTTCGTAATATTATACGTAAATGACGCACGAGTTATGATACCTCGTGTATCCATAGTCCACAAGAGCTGTTAGCTACCTCATGAGCGGTATTAGGTACAACTTCATTACGAGACTAACAAATATTCTTGTGCAACACAAAACACTTCTGGGGAAGGGGGGGGGCAGCTTTTGAGCTATTGCTGCGAATACCGAGGAAACAGCGTGACTGGCACAACGTTTTTCTTGTTTTTTCCTTTCTCCGAACCCTCATATTAGTTTTTCTCATCTTCAGTTGATTTCCCCACCCTCTTTTTTTACCATGCCATACATGGTTGTGCTTTGCTCTACCCCCTCCCCTTATTTTTCTTTTCTTCATCATGATTTCCATTTCCCATTTTATTGCAATGCTCTGCTATACAAAACCATGCCATTTCTCATTCTCTTCCCTCATATTTCCTCTACTCCTCAGCGACAATTCGCACGCCCTTGCTGAACAGTACTATACAAGGATTCGCCATCGCTTCCACACCCTCACTTTCCTCTCCCGCCGGCAACGGATTCGTATAGATCGCATAAATGCCTGTACTCGTACTCTGTAGAAAGGTTTGCCTAATTCTTGCGGCGCATACCAGCGAAGTGGTTATTCTTTCCCGTAGATTCCACTTTACGCCCAGGTTCAACAGCTCCACAGATAAAAGTGAGAACATTTTTGTTGGAACTAGTTATCAGATGCCTAAAGAGATCAGAAAAGCAAACAAGGGGCATTAGAACGAGATTTCTGTGTATGCTAACACAGATTCCCGGTAACGCTCAAAATGACAAAGCAGCACCAAACCACGTTGCAAGAGTGATGTGATTCCACTTATGAGAAACGAAATACGCATAATTTTATGATCAGAATCATTCAAAGTGTTCATAAAGTCGCTGCATGAAAAATACAATACTCCGATACGGTTATCAAATTTAATCCCCCATCATTTCAGGAACACTAATACATTCTTAACAGCAAGGCAGCCGATGAAGCGGCATGACAGGCGTATTAAAATATGAATGCCCCTTTTACATGAATAATTGAACATTTTGCTTTCCAAGTACAACATATTTTCCAAGCGTAGGGGCTTGTTTTCTATAATCAACGTCGTTCAATATGGGCAAAAAGTCAATGCATAACCAAATTAACTCCGATCTGCTTATTCAACTCATCTTTACGTTACATCAAGAACACTAATACATTATTACCCAAACAGCCAATGAAGCAGCATGGCAAGCATATTACAACGATATGAATTGCTTTTTACATAAAAATATTCAACGCGTTGCATTCCCAATGCAATATTTTTCCCAAGTATAGGACTCGTGCTTGGAACTTGTGGTTTAATATTATTTTAACGATGATTCTACATCTCTCTCACTTGTAGATAACCATCATTTGCTGAAATGATAGGAAATGCAGTCTGTATTTACCCACTTGTTTAATTTATTAGTGTAACGTTCAGGAAACACCACAGGCAGCCAAGTAGCCCGACAGCAACATCAGAGAGATGATGGGACTTCTTTCCAAATACCACAAAATGAATGCGCTGAATTTCGCTTGCTAAATGTGTTTCTCTTTGCGTATGTGAATTTGCGGTAGCAATTCTAAAAGCTCGGAATTTCATGGCTGTTATTTCCCTTATTTAAAGCAAGAGGTAATCAGGCAGCTGGTACATACCAGGATTTCCAAATGTCTTCGTTGTTGAATCGTCCAGTTCGGTTAGGAAAGTTGGTGCGAGTTGGATGTACTCTCCGGGTTTTCCGCAGGATGTCGACTGCTTCGTGAAGGCCAGTTCCTGCTCTGGTGACTTTGAATTGAATTGTTTATTTCAACATAATACATGTCGAGGGATGGTATGGCAAAAGGCAGAATTAACTGCCTGACAATGGCCCTACCACCCAAGCACTGTCCAGCAGGGTTGTGGCTATCAGTAAGAAATTATACATTAGAAAGCGGAAGCTCAGCACGGTAATAAAAAAGGAAACATGACATAGCGCTATTTGCAAGGGACGGCGACATACATACAGGAATAGTAGAATTGAGTTCTTTAATGTAACAGGTCTTAAGCCACATGTTGTTAGAGGTCTACTCATACTATGAAAGGCACGAAAGACAGCAAATATAATTTAACAACACGCTTAAACAGGGATTTTGATGAAACTTCATACACATTGCTAAGTACTTGTGGATGTTGGTTAGGAAACTAGGGATCATATATTTTAGCTGTTTAGTACTGTATTTTGTTCTGCAAAACGGAACTTCGAGGTGGCTGTGTCGCAAAATATATGGATTGCGGTTAGTCAAGTACATGTGTGTAAACATAGATTCATTTTGACGCATTTTACTGTGTATGTATGTAGCAAGTTTGAGGAAGTATAGCTGATCCGCTTTTAATATCTCATTTTTTAAGAAAAACGGTGCTGTATGGTCAAGATAAGCAAGGTTTTCTATGTGTCGAACAGCCTGTTTTTGGAGGAGTGTCAGCCTGGTTAAGTTTGTTTTGCTTGTAGTACCCCAGACTAAGAGGCAGTAGTATAGTTGAGAATGTATGAGTGTATAGTACAGCTGACGTTTTAGCCAAGTCGGAACCAGATGCCGGATATTGTAAAACACTCGATTGGACCTGGAAATGCTAGTATGTAATTTGTTTACGTGATGAGTCCAGCTCAAATGTTCTTCGAACAATACTCCCAGAAACTTAAATACAGATACCCGTTCAATAGCGCAAGCATCAAAACGAAGAGAAATGTCAGTGACATCGGGTTTATTCTTAGGTTTAAAAACAATAAATTTCGTTTTAGTAACATTTAACTGGAGCTGGTTGAGGGACAACCAAATCAGCAGCTGGTGCAACCAATTGTTTGTTACTATTGCCAAGTCAGCTAAATTATGACCAGAGAAAAATAAACTGGTATCATCGGCGTAGAGAACCATTTTAGGCGTAAGTGGTATATTCACAATGTCGTTGATATAAATTATAAAAAATAGAGGACCCAAAATGGACCCCTGAGGTACGCCGCACATTATTTGCTTCATCTCTGAGCTTATGTTATTAAGACTTACAAATTGAAATCTATCTGAAAAATAACTCTTTATCAGTTCTAAGGTAACGCCTCTAATTCCATATTCGGGAAGTTTTTGAAACAAAATGTGATGCTTTATAGAGTCGAAAGCTTTCCTGAAGTCAAGAAAAACTCCAACAGTAAATAACCTGTTTTCAAAATTGTCAATTATTTCTTCTTTAACACTCAGCAGTGCCTCCTCGGTTGATTTATTCTTGCGAAAGCCGAATTGATTGTCAACAAGTGCCCGCTTTTCATCCAAGAATTGGGTTAACCTAAACTTTACAACTAATTCTAATACTTTAGAAAAAAGAGGTAGCACAGATATGGGCCTGTAGTTATTCAGATCATTCAAGGATCCACCTTTATGCAAGACTACAACTTTGGCTATTTTCATACTAGCAGGAAAGATCCCGGTAGATAGCGCTCTATTACATATGTGACAAAGCGGGGCACATAGTATATCAGCAACATGAATAATTGGTCTCGCTTTGATTTCATCATATCCGGCTGCGCTATCTGTTTTCAAAGATTTGATTAATTTACAAATTTCATCTGCAGTGCATGGAGACAGAAATATGGAGTTGGTACTGTGAGATGATATATATCCAAATAGATCATTTGTAAGATTGTTAGTACCAGGATTATTTGCAATACCAGCATGCAAAAAGTGATCATTAAATTTGTTCACCAGTGGAGTACTGGTATATTCCACATCATCAAACATAAGTGTGCTAGGGATCATAATATTTGAGCTGCCTTTGAGTTTACGAATTGTAGCCCATATTTTTTTGGGGTCACCTGATATCGACGCAAACACATCTTGGTAATATTGAGTGCGAGCTTTCCGAAGATCCGAATTGAGCTTGTTCCTGAGCTTTTTATATTCCCGGAGAATTGTTTCGTCTTTTACACGAATGAAAGTGTCAAATAATCTGTCCCTCATTCTAATTCTGTGGTATAACTCACGGGTAACCCATGGTTTTCTAGATTTTCGATTACCTTTAACTAAATGTAGTGGAAAAGCAGAGTCAAACGAGTGCTTAACTTTCTGCAAAAATAAATTGTAGGATAAATTCGGATCTTTCTCGTTGTATACATCTGTCCAATCTATATTATCGACCAATGACCTAAATGCATTCAGTGCCTCATTATTAAAATTTCTTCTAAAAAATGGAGCACTGCGTGCATGACAGTTTTTACTTTTGGGGCGCGGAACGAAAACAAAGATTGGCAGATGATCACTAATATCGAAAGTGAGAATTCCTGAAAATACCTCAGCGCTATCATGATTTGTTATGCACAAGTCAATTAAGCTTTCTGTATCTGGTGTTATTCTAGTGGCCCGATTTATAGTGTTAGAACAATGAAATGACTCTATGACATCTTTAAAACGTTGTGTTTGAGAATTGGATATTAATAAATTTATATTAAAATCACCAATTAGAACAACCGACAGACCTGTCATGGTAGCGTACTCAAGAATCTTGCTAACAGACAAACTAAATTCCTGAAAATCACCAGAAGGGGGGCGATAGATAGCCGCAATCACGGTACTACAACATTTGACAGCAATTGACTCATAATCATCATTAACAGCTGAAAATTCAGCGAGAACAAAGTAGTTTAGGTTATTTCTGATATAAAGTGAACAACCGCCTCCTCGACGACCTTTCCTGTAGACACTTTCACACTTGTAACCATCTAGAAAATTGACATCTGAAACCGACGAAAACCACGTCTCTGTAAATGCCAGAATGTCAAATTTATGGTCTAGTGCCTCCAGAGCTGTTTCTAATTCCATGACCTTACCACTCAAACTTCTGCTATTTACATGAAAAATAGACAAATGATCACTCGGCTTTAAGGAATGACTCCGCAAGGTAGAATTGAAAATAGAGCTGTTATAATAGCTTATGCTAGATGATTCTTTCATCGTAGAAAAAAGAAAAAAAAAAGTACGCGAACACAGAAAGACACGTCACAAACTGATCAGTAGCTTATTGTATCTTATCTAAGTCGGTTTGACATTCAATGCGGATCGCTCGCTCGCCCTGTGCCTTACGCACAAACATCTTTCCTTCCTTCTGCCAAACAAACTGATAGTGCTTTTCTTGCGCCCTAGCCCTCATTAGCCACAAAAGCTTCCTGTTTTCTGCCGTCAGATTATCCAAGAAATAGACATCCGATTTTGAAGACTTCAAATAGCCTTTCTTTGCCATCCATTCATTCCGTGTAGCGCACGATACAAAGCGAACGAGCACCGCTGGTTCTTTACCTGGCTTGGGCGGAAGTCTGTGCAAGCCGTCAATATTAGCTGGCGTGAGCTCGGCAAGGTTTAACTGTTTCGCCAGGTTATTCAGTTTACCGAGCAACTGTTCGCCTTGGCTATGGGGGATACCATGAATTTCCAAATTTTGACGGCGGCTATATTGCTCTAAGTAGTTGAGATGCTGTCGCAGCTTCTGAATTTCCAGAGGGTCATTGGCTGCTTCAGCCTTTTCAACTCTTTTCTTTAGAGTAGCTATTTCACATGATTGCTTTCTCATCTCGATGAGTACCTCGTCATACTGCTCTGACAAGTGTTTAACAGATTGTTCCATATTTTGGACTGTGTCCTTCAGTTGCATTAGTTGATCTATTCTGCTTTTGATGGTGGGTATCTCCGACAACTTGCGATTTATTTCAGCCAGTATTTTTCCAGTGTCAGATGTCTGCTGCAGCTGCAACTTCCCGCTGCCGGCGTTCGCACGTGCAGCTAGAATAACACATGCTTGACATTTCCATGCTTTTTTTGCTGCCTCGTCGCCTGTCTTAAAAGCAGACTTTGTTACTCCTGAGCATGGTCCAATGTGATAACCGTAACTACATTCGGAGCACATTGGGCAACTGCCGGGATCGGGAAGTGCCTCTTTGCACACTAAACACAAGGCAGAAGCTGCCATTCTCAGTACACACCCGAAATGTACAACACTTCAAATCACGCAGCTCCCACAAAGCAAAACGACGACAAACGAAAAAAGCGATTTTGTGGTGGTGGTAGGCGGCACAACAGAGAAGAAATGTTAAGGCTTTGTAACTAACCTGCAAGATTAGAAGAAGTCAGTCTCCCGAGCGTCCGCCCGCCACCACCACCGCTGAACAAATGCGATGGTATCTGATGCGCTTCGTTCTTTTACACAGCTCGATGACGTCACGAAGATTGCGAGGCCCACGTAGTGTCAGCACTGTCAAAGTTCCAGTGCTGTCAAATCCGAAGAACTCGGAAACCCTGAGTTGCCTCTCCTCAGAGATGAAAAAACGATGTTTCCAGGTTGGCCTGTTCCTTTTGGGACAGCTCGGGGTCTGCACGAAGCGTGGGAGGCCCGTGTGGTTTCCTGCAAGATTAGAAGAAGTCAGTCTCCCGAGCGTCCGCCCGCCACCACCACCGCTGAACAAATGCGATGGTATCTGATGCGCTTCGTTCTTTTACACAGCTCGATGACGTCACGAAGATTGCGAGGCCCACGTAGTGTCAGCACTGTCAAAGTTCCAGTGCTGTCAAATCCGAAGAACTCGGAAACCCTGAGTTGCCTCTCCTCAGAGATGAAAAAACGATGTTTCCAGGTTGGCCTGTTCCTTTTGGGACAGCTCGGGGTCTGCACGAAGCGTGGGAGGCCCGTGTGGTTTCCTGCAAGATTAGAAGAAGTCAGTCTCCCGAGCGTCCGCCCGCCACCACCACCGCTGAACAAATGCAGGGAGGTCAATGCGTACGTCGCTTTTCTCGAACAGAGTCTCAGACAAACGACGTGCACTGCTCCTCTCGGGCCACGTGCTGGGGAAGTTGATAGTCACATGCTTGAAGTAGACGAGGCCGTCAGTTGCATGGTGGAGGAAAAAAGACGAATTCCTGAGCAGTTTCTGCAAACATGTACGTAGATTTAGTCCCTTTTACCACTTCCCTTAACGGTTGGTTTGTAATGACAGTAGAGAAGAACAAATTGTACGAACAATAGTAAGGCAAAAGTCTTTGTTGTCGATGTTCGGAATAAGTAGAGAAAGCTGCTCCATCAAAAAAAAAAACAAAAAAAGTCGCGATAGATGCGAAAATGACAGAGAGAGAAGGGAATGTTTATTTTTGAAACAGTGCCCCGAGCAATGCCCGGTATCACCCTGAGGTGGGAGGGCTCCTTTAGTCTAGGAACCCTCTGGCTTCTACTGCCCTCTTGGCCGTGGCGACGAGTTGTTGGTCTTCCAGGTCCTCAAGGGCGAGCTTCGCCTCCCACGTTGCGAAATAAAAACAAAAAACAAAAAAACACCGGGCGACGAGCCATAAACGCAAGCGTGGCAGGCAAATGTTTTGCCACAGATGCACGCAAACGCTTTAAACTACCTCAGAATATTGTCCCTATGTATTCCCTTCAGACGTAAATAATGACCAACTGTACGTGAATGCCTAAATTTTGGACGACATTCCAAGATGCTTCATATTACATATCAAAAAAGAAAAGTAAGAAATATGTTGCTTTTAGCGAGCTTTGATAATTAATCCTAATTAGATATTATTTAAATATTCAGTACATCTGCAGTCAGTTACGCTCCATTTTTACACAGATTGATGAAAATATTTGATTCAAAATGCACACGCAGCAAGTTTTTAGTTTTGTTCAATATGGCCAAAGAAAAAATATACTTAAACAGTTGGTCCTGGAATGCAGCACTTTGAGTGGCCCGTCTAACATCGCAGTGTTTTCGCTAAAATAATTGGCTGCAGCCATACGAAGCACATTGGGGTTAAATCAAGACGCGTTGACTATGAGAAGGTTCAAGTGATCTTATGCGCAATGCATCATGCCATTCCTTTCTCACTGGTCCGAAAAACTGGCAAAAGCAAGTAGCGTCCACATATGTGGATGCTGCGCCTGAAGAAAATATGTAGTCGTCATGTAGGGGGAATCGTTACGTTAGTCAGTTCATTATTGTCATGCGTATACGAAAATACCACTCCGACAAAACCACTGAAATTGTGCCAATTGGAAGACGACAACGTTGTTGTTATGGGGCTGAGTCTGGGTTGACCTAGTGACTTGCATTCAGTGGGCCCGTGCAGCGTTATCACGCTCTAATACCGCTTGACGATCCCTAAATAAACACTCCCCGTATATATACTGCATGACGAAAGCATAACATTTCGCCTTGCTTCACCCTGTGTGAATCGCTTAATGAGTGGGTGGTTGAAAGCGGCCGACATTTACAAAGGCGTCAGCCATAATTCATCATCAGGCATCAGGTGCCTGGTGATGAATTATGCGTGATATTCGAACCTGTCAATCTAGCATGCGTGGGGTCTGCGTGAAAGAAAACTGTTGAGCCATTTGAGTTGCTCTTTATACAAGCTAATGGACGGCTGGCTCACTGTCATGAGCAAGAGCCCTTCAGACGAGCGATGACTACCAGGTGGAGGGTTCGAAAAGTGAGATGGCTCGCTCCATAACGCGGACCTGAGGCGCGTGACCCGAGCTGCGATCGACACGCAAGGTACGATGAGCTGGCATCGTCTACGTGGGCTTGCGAGAACGTTGTCGACCCAGATAGCGCCCCAGCAAGCAGCAGGACATCGTCTCGGCAGCGTGTGATGCGTGCGGCCCAGAGCGGTGTCCGGAGACCTCGACCTTGCTTCGAGTGAGGCTGCTAGAGATGCAGAAAGTGCGCACAGCAATCGCCCATGTTTCTGGCCATGGAGATAGAAAAAAGGGAGGGGAAACTGTGGGATGGCGGAGAGGAGGTTAGCTAACTACGTTGAAATAAAGTACCATAATATATAAAAACCATATTTTCCCTCATATAAAAAAGCAAACCAGTACAGACCTTCCGCGTGAAGACCAATATCGCTGTTATGCGCATGCGTTGAAGTTCTTGAACATATAATATTCAAGCACCTTGCCGCGTTCATCAAAAGCAACATAATAGGCAGTCGTCCGCATGGCTTACGACGCGGCTTATCGATGGTGACACAACTGCTTAAAATGGTACATAACCTTGCCTTTGGTCTAGAGAAACAAAGCCAGATTGATATATTTCTAGATTTTGAAAAAGCGTTTGACTGCGTGTCACACCGTAAGCTACTAATGAAATTCAAGCAGATTCTGAAAATGGCTCTTTATTGGCCTGGATCAAAGCACACTTGAGCTGCAGGTACCAGTGAGACACAGTCGGTGGGACCAACTCACTGTCCGCACCAGTTCAATTCGGTATACCTCAGGGATCCGTCCTGAGGCCTCTTTTCTTTTTGGTTTTTGTAAATGATATTGTCTGCGATATACCAGTTAAGATAAAGTTTTTCACAGATGAATGCGCGCTTTATCAAGAAGTGGATGATTGTAGCGATTAGCTCCTTTTGAACAATTCTTTATCTAAAATTCAGGACTGGTGTACGACATAGCAAATGAACCTAAACCCCCCAAAAAAACTGTTGTGATGATCATAACCCGCGAAAATTATCCTTTAAAATTTAAAAAACAATCTAGGTTATCAATCCTTCAATTCTCTTCGCAATATACGTACCTTGGCCTTGTAATCACATCTGACTTGAGATGGAATTATCATATAGGTAACATTGAAAAAAAAGAAGGCTCTGAGAAAACTAGGTTGCTTAATGTGTTGTCGGGCGCATTTCATGACCTCCAATCAGTTTCTGTTTCGATGGGATGTGTCGCGTTGCGCCAGGCAACGGCGATAGTGTGAACCATTGCTAGGCGACAATGCGCGCTCTCTGAATGAACAGTCCTCCTCCAGAATCCAGGCCTAGCGTGACGTTCTTCACAGTGCTCTGGCCCTAACGCACCCATTGTCTTTCTCAGACGGAGCCCCGGCGGCGACCATACAAAGTGGCGACCAGGTGAACAAGAAGTAAGCAGCTTAAGTACTTCGTCGGCATCTTCCGCCGATTTCCTACGCGGATTTCCTACCTTTTTGGGTGCATTTACAGGGCACTGCTCTACTTGCACGCTGCAAGTGCGTTAGGCATACTGCACTACTGCGGCCAGCCCTGCAAGTTTGGCGAATACTTGCTGGCATCAGTGACTTGCCGACGCATACTGGGGACTGCGACTACTCAGTGCCTCAACGTTTCAGCATAACTTCCGCGATTGCTCCTCCGCCGTTGCTGCAGACTCCGGGCACTCCTCTCGTGCATTGAGCTCAATGTCGCTATGTCTTTCAGGCGTATGTCGACGTCGCCGCTGGAAACACCGCTCGGCCAGCTCACAAGAAGAGTCTCTACTTAACGCACTCGGAGTTGAGGGCCTTGATGTCCACTGGACACTACAAAATGCACCGGACCTGGTGGAAAGCACAGACGGGACTCTGGACGAAGGCACACAGGATGAATACATCGCAGCACTCACACTACTGAAGAACCATTTCGAGCCTCCAATCAATTAAGTCCTAGAGTGTCACCGCTTCAACATACTCAAGCAAATAGTAGGAGAATCAGTTACTACGTTTCTACTTTATAGACAATGGCGAGCAAATGCATTTCCGACGGAGGCGGAAATGTTGTAGGCCCGTGTGCTCAGATTTGGGTGCACGTTAAAGAACCCCAGGTGGTCGAAATTTCCGGAGCCCTCCACTACTGCGTCTCTCATAATCATATGGTGGTTTTGGGACATTAAACCCCTTATATCAATAAATCAATGTCGAGCAAATGCCACTTCGGAGCCTCTGCAATTCCATGACCCGTGATCAGCTGTTCACAGGAATAACTGCCCAAAATGTGCGAAGACGACTGTTGCAACTAGGTTCTACCCTCACCTTACAACAAGCAATTCAAATTGCGAAGTAACAGGAGCGTACCGAACTGGAAATGCAGGAATTCGCCAACCACGCTAGTTGAGAAGATCGGATTACATACGGGCCCTCAAGATGGCCGCGAAAAACAAAAGCATGGCCGATGGCCTCCCAGACAGAGTTCGGCAGGAAGTCAACATGGCCGCGGACATCACAACTTCCGTCCTACAACATCGAAATTTGCACGCCACCAGGAAGGACCTCACCGATCTGAATCCGGTGTCTGCAACAGATGCGGATTTCATTTACACTACGCAATTTTTTAAAATTGTCTAGCCCGCAACCGCACTTGTTCTGCCTGCAGAAAACGAGATCACTACCAAGCTGTATGCCGCTCATCAAATGTGAGCACGTCTCAATAGAACGTAATTGAATAACAAGATGCTACGATAACAAACTCGGTTACAATCCTAAACATTGTTGAACGCTCCAGCCGTCCTTCGCCGCTGAAGATTACAGTTCAAGTTGGTCAAGTCAACATTCCTTTCCTCGTTGACACCGATGCGACCGTATCATTGCTTAACTTATAAGATTTCAAGAAGTACTTTTCGGGGGACCTTTTACTCGTGCGTTGTTCTTCAGGACTATTCGGAAAAAGGCATTCCCAACCTCGAATACTTCTCTACAAACGTTCGGTACAATGAAACCACTCACTGCTGCTGTCACATTTTACGTGACGAAAGGGGGTTTTTCACTTCCTGGGTCGGATGCCATTCAAAGGCCGCACATAACCATTCGCGGTGCAACATTGTCCTGCCCACAAGTTTTAAGTTAAAAACTACAAGAATTTTTGCCAATGCTCCTAAATTTCACCACCTCTTCACCCAGAAACCCGGACTGGTGAAAGGCTACATGCACGAAGTGAAACGCCGTCCAGGTGTGCAACCAGTTGCTGCCAACCTTTGCAGATTTCCATTCCTGCTTCGGCAACAATCTCAAATGAACTTTCTCGTCTTGAAAAAGCAGGCGTCATCGAACGAGTTTCAGCATCACATTGGGTCTCTCCACCGGTCGTGGTGAAGAAAAAGGAACGGTTCCTTTAGACTTTGTGTGGAATGACATGGACCAAACAAAGCTAGCGTGGTTGATGGGTTTCTCCTACCCCACATCGATAAACCTCTCTAGCAACTTATAGGGGCTGTTAACTTTTCAAAGCTAGATTTTGCATCAGCGTACCATCAGGTTAACTTGTCAGAATCAAGTAGAGACCTAACTTCCTTTGTAACACAAGGTTTATTCAGATTTCGTAGAGTTCTTTGGGCTTGCATCTGCCCGCGCTGTTTTTCATAAAATTTCAGACATCTTGAAAGATTGCTCTGGATTACTGTGCTACGCAGGTGACATTTTGGTCTAGGGTCGAACGCGTGCTGAGCATGATGCTAATTTAAAAGTTGTACTAAGACGCATAAGCAACACAGTAATGAAGCTGAACGACAAATGTGTCTGCCGTCAAGCAAATTCCAATTTGAGGACACAATGTTAGTGCCAGAGGATAGTCTTCTCTTCAATCCAAAGTGCATTTTATTGTTAATGCATCTGCAGATTGTAAAATCTTGCATTCACTTCTTGGTCTCGCTGGCTATTACTCAAAATTCATTTCACATTATGCTGATGTTGTTGAACCACTGCGTTCTATGTTGCGTACAGGCCAAACATTTAATTGGTCCGGAACCCTAATTCGGCTTTCAACTATATCAAAGAAGTACCAGCTGCAAATCCTGTCATTCAACTCTTTGACGAGAAGCTTCCAATAGCCATTAGTACTGATGCGCCCAACATAGGATTGGGTGTCGTGTTTGACATTTGTACTTATGGGATATACATTTTACATAAAGCACTAATAATCAAGCTCTTGTTACGTTACTTCCTGCTGTATCAGAGGGTCGACGCCCATTGTGCATTTCACACTGTGCCAGGCTATTATACTACAACTTCACTGCATAGTACTGCAAGGGTGCACATAACGTTGTGACGGATGCACTTTCTCGTTTACCTGTACAGCTTTCAGTCTGCCCAGAACTAGAAGAAGTAGTCTCTCTCGGTACTCCTTGCATAAGTAAAGCTGACCTACAGGCAGGAAGTGCTGAAGATTCTGCATTACAACATGTGCTTGCATTCATTGCCAATTGCTTGCCAGGTAACAAATCTCTGCCACCAGGATTACTGCCCCAGTTTGCAGTCCGATTAGAGCTGTCCTGTGTAGAAAACTTAGTTTTCCGCACAGATAGAGTCACCATTCTTGCATCAATGTGCGGTAGACTCGTGAAATTGGCTCATGAAAGCCACCCAGCCATTGTCAGGACGAAACAATGGCTTAGAGAGATATACTGGTGGCCTGGCTTGGATAGTCAAATTGAACGAGCAGTTCGCAACTGCATCGTATGTCAAACAGCTGATAAAGCTGATAAATCTGTAAACCTGATTTTGCACCCCTCCACCCTGTTCGGTGACCAAGCAAACCGTGAGAAAAGCTAGGCATGGACATTGTCGGTCCACATGAACGTGCTCCATGTGACTGCAGATTTGCAATTACATTAGTTGACTACCACTCTAAGTTGCCGGAAGTTTGTTTTACTCATGCAGTCACTTATCAAGTGGTCATGACATTCGTGACAGCACTTCTTAGTAGGGAAGGCTACCCTGAGGCAATTGTTATGGGCAACGGTCTTCAGTTAAAGTCTCAACTATTTGAAACTTTCCTCTCAGGAAGAGGCATTCAGCCCCTTTGCTCATTGAACTACTATGCACAAGGCGACAGCCAATTTGTACGTTTCAAAAGAGTTCTGAAAGAGTGAATTCAGCTCACTCAACTTGAATGCCGCCAACTGAAACTTTCTGTTACAGAGTACTTAGGCACTCACTTAACGCCTCAAGCTACTACAGGGTTCTCACTTGCACAATTTTTGCATATTCACCAAACTCATTCTGGAATCGACATTGCAGGGTTACACCTAAAGTCTTGTGCACCTTGCCAATGTTGGATAATGTGAGAACACGAATATTCAATAAGCAACAGGCAACTAAGCAACGCATTGATTCAAAGCGTGAAGCAAAGCCACCTAAGCTACAGGTGGGCCACATGGTCAAAGTACTGCTTTATGCAGAGCAAAACTAAACTTCACAGCGGAATTCACTTCTTCTGCCTAATTCTTCATCCATGCAACAGAATTACTCCCCACCTCCATTCTTCTGCAACGACACGGTTAGTGACACTTCGAGAAACAACCTTACAGGCATCTTCACAAGAAACTGCTAATGTGCCCAGCCCCAGTGCAGGTTGTTTTGAAGGGGGGAAAGATGTCTCAGGTACTGATGTGTCATGTACGAACGCTCCAGAATCGCTACAGCTCTCCGAGGATGAGCATGTAGGTGAGCCCCAAGACTCAAAATCTTCTGAGATCGATAAGGCTCCATCGGTAAATCCTTCACCTCATCCTCCGGCATGCCGTCGTTCCAAGCTACACCGTAAAAAACCGGCGCGTTAGGGCTGGTTCGCTAGCGCCAAGCCTGCCGCAAAACCGGTGCCGCCCGCAGAAAAGCTGCTCAAATTGCACGGCAAGCTCCCCCGACAAACATGGCTGCCCTTCCGAATGCAGTTGTCGACCACCTCGAGTCTATCAAGCGGATCCGTGCTCCCTGTAGATCATTAGGTCCGAACTGATACTTCCATTTGCTTTATACTCATATCTTTGAGCTTCGACAATACAGTACTCGAATGTATTCCGACAGTTTTTGAGAACCATACACAAATAATTGATTTTTTAGGCCTGAGCAAGCCATCCCGAATTTCAGGGGGCATACAATGCAAGTTTGTTTGTTGTTGCTAACGCTGAATAGCTGGCGTCACTTGACCAAACGCCTGCTGTAGAGACGTCATTTTTAATTGCTATGCAATTTTTTGAGTACCGGACAAGCGAAAATGTTCTATTCGCTGCTGGAACGTAGTCTGGAAACGATACGTACGACATTTTGTGGAAACCGCGGAGCAAGAAGCAAGCAGCTCGAAGTGTTCCGCGGTAGACGCAGACAATGCGGAGAGGCGAAAGCAGACGACATGCCTCAGCCATGTCGCTCGTCACTGATAGGCTAAACCACTCTTCGGCAAACGGCACAAAAATGGGTCTCGGACCCATTTTTCGAACGACGAAGAACGGCAGACGTGCGCGAAGCAAACAGCCGCACACGGCTGCCTGAGAACATGAAACGCCATTCGGTGAGGTATTCTTGCCGCTAGCGTGAACCGGCCCTTACAAGGATTATTTACCATGAGCGTTCTCATTTATATTACTCTAATTCCTACATGTGTTAACTATTGTATAATGCTGTTTTCTTACCGATTTCTCTCCACCGTCCACAATTGGTGCCGTAAACGCTACCGATGGGGACATGAAGAAGTAATAAGTGAAGTCGAATGCTTCACGTCTGCATTTCATCAGCGGCAAGTGGGTGCTGCCTGATGTACTGAACTTCGTCAAGAAGAAGTAAGTTCAATATATTATCTTGACCTGCAGCATTCTCGATAGTTTTGTTGTGTTGAATCCACAAAGCTGAACGGCAGTCGCTGCTTCGTTTTTCTTTGCGCTAAATAAATACCACACATGGTACGTGCTCATTCTGCACTTCTCGGAAGCAGCGTAGTGCGGTGCACGAGCAAATAGGAAATGAAAAGCGTGGTCCACTGTCAGAGAGAACACGCAAGCTCGTGGCCGGTGGTCCATGTGGCGCATACTGGCGGCGAGATTTTTAAATACGGTGCATGCGCAGTGAATTGTAATGGTGGTGCGCACCTAGTTTCGCACCCAGTTACATGCGGTGCGCGCATGAAAGCGTAGGAAAAGTTTTCTGTATTTTTCAATGCAATTAATCTATCTTTCACATTGCCTGCTGCTCGTCGGACTCTTAGCAACAACCAAAAATCTATGCTTTTAACTTTATTGCTGCAGGGCCCCCAGCCAACAGAAAAGGCAACTAGCCCCTTCACATGTATTCATCTGCGCTGTGTCGTATGCTCGCCGTCTTCACAGCGTCTGCTCTCTTAATTGTCCTTACACGCTCGATGAATAAACCACGTGTGGTTTATTTAATAAATGAGTAAAGCTGTCAAACAAGTCATTACACTGCAACTTCAGTAAAGTTGGGGCACTTGGGAAAGGAGGATTGGACACTTCGGAGTGGATATTGAGAAGCGTGTTGCTACTTTAGTCCCGGCTAGTCCAAGCAGTTACACTATATGCTACCTTTAGCTAAGAGAGTTGCGCATCTCCTTACCAGAGTTGCTAGCAACCATGCCTTGCGGAGAAGCTGATGCACAGGCCGCGCCCTCGAAACATGGCCGCATCGCTGAAAGCAGTCATCGTCCACCTAGAATTTATCAAGTGACCGTCATGTGCTTTTTAGCTCGTTAGCTATGAACTGGTGCTTTTATTTGCTTTAGATTCATGTCCTTAGGCTTCTACGGCAAACAATTTGCGTATATTCGGCATATATCTTCGGAGACCTCCGCCACGTCAGCAACAGCGTCATGCAATGACGACGAAGGACGATGTCGGCAGCGGCAGGAATGGCGAAGTTCATGAATGTTGAAATTTCTAGCATGGGCGAAACGTGACAGACCATCAAATTTGGCTCCGTATGACAACCAAGTAAGATCGACCCAACAACTCGGGGACTACAAGGCTAGAGTTGTCGGACCAGGGATAAAGATCGGCAGTTAGAAGGGACTTAGACTGTTTAGTTTGGACATGCAGGCATTTAGTACTCTTGCGTTTATTTTGAAGGCGACAGTCTTTCTTGAGATATTTCAAAGCAGAAATTCGGGTCTGTCTATCTGTCAATCGATTGAAACACTGGAGCGAAGGTTAAACGCCTTGCTGAACGCCCGCCTATCTTGATATCCCTGCTGAGTTCATACTAGTGAATATTGGCAATAAAAAAGCAAATATTGCGCATATTGTGCATATTTGAGCGCAACAACAATGCGTGAGTATTAAGTAGTGACCTGCGCAGTGGCGGCTACATAGAGCGCCCGCTCCCAACGTGGGAGTTGCCGGGTACAATTCTGAGTGCCAATCATGGAACCCATCGATTTTTCCCAGTGGGTAGAGGAGTACACCTACCTAGCGCTTGTTGTTTCTGGGCACTCATCTCTAGAGGTAGCCCATAAGGATCTGCAAAGGCCCCTGGGCGTAACTTAACCCGCCAAAACCTTGGTCAAATAGTTGAGCATCCACCGCTTCTGTGATAGGCAGTGAGTTGCTGCAGCCTGGCACCATCTGGCTAAATAGGTACAATCGCACTTCCGGCGTAATGCTCGGCAGAACGGAGTTTTAGTCGCTTTAGAGGGCACCCACCCGTGGGAAATCGGCGGCATGGGACTGTCAGACCTTAAATTAGGTGATTTTTTTTACAAAGGCTACAGCGTATGATCCCTGAACTCTTGATTGCACATACCGCGATTCTCATTATAGCAAAAGAAGGCCGTTCAGTAATTGCGTTTCAAACAAAATACACACATACCTAGTAATGATTCAAAATTAAGTTTCCTTTCCCCATGAAATCACACAGTTTTTTTGTGAAAAAGTGGCGTGTATAAATGTCTGTCGCCTTGCGATTTAGTGAGTTGTACTTGCATGGCTTGTTATTTAGGAAGTCTGGGTATTTCTACACATGCCTTGTTTTTGTGTCTAAAAATATTACACTACACCATTACTATAAATAGGTCTTACGAACAGGCCTCGAAGCATCAGTATTTTTTTAGCAATTTTTTAAATCTAGTATCAAAAGTGTGAAACTGTCGCTACTTCTTTTATTAAGATTGTTTACCGTATGTACACTACTGTTCCCCGTATTTCTTAATGATTAGGACGGGTGACGGAACCTTGTCAGACATTAGTTTGCCTTTTTTCCTCTTCTGTCCCTAACTTGTCAGTGTGTACTGTGTAACTCAATTATAATTGACTGAATGAAAAAAAAAAATCCAGATTTATCATTGTATTGATTCGTAAAGACCACGGTATTTGTATTCAAATTGTCTGCATTTTCTGTTCGTGTTTCGAATGCCGCGCGTTTGTCTTGGTTAATATGTTGTGCCGGTAAGCATGTCTAGTTAGTTCATGTTAACTGCAGCTGCCTGAATCCGTTACACTCACGCATGCTCTCCATTATTATCGATATGTTGTTCGCCTCAGTCATCAGACACGTTTTTAATTTGTATGCCGGCACAAAAGAATGCATTAATCCAACATTGACAAGCACTTACATTCTCGAAAATGTAAATAAAGTTCATAATGCCAGATTTGTGGGTTCGCATATTGCATGGGCATGAGCAAAAAAGTTTTCAGTTCAGTTAGATAAACTTTTATCGCTTAAGCCATTTTAGTTGCCAAAAGGATCACACAAACGTATACAGCGCGTTGTGAGGAATTGAACGAACCAAAGTAGCGTGGGTGTGGATAACGCGTACCCTAAACGTATGCCAAAACTGATCGGTGTTCCAGGTCGTCGTCCGCGTTGGTGGCGTCAACACGAATGATAAAAAAAGGGGATAATGGCGCCATAGAAGGTCACCAAATGACGCCATTATGACGTTTTAAGTCGGAAAGGGTGTGAAGACATTATGTTGTCTTTGACGTCATCACACCAAATCACTGCTTGTTCAAGGAATGTGGTCAAGGGTGTGTTGATCTCGAAGGCAGTGCTAAACGTGTTGAGGTGCACAACGTTCACAGGAGTGGAAGCTTGGGCTAGTTGGTGCGTATTCATATTTGCAAGGTGTTTCAGCGCGCGAACAAAGGAAAAAAGGACAGGGTAGACAGAAAGAGCGCTGACTTCCAACTAACTTTATTTCGCAGAGTGGCAAGAATTTATACGTCTAAAAAGGAAGATTACAGAGCATGAATGTAAAAAACAAGCCCAATCTACACACCAGTAACAGCACGTGTGACAGGTCCTCTAATGCCTCAAAGCCCAGCCAGGTAATCGCGTTCAGCCTGGGATAAAGCAACCGATGAAGTGCTTACGCATTTATCTCCCAGCACGTGTATTTTTTCTGCTTCGATAATTTCTCGGGTAAGTTGCTCCCTGTGCCTTGCCAATATAGAGCACTGATCAAAGAGGGGGGTGCACCCACAATCTCGGCAATGAATGCCAAGATGCCCTTGTACCACATTGTGCACATTGTTTCGGTGTTCTCGCAGGCGGTCGTTTATGCACCTGCCGGTTTGGCCGACATAGACGCACCCACACGTCAGTGGAATTAAGTATACGACTCCCACTGCGCATGGGACGTAGCATGTCCTGTGCGCGACAGAGCACGTGGCAGAAGTTGCGCGAGGTGTATTTACCCATTTGCAAAGCTTCTGCAATTTTTCAGGTGCTGAAAAAACAACACGAACGTTGGCGTCTCGAAGCAATCTTTTTAGCCTGTGTGAGACGTCGTGCACGTACGGTAGTACGACAGGCCGGCTCTTTCTGACGCTGTTGCGCTTATCTGGTTTGTTGCCTTGCTTCACGACAGTGACCAGCTTTTCCGCCACTGAAACGAGAACATGCGCGGGGTAACCGGCTTTGCTGAGGCGCTCCACTTGTAGAGCAAAGCTGCGGTGTACCATGTGGGGGCAAGACTTCTTTAAGGCGTTGGCAAGGCAGAGGTTAGCAATGCCCCGCTTGACCAATTTTAAGTGAGCCGAGCCGAAAGGCAGAAGTGGCTTGCCGCTTCTTGGTTCATACATCCAGCAAACATGTCGGGGTTCTAGCAAAAGCTTCAAATCTAGAAATTGGCTCTTTGGCGTACTGCATCCGGCTAAAGATACTTCTTCCCGAAGTCAAGGCGTTGTTTGGTGGCCTCACTCCCTCGATTGGCCATGGTTTAAGAGTTTCCAAGATTCTACGCTCAGAATAGCTTCGGCAAGCACGCCTGTACCGTCAAGCCCTGCAACTACGAATCCTAGGGAACGAACGCACAGCAGTTATACAAAAGAAGTGTCGTGAACTCTCAAGCCTCGTAGACCGAAACGTCGAGTTCATGTGGCGTCAGACGCTCAGTTACCTGCGGGCCATCACACCAAGGAAGTCTCCAGCTGCTAGGGACCTTGTGCATGTTCTCGGAGATGCTTTTCTTCCCGACAACGTTAAGCACACCCTATGCCTCGGACCAAAGTACGCAGTGGCACCTTCAAGAACACCACACGAGCTCCTCACTCTAGTCAGGCAAGTCGCTCGTCGTGCTCCTGACTCTGAATGTGATAGATGTGTTGCCCAAGGCGTGCAGGTGCTATCGAGATGTAAGTCCTCGAACAAAGTTGTCAATACAGGAGGCACTGTCGGGTACCTAAAGGCACATTCCTTGTCATTTCTGCAGGCTGACAAGAAGGGTGGTTTTGCGGTTCTTCCTCGTTCAATGTTTAAGGTGAAGGCCATACAGGCAATGCAGTCTCTTTTCAACGAGAGTGATAAAATTTGTCTAAATAAGCTTAAGAAGCGTGCGAAAACTCTTGCCGGGGATCTGGGGCTTCAGAAGCTTTCAAAGGCAATAGATAGCTGCAAAAAGCTTAGCCTTGACTTGTTTTTTTCTGCGAAAACGCACAAAATTGACTGCCCTTTGCGGGTCATTGTAACAGAAAGGGGGACCTGGCAAAAGTCGGTAGCACTTTTCTTGCAAGAAAAGCTAAAAAATTTTACAATAGACGACCTTTTTTTGGTAAAAAACTCTGACGCTGTTATTGACATTATTGGGCGAACTAACACAGGACTCCAGGCAATGTCTGTGGATATTAAGGACTTGTATTACTCTTTGCCGCACGATCAACTACTGAAATATCTAGAGGAATCCATAGACAACTTCGGATCATCAGCGTTCCAAACGCGCACTGGAATTCATAACAGCAGCTTATTAGAGTTACTCAGCTTCTACTTGAAGGCCACTTTTGTATCTTGGGATGACAAAAACTACTTGCAAAAAAGTGGAGTATGTATTGGTTCATGCTTGGCACCCATTCTCAGTGACATATTTCTAGCACATCAGGATCGTGTCTTGTCAAACAAACTCGATGACTCTGTGGTTTTTAAAGTCTGCCGTTTTGTTGATGATTATTTAGTGTTGTTTAAATGTGACAGTCAAAATTTTCAGACCATTTCCTCTGACGTGTTGACTGTTTTCCGAGAGTGCCTGAAACCATTAGTTTTAACGTATGAATCACCCACTGATAACAACCTGAAATTTCTAGATTTGAAGCTTTTGCTAGAACCCCGACATGTTTGCTGGATGTATGAACCAAGAAGCGGCAAGCCACTTCTGCCTTTCGGCTCGGCTCACTCAAAATTGGTCAAGCGGGGCATTGCTAACCTCTGCCTTGCCAACGCCTTAAAGAAGTCTTGCCCCCACATGGTACACCGCAGCTTTGCTCTACAAGTGGAGCGCCTCAGCAAAGCCGGTTACCCCGCGCATGTTCTCGTTTCAGTGGCGGAAAAGCTGGTCACTGTCGTGAAGCAAGGCAACAAACCAGATAAGCGCAACAGCGTCAGAAGGAGCCGGCCTGTCGTACTACCGTACGTGCACGACGTCTCACACAGGCTAAAAAAGATTGCTCGAGACGCCAACGTTCGTGTTGTTTTTTCAGCACCTGAAAAATTGCAGAAGCTTTGCAAATGGGTAAATACACCTCGCGCAACTTCTGCCACGTGCTCTGTCGCGCACAGGACATGCTACGTCCCATGCGCAGTGGGAGTCGTATACTTAATTCCACTGACGTGTGGGTGCGTCTATGTCGGCCAAACCGGCAGGTGCATAAACGACCGCCTGCGAGAACACCGAAACAATGTGCACAATGTGGTACAAGGGCATCTTGGCATTCATTGCCGAGATTGTGGGTGCACCCCCCTCTTTGATCAGTGCTCTATATTGGCAAGGCACAAGGAGCAACTTACCCGAGAAATTATCGAAGCAGAAAAAATACACGTGCTGGGAGATAAATGCGTAAGCACTTCATCGGTTGCTTTATCCCAGGCTGAACGCGATTACCTGGCTGGGCTTTGAGGCATTAGAGGACCTGTCACACGTGCTGTTACTGGTGTGTAGATGGGGCTTGTTTTTTACATTCATGCTCTGTAATCTTCCTTTTTAGACGTATAAATTTTTGCCACTCTGCGAAATAAAGTTAGTTGGAAGTCAGCGCTCTTTCTGTCTACCCTGTCCTTTTTTCCTTTGTTCGCGCGCTGAAACACCTTGCAAATATGCACAACGTTCATCATGCCTGCGATCCCAGAGGTGTTGCGAAACCACGTTATTTGCTGGAAGCTTCTGGAAGGGGCGCTGGAAGCTTCAGTACATTCAATAAGAAGAAAATAAAGAAGGCTTCCGGCTGAGGCCGGGGATTTAGTGAGTTTTCCTCTGCCTTTAGGACAACATAACCTGATTTCAGTTCTTGCTTTTGCCAAAATATATGTATAAATTTTGGGAATATAATACATACCTTGATGTTCACAACGATGGTCTCGTTGTACGGTACATTCTTATTGATCGAAATCAGCAAATCTCTGTAACCTCCGTCACTTTTGTCTATCTCCAAGGTGCTGACACAGATCAGCACGCACAGCAGTGCGGTAGCTACAGGCATTGGCGAGGTCATTCTCAGATAATACGCTGTTGAACAGAGTGAAAGACAAATGGTATTTACTATTCTACAGCCAGCAAATGCACGGTGACTACAAAAAGTGTTTCATTGACTTGTGTCTATAATAACAGCTTTCGTTGAGGCAGTTGAGCGTCGGGGCCCAGAGCGCGCGAAAGATGCGTTCATTTCCGGTGCATTTCACAGCACGCAGTAGAAGAATATATGAGAACGTAGTTTTGAAGCATGTGCTTATCCATTGAAAACAACTTAGCGAAGCGCGCTCGTAGTCATTTGCCTCTCGCAACCCGCCAATCCGAATTTGCCCAATTACTTAGTTCTTTATTGATTTCATTTGCACAGACAGATACACAATGACACTGACAAAGAAGGGAGAAAGAAAGAGCGGACATGTTTTTGGTCACGTGGAGAATGGCTGTGATGCCTTGAGAGGGCACACGCCATCGATTAAACGATACAGCCGCCCGGCGAACTCTGTCATCAAGACGCACGACGCGAGGCACATCACCTCTTGTTTCGAATACATTCGGACCCTGTCTAGGGATGGTAAAATTGAAGAATTACTCCATGAATTGTGCCTAATTAATCGAACAATCGTAAGTGATTTCTGTGTTTTATGTAATTGAAATAATTGATTAAAACTCTTCGTATAATATATTGTGGCAACCACTGTTTCCCCGCCTCCCTCAATACGGCCCTACGGCCGATGCGCATGAGCCGAGGTAAGCTATGCCGAGACGCAAAAGACGAGCTCACGAAGTCTTTTCTCACTGCAGCGCATATTTGTTCGCCAGTAAAGTGCACCAAAAGCTGGAGGCAGTCTCACATCATAGAGGCAGCAATGAACTCACCCTGAACTGCGTGGAACACGGCATCCACCTCCAAATCTCTAAGACTTTCTCAACGCTTCAAGCGCGAGCAGGAAGTGGCCCCAACGCGACGTGGCGGAAATGCACTTGCCCGCTTCTGAAGAAGAAGAAGATGATTATTATGATGATGATGACCTCATATGATTATGACCCACGAAGGGGGATAAGGCAAGAGCCGGGTGGCAGGACGCTTAAATTTATGAACTTTGAAGCTAAAAGCAATCTGAGTAACTTCATTCATTCATTCATTCATTCAAAATACCAAGTTCGCAATTAAATGTATGCAGACGAGGTTCCCAAGTCGAGTGACTGCTGTGGGACCTGTTGTGTCGTGCGTCGGACGCTAGGCACGGGGCATCAAAGGGGGCTTGCGCCCGGAGCGCGGGCCACGAAGAAGCAGAGAGCAGGAGCCGAGACCCAACTGACACTCACGAAACCCCTTTTATTCACAAGGCGCCAAAATATATACTAAGGTCCCTAGATGAAACAAGCTTCCAAGGTAGCGACACCCTCCCTTTTCCTCCTCGCTTATTTGCCTGAAGCGCCCCCTTGAAGGTTCAAAACTTTCATCCAAAAGCGAATGTTTGGGTTCCGTTCCTACGGTGAATAGATGTAAATGAAACAAAATGGAACGAAATAAGACGTAGAATTAACAGTTATCGTTATGAACATAAACGGCACAACACAAGAACCAGCAAGATGTGCGTTACTCAACCGGCAACGTTGTGCAGTTTTATACTTTGCACCACTAGCCATGGCGTCTCGCGTAGTACATTTTAGTTCCACGGCCGTGGTATTTCGGCAAGTTTTAACTAGTCCACTTCTCCGATTGTGTTTTGTTCGTGCTGTGACACAGTGAACGTGCTTCTTGCTGGATCCTGTAAGTGGCCACAGGGCGTGACGTTGTGACGATTGATTACAACCGGCTTGTGCACACGCAAGAAAAAAAAACTACGACCAGACTGGTACGAACACTCGTCCAGCAGCACTGCGATGACGTTTTTTTTAAATGTGCCCATTTGGACAATCGTGAAGCCAAGTGATTCTGATGCGGTGCTGGGAACTTCCTGAAAAGTGAGAGTTCTACTGGTGAGGTGTCTCGAAGCAGCGCGTTTCGACTCAAGCGGGAACTGGTAAGAGTGAAATGTTTCTGAAGGTGCGTTGATTACAACCTACAGCTGCTCTGTATACGTGCATACCCACATGTATTTGTACCAACTGGCATGCACTAGACACGCATTAGACGCGCACCTGGAGTTTCAATAAAAACCGACAAGTGAACTCGCTTCGCAGATTCACGTCAACATACGTTGACGGAGTTGCACGAAAGCATTCGCGTGAAATGGTTCATAGTTGCACTTCATGGTGTGCTTCATCTCGGAAAGCACGGGTTTCCGAGATGAAGAGAACGAAGAGAGCGAAGTTGAAGAGAGCGAAACCATTTTCTGTTTACGGCAACGCAGCGTTGCTGAAAAACGCAGATGTTGCATCGAACGAGCATGGCGGAACAATCTTGGTCGAGTTAGCGCACACCGAAACGCTCCTCCTCTTCAGTTTATGTTCTGGCTACGATTTTGTCTTTGGTCACGGCGAGAATCCGGCTGGAGCCATATGCGCATGCGTACTCACTTTGAACCTTTTGCATAATAATCAATAACACCACCAGCCATTTGCAAGATCACGTGCAAGTAATGCACCAATTACAGACGCGGATGGCAGAGAAAAAGAGGAGTAATCGAGAGAGTGAGGAGGACGGCTCAATAACAATGAGTGACGCTACCTTGTTTCATCTAGGGACCTAAATCTAGATAAAAGAAATGGCATGTTTACTTGTGGGGCCGGCACTTCACAATACGTACAGATCACCAAGCACTAGTTGCTCTTCTTTCTGCAGGATCCGAAGGCCGCCGCCCCATTCGCATTTCCCGTTGGTGTGCCAAACTCATGTTTTATAATTTCAGTTTTCAATATTGTAAAGGTTCTAATAACATGGTTGCTGATGCACTGTCGCGCCTTCCTCTTCAGATACCGGTTACTGAAGAGCGGGATGAGGAAGTTGTTTCATTAGTTACTTCCTGCATTACTAAAGCTGAGCTTCAGGCAGCTACAGCTGCAGAATCCACTTTGTCTCAAGTTCTCAAATATTTACGTGAAGAATGGCCTTCCAAATGTGCTCTCACTTCTGAATTCTTGCCTTACTTCGCAGTCCGACAGGAACTGTCTTGTGTCGAGGACTTGCTTTTCCGCGATGAACGCGTGATTCCCCCTGCTTCTTTCCGTAACAAGCTAATACAGCTTGCCCATGAGGCCCATCCAGGCATTGTCCGCACCAAACAGAATCTTCGAGACAGGTACTGGTGGCCAGCCTTAGACAAGCAGGTCGAGCATGCAGTTTACAACTGCCACATATGTCAGGCAGCTGACAAGTCTGCCAAACCTGCATTTTCTCCGTTGCAGCCAGTCCAGTGGCCTGATCGGCCTTGGCAGAAACTGGGCATGGACATCATCGGTCCATTGCATAATATTCCGCAAAATGCCCGGCTCATTGTTTCTCTCATCGACTACCATTCCAAATGGCCAGAGCTTCGTTTCACACAACGGTTACTTCTGATGACATCATTCAGTTTCTGTCTTCAATCTTCAGCCGGGAAGGTTTTCTTGATGCCATAGTTACGGACAATGGTCCACAGTTTCAGTCCTAACAATTCGAGGCTTTTCTTTCACAATGAGGAATTCAGCACTTGAGGTCATCAGTTTTCTATCCGCAATCAAATGGGCAAATCGAGCGCTTTAATCGCGTTCTGAAGGAACATATCCAGATTGCCATATTAGAGCACCGTCCCCTCAAGCAAGTCTTGACAGAATGTTTAGCTTCGTACAGGTTCACACCACAAGGCACCCCTGGAGTGTCTCCTGCTCAACTTCTCCACGGTAGGCAACCGCGAGTTGCTCTCGACATAGTCTCTTTGCCTCGTTACATAGCAGTGTCTTCTCCTGATCAAATCCGTACCAGGATTTCTTCTCATCAACAAGCAATGAAAAAGTATGTCGACACCCGTCGAGGTGCAAAGCAGTCCAAAGTTCGCACTGGCGATCTAGTCAAGGTTCGTGTGCCAGGCAAGCGCCCCAAGTATCGGGGTCCTTACAAAGTCTTGGGCCAGGTTAGCCCCACTTCTTTTCGCTTCAGTGGTGGTAACATCTGGAATGATTCGCGCCTTGTTATTTTTCATACGGATTCGCCTTGAACACCTAAAAGTCTTCCCCATCACGTTCCGTCCACGCCTTTCAACTACGCATCAGATTATTACTTGTGGCCTCCATGTACAGGCATTTCTTCAAGGGGGGAGGAGTTACCAGTCGGTGTCGCTGGTTCAAGTACACCAAGTCACACGGTTCACTTCGAACCTTCAAATGGTCCACGAAATTCTTCCGAAGCTCATGCTGCGAGCTCTGATGATTCTACACCCAAAAGGGCCCGCCCTAAGCGGAAGCGGCAGAAGCCGCGTCGGTTCGAAGACTACGTGACGTAGAACTCTTCTTCATTACTGTTGTGAACATTATTGTTCTGTCAAAAGGTCCAATACATTCAAATCAATATTGTACTGAGTTGTATACAAATTTTAGTGCATTTTCAGGACTCTTAGTGTGTGAGTTCAGTGTGCTGTGCTCGAATGTTCATGTGTTCTAATGTACATACCTTGTAAAAAATATATGGATTGATCATGTATAAACATAAACAATTTATAGGTGAACTTTTGTCGAGGAGGGGAGGGTTGTGGTGTTCTGGGTTTTCAGCTTCGGTTTCGAAATGACATGTGAGGATGCCAGGGGGCGCTGCTCTGGCATCTAGGATTTCAAGGCGACTGTGCAATAAAACGAGTGTGTGTTGGGTAACCGTGGAGCGCGGTTGTTGTTCCTTTCTTCGGCGCTTTGCGCCTACCGCGTGTTCGGGCTGGTCGGCGTCCCCGCCGGCCGCGTACGTCTCCGTCGGCCGTCTTCTTCTTCTGCTTCGTCGGGACCAGCCAGCCCCCAACACAGCATTCACCCTCTTTAGGAGTCCAGCTTCCTCGAGCCGTGCAAGGTCATCGGTCACCTCATTAGGCAGACGGAACGAGCGTTGCTGGATCTTTGTGGAATATTCGTGGCGCGGCCGGGGATCCCGTCGGTGTGCTGACTCCTGTACTCGACGAGTGTCTGGTTGAACTGCAGTACAGGTCAAAGTCTCACCAATCATCACCAGCTGAAGCGCCTGAATTGCGTCAAGCCCAGAAGCGACGTGCCCTTTTCAGGGACAAAAACTTCACCGGCGCAGTCTTTCCTTGGTATTGCTCAGACGCTTAGAAGAAGCCCAAGTTGTCAATCACCTGTTCAGAATGATTGTGGATGTTGAAGTGTGATTTCAGCAACTTGACCTGCGAAAAGACCTTCCGGTAGTCCTGGACGCTGAGCAGTGACACGACGACTCCAGTGTCGACGAGCCATTTTATCTGGACGCCATTGATAAGTACGTGAACGCGCATTAATTGAACGCCGTTGACGACTCCCTGCACGCTGAGGACGGTGATCGCGTTCGTCACAGTACGCCCTTGGCCTTCTTCACCATCCGGTGCAGACGCCGAATCACCCGACGAAGGGCACATCTTAACTGACATGGTTGTCATGAATCATCCCGTGTAACTAATTATCTTGTGTAACTAAAATTTTGTGTATTTAATTAAAATACAACACAATTCAATAATAAAAAGGAGAAAGAAAAAATTAAAAAGGAGAGGGGAAGAATATGCAAAAAAAGATAATCCAAATAAGGCCGGCGATAAGGGCTGCTTTATTCCACTTCTTCTTTTTCCACTTCTATCTCTGCCTGTCTAGCTTGGCTTCCGATCACGACTTCGTCTCCCGACCTCTCTTGTAGTCGTCCTCATCGACGCACCACAGAACACAAAACCACAACCACCGCACACCTTACGAAAGTACCGCGCACAACATCACCCTCACCTTTTCAGAAGTACCGCGGACATAACAACTGAAGGACTTGCCACAGCCGTATTCTGAATGGAAAATCACACAGCTTGAGCATTCTCATGGTACTTATTATTAAGCACGCAGTGTTTGAGTACAGAATGACTAAGTGAGTTGTGACGAATTGTATGAGTGAATAAGGAACAGATGTTCCGTTAGTAAAAAGAAAAAAAGGAAGGGGTCAGGATATACATGTGTTGCCGAGCCCCGGTTGTCGAACTGGTTGTCAGAAGTTAAAAATGTAAAGTTTGAAATTTAAGACGGAGGGCAAGCTCACAGTCGTTTTCTTTGTGTATTATTCGCTTTGAGGCACCGAAGGTAAGTATATTGTCAACTATCAAGTTCCGCCACGGCTAAAAGAAAGGAGCAACAAAATGTCTTTTTTAGTAATCTGTATTGGTAACATGATGAAAAATAATGTTCTATTGTTTCGGTTCTGAACAAAATTTGCATTCAGGCGATATAACCAGACCAGCCCTGTGTGAATACAAATTTAACGGTGGGACACGATTCGTAATCTAGTTAATACGACTTCCAATAGTATAGCAGGTGTTACGACATTCATCATTATTGAAGTTTTTTGGCCTTTGTGAACGGAACGAAAATATTTTGACGCATTCCAAGCAAAGGTGTGCCATCAGAACGGGTTGATTTCCTCTCGGCGAAACCTGAACGAGGGGTTCGGGACTGGTTCACGCAAAGAAAACGCACGAGCCAAGAAAGGCCATTGTGAGCACGACTCAAGAAAGACCATTGTGTTTGCTGTAAGCAAGGCTTTCGAGGCAGACAGAGGGCAGCTGGGCCATTTTCGAGGTTACCGATGATCTGGAAATCTCGGAACCAGCATGGTATGTGCAGTTTAGGCTGAAAGCTAAAGCCAAACTGGTTGTGGCTGCATCTTGTGAGGAGCAGTGGAGCCCCGGGATTTGCGCAGCAAAGCTACAGTTTCTAGCAAACAACCAGGGGGCATTCTCTCGCCGGATTCGGCAAGAAAATACAGTCTGCATAGAGTGGGAAGGAATGCGTAGCAAAGAGAACGTTGAGGTTAGCAAGGGTCTGAGACAGGGATGTCCTTTGTCCCCGCTGTTATTCATGCTGTACATGGTGAGTATGGAAAAAGCGCTAGAAGGTAGCAACATTGGTTTTAATCTGTCACACAAACAGGGCGGCATGATGATTGAGCAGAAGCTTCCAGGTTTATTTTATGCGGACGATATCGTCTTATTTGCGGACAGTCGAGATGATATACAGCAGCTGGCGAATATATGCGGAAGGGAAGGTGAAGCTCTTGGACTAGGATTCAGTGTAACGAAATGTGGATTGATGGTATTCAATGATCCCTGTGATCAGACGGTGTCCATACAAGGCCAAGAAATACCGAGGGTAAGTGAATAGAAGTACCTTGGAGTATGGGTAAATGAGAGTGATAGACACATGGAGGTACAGGAAAAAGCCTCGGCAGCAAAAGGAAAGAGGAATGCGGCAATAATGAAGCACAGAGCGTTGTGGGGATACAATGGGTATGAGGTGCTTCGAGGTCTGTGGAAGGGTGTAATGGTTCCAGGGCTTACTTTTGGGAACTCAGTGGTGTGCATGAGGGCAGAGGTGCAATCGGGAATGGATGTAAATCAAAGGACTGTGGGACGCCTCGCATTGGGTGCTCACGGGAAGACGACAAACGAGGCTGTAAAGGGCGATATGGGGTGGGCAGGTTTTGAGGCGAGGGAAGCGCAGAGCAAAATAAGGTTCGAAGAAAGGCTAAGAAATATGAAGGAGAGTAGATGGGCAGAGAAGGTGTTCCGTTATCTGTATAGGAAGAGCGTGGACACACAGTGGAGAAAAAGAACTAGAAGACTCACTAGTAAATATACGGCTGGTATTGTAAGCCATATGTCAACAAAGAGCGTTAAGGGAAAAGTCAGGGAGGCGGAGAGGATTTACTGGATGGCAGCTATGGAGGAAAAACCGGCTTTGAGTAACTACCGAAAGGGCAAAAATGAAATAAGGAGGGAGGCATTTTACGATAATTCAAGGGGAAGCGCTTTACTGTTTGAAGCGAGATCGGGTTGCCTTAGAACGCGTAGTTATAAAGCAAGATTCAGTAAAGAAGAAGAACAATGCACATGCTGCGGGAAAGATAAGGAAACGGCGGAGCATGTTCTGATTGAATGTGGAGATATCCACCCAGGTGTACGTTTGGGCACGAGCCTACAGGAAGCCTTGGGTTTTAGGGACAACAATGGAAAGCTGAACACACCCGCGATTGAAATAAGTAAGAGACGGTTAGAGTATTGGTGGCAGAAAATTAGAGAGAAAGGACAAAAATAAATATTGGAAAAATAAAATATGGACAGTGTGCCGTAAATGGCAGAGAACTTAAGCTGAACATTTACCTTTTTTTCCATTAAGATAGAATTTATCGAAGTAGAGGCATTAGGCCAACATCAAAAAAGGAAAAAAGGTTTTTTTTTTGTCGAGCCTGGTGGCATACTTGTCACCACCCCGTTATAAAGGGGACGCTCATAGCATCCATCCATCCATCCATCCATCCATCGCACGCAGTATTTCAAGCTGGACGGTTGTGCCCTCGCGATCTCCGACGCCAGCGTAGCTCCCGCCGACTGGTTCGCCCTCCGCGGTCTCCTGACGCCGTGCAGCTCTCGCATTGTGGCACCCCGCCCTTGGACTGCTTCGACCGAATCCCCACTTTCCTATCTCCTTCTTTTTTCCGTCGCTTGCCTGTCTTCTTCTTCGTCTATTTTCCTTCTATTCTTTTTATTCCTCTTTCCCCCCACCCCTATAAGGCACTGCGCCGTGTCGCCTGAAGCCAGACAGAAATTAGGTGCCTTTTTCCTCTTCATTCTAACCACTACCATCACCACCACAACCAGGAATGGAATGTGGAGTTGAAGGAAAAAAAAGGGCACTATCGGCTGTAGCCCTTGCTGGAGCCTGCCTCGACGACGAGGGATTAGCCGACCACTCCTCCTTTCCCCCTTCTCCATAAGATCGGCTGAACGGGGTGCCATATTTTGACGAAATTATGGCACACCACTATATTGTCCTGCTCAAACAGTCAGGCAAGTTTGACACGTGCACTGGCAGCTGGTTTTTTTAACCTCGCCCAACTGCCAGAAGAATCTTGGAAGCCAATATCATCGGACAGTGCGAAACTTGGTGACGTGTGCGAAAACGTCGTTGCAGTGCGTTTGTGACCATATTTGGGCACCGTGTAGACTATGCCCTCTCCGCATGCATTGTGTGGTGTCTTTCCTCTCCTTCGTGGGTGGAGCACCTAGAGCATGGAACGCCCTATTGGCGGAAGCCACGGGAAATGTGCCCAGGGTTGGCAACGAGGCGCTATATAAGCCGAAGACTTTCGTGTATTTGAGATTCCACGGTTCAACAGTTCTCCTGTACAGTTTTTGACTTCTCGTTCTCCTTCTCAGTTACTAACCATGTAAATAAATTGTTGTCGTTTTCAGGAGCACTTCATCTTACTTGTTCGACGATGGGTCCTAGCACGGGAGCCTGCTACCAAACTGAGACCCGCGGGACCCGGATTCGCAACACAGGGCACCACTGAATTTTCAACGTACTTTGAAAACGTAAAATTTGTCCATTACAATAGTGATTTCATGGCATCTTTACGAAGCGAAACTTTTCTGCATGTTAATACAGTTATTGTAGCCATTTCAGCAATGACCGAAAGTATTGGACCACTTAATGCCGCTTGTCCTAGAAAATGCGTTACTACCTTATTCTTTCTTCTCCTCCGCACATGGCACACACCCTGCCGAGTAGAAGGTGAATAACAAATCTGTCGCCTCCTTTTAATCTTCGCTGAACAACGTCCAAATCACACTTCTTTTCAGATTGCTCCTTATTCCGACAAGACAAAGGAAGCAGTATGCACGCGGAAATGCAATAATAACGTAATATACCACGCAAGCAATACACGTACTTTGCCCACGGCTAACCAGCACAAGATAGAGGAAAGCGGAGGGGGCAGGACGTTGTGAATGCAATGTGAAATGAGTGAATTTCCATTGCATAGATTTAAAAATTTTGAGCATATATGGCATTAATGGAAGGAACAGTGGGAAGTTTTTGTACCAGATTACGCTGTGAAGTTCAGCAAATGAATTATTCCTTTAACAACGCTGGACTCAAGGCCTCCTCGTGGTAAATTTTTCGCAACGAAATTGAAACAATTAATTTTTTTTACATCCTGTCGTTGCTATTACTATCAGAAATAAAATTCCAAGGAGCCCCATTTCAGGAGTCAGGAATTGTAGTAATTGTTTCATTAATTTTTACCTGTTGGCGGCACTTCGTTGGGTTCTTGCCGAATTGGTTGCTCTACTTTATTTGAATACAGCAAAACGAAAAGATTACCGTGTTAGTGTATTCTTATTTATTCAAACCCTTGGTTTGTAATACGTCGTTTCTATCAGGTCTGACCACTTAATCAGTAGGCATTCGTATTCATTCGATCTTTTATCTTTAATGCTTACTGTAATGCATACGACTATTTCCATGTCACATAAATCATTTAATACTTTGGTCAATAGGCTTAACAACGAACTGACCAATGTCTTTAAATAATGTCGTATGAACAACTTGATTTTAAACCATCTTAAAACTCTGTTCATAATTTTGAAAACCTTTCAAAAAATGATTTTTTATGCCACAAGTGTCTATTCACCATCTCTTCATTACTGCATTTGACTGTGTGTGTTTTCTGGGCATAAATTTAGACCCTTACTTCAAGTTCAATAATCATATACTTTATGTTAAACAAACAACAATATTTGTTATAAGATCACTCATTAAATCTCGTCCGTTTTTTTACTTGAAGCCTTATTGTCATTATCCTTCACCTTCATGCAAAGTCAGATCACCTAACGCATACCTATAAGGGTAATACCTATACAGGGTAATACCTATAACACTCATTGTTTATACGTACAGCTTATTCAGAATCAGGCCATTCGCACTATTACAAGCAGTTCACTTTAATCCAATGCTGCTCACTCTTTCAGGCTTACCACATTCTCACCATGTCTGGCTTGTTTCATTTTCACTTAGTCATATTTTAATTGAAACACTGAACAAACAGCTTGTATTTCATTTAATCGATGCTATCTTACTCACTAACACCAACAGCACTACGCTCGCTCATAATCAACACTTTATTTCACCTAAATATATCACCAGCTATATAGCGAAATGACTTCCTCATTCACGGTGATTGAACTTTAACGCAATAGCGTTTGAGAGCTCGTGTCGCAGAAATCTCGCTGTCGGTGTCGGCTCCGTTGGGGTTGGGTGAAAAATCGTCTGTGTGTCTATGACCGAAAAATCAAGTTACCGAGGTCGCCGCGAGAGGCCGCTACTTGCCCACGCGTGCGCACGCGATCACTTTGAAAAGCCACGCATTCGAAGAAAAAAAAGTTCTCAAGGTCACGAGGCACGGTAGTTCTTTTGCCCATGCCACCGCTCCCTGCCTAGCTTCCAGCGCTTTCGTCGGGACGACAGAAGAGAGAATGCAATTGCAGCATGTGATGAACCTTTGTAACTCCACTCGCACTGGATGAATGGTTAAATTTTTTGCGGCGTTGAATTCGAGAGACAATACGATATTCCAGTGAATTCATTCCACGATTGCTTGAAAAAGTGTTTCAGGGCCCCTTCAACGCATTCTGTTCGAAAGGTTTAACGACGAAAACGAACCCATTCGACGATTGTGAGTAGGCGCATTTGGGAAGCCTCAAACTACGTCGATATAGGCCAAGATAGCGCAGTAATCGTTGCTAAAAACACACCGAAACTTTCAAACACCCCTAAAAATGGACAACTGTGCCCATCTAGTGAAAAAACGTATCGTGCCTTTCCAGAGGCGTTGATCAAGCAAAGCAGAAAACGCTAGATTATATGCTGCTAGCTGTGAGTCATTGAGACTATTTATGGCCCCAGAGATGGCGAGCACGCGGCTGTATCTTGGAGGCCATGCGACTCTTGTTTTTTTTTTGTTTTAGATTAAAAATCTGTATGCACCATTAACGCGCGGGCGCTGGTACGATCTACTGTGTGTGTGTGTGTGTGTGTGTGTGTGTGTGTGTGTGTGTGTGTGTGTGTGTGTGTGTGTGTGTGCGTGTGCGTGTGCGTGTGCGTGTGTGGGCGCGCGCGCCCGGAGAGAGACAACATAAAAAGTATGCGCTCAGCGGTTGAAGGGCGCACTAGGGGCCGTATTTCGCTAGTGCATTCAACTCTTAAAGGCGAGGCTTAAGGGTCCCGAAATTTTCGGTACTATTACCCTACTCACCTAAATCATTGTCTTCGTTACATGCATTCAAGTGTGAACTTAAAAATTTAATCTTGTATAACTAGGCTGACAACAATAATAATTTTTAATGTAAAAGTGTAAGTGATTACAAATTTTGCGCTGGGGTTTCTTCTATGGTCTGCTTAATACACTTGTGTGACTGTCTATTATGTACTTGTATTGCTTTACCGTGTTTTTTCGTTTTTTCACTTGTTTGTTGTAGCTTTTGGTACATCCACTGTTCACTTCCACTTACGTTGTGTAATATTACATGCTGTTAAAATCAAACCCTTTATTATTATTGTTAACCGAGGGTCCTGTTGTATAGTGGTTTCGGTTTGGTTTCGATACATATGTTAGGGCGCTGTGCTGCTGTATATATTGTGGCGCCCTATGAATAAAAGGGGTTTCGTGAGTGTGAGCTGGGTCTCGGCTCCTGCTCTCTCCTTCTTCGCGGCCCGCGCTGCTTTCGACGTGTTTCCGTATCGTATACCAAGAGATGTATGGGGAAAATCTGGGGAAATTGCGGCGCCGCTGTTGGCTGGAGGGACTCGCTCGCTGGATTCCGTGCCGACCGGTTGTGCCCTCGCGATCTCCGACGTCAGCGTAGCTCTGGCCGACTGGGCTCGCCCTACGTCATCTCCTAAAGTTCCTTGCCTGGTGTTCGACACCGCGCAAGGGACTTCCCGCTCCGTACAGAAGAAGCCATCCGTGCGCCGCAGGCATGACGGACACCGAAATGTTCGGGATTTCTGTTGTCAAAGGTTTTCGCGGCTGTTGGCAATGTAAACGCGGATCTTCTTACGATGGACGACATGGCGTATGCGCGGACTGTGTCGCGATGGGAGAATTAATGCACAACGTAAATCCGGGAGCGTGTGCATGCCCCTTTGGCAAAATATTTATCAGGAGATCACGTGTTTGCCTTGACGCAAGAAACCCTAGGACTTAATTTTGCTCACGTATGAGTGCAACGGTATTCAACTACGGTGTAAAAAAAAAAAAGACGTTAGGCGACTTGTGAATATTTGTTCATTTCTCACAACTCGGCTCGATGCCATTGCAATTAAAGTTCATGCAATAGAAATGTAAAAAAAAATATTTTAGGAATAGCGTCATTGTAAACTTCCAAGCTTCTGCTGGTATGTGTACACTATTTTGCAAAAGGCAGGGAGCACTCGCCTCACAGCCTTTTATGTGAACTAACCTAATGTTAATCGGATCTATGACTTGAGCATCTTATAAAACAACCTAAATGTTCACGTGAAATGCATCCGTCACAGTGAATGAGGCATGCATAACCATGTAGTAACATGAATAGATTGCCCTTCAGGACTATAATGTCGAAACTAAAAAAGTAAAAGTACATTAAAGGCGTGTTTTCTTTGTTAGACACAATAATGAGATTGAAAAGGTAATCTTGTCAAACAAAAAAGTACATTTAAGGGCTAGTCTTTGTTTTTGCTAGACAGAATAATATTGAGATCTAATGAACAATCATGCTAAATGACATGATGGTCTGTTAGATCTCATTATATTGTGTCTAACAAAGAAAACAAGCCCTTAAATGTACTTCCTTCCTTCATTCATAATGAGGGAGTCGTTCTGACAGTCTTGGTGCCTTGAGGTAGTATATGATGAATTATTGGTCAGCGGCCAACTCATAATAAGCTCAGAAACTACGCGACGCCAAACAGACACAAAAAAAGTGTTTCACACTCGCCGTCATGGCTACTGGCCATGCTCTCACATTTAATTTACATATACCCTATCAAGTGAATGGAACGGTGGCCGCCGTGGTAGCTCAGTTGATAGGTTATCGGACGTGTTATTCGAAGGTTGCTAATATGGTCCCAGCCCATGGCAAGTTATCTTTTCGCCCAATTTTCTTTATTCACATTTACATTTACAAAACCAAAACAAAACATATTGTGAAATGAAGTATATTTAACAAGCTTAGCAACGTGGGCAAAAGAAATGAAAAAACATGAATGCCAGGGCAACAATTGGCAGGCGTCGATTCACGATATGTGCCTGGAGAATATACCCATATTTTGCAAGGTCCTGCTATGTCGATTGTGATTCACGGTGGTTGGAACATGTTAGCTGTAAGAAATATCTGAACATGCACCTCTAATACAACTAACCCCTCCTCCCCCCAAACCTCCAGGAATCGCACAGATGAATGATGCACATACTTAGTGGACTCACAGTGCCGAAAGACTGACATATGTCATGGTAGTTGTGCATGGGCTCTTCTCAATCAATGCAATGTGTAAGGTTCTCTAATAACATAATATAACAATGCTAAATCCCAAGCCCTCCCCATAAAACATTTGTTTTTTTCTTTAAACTTATCTAACAAAAAAGTACATTGTTTATTTAGATGTAATTATTACTTGCCCAACTAGACGCACTTCTTAACTAGATCCAATGACAGAACATACATTTCTTAACGCAAAACCTAGAGCTTCTTTGACATGTAAACGTTCTGCTATATTTCTCCATAATATATTTGCTATTTATTGAATACTGCGGCGTTGATTTTCTAGTGAATTAATTCTTCGTTACTCAAAAAGACATATCAGGGCCCCATTAAAAACCCGCCAGTTTATTTTGTAGCTCTTTATATGCGCATTTGGTTAGGTTGCAAATCTCTGTCCACCAGCTTCCATTCCACCGTGCGGGAAATGGAAAGGCTGCACATCTACCTAAATGAACAAATTTCTGTGCCCACGCCAGGTCCCTAGCCTGGGGGGGAGGGGGGGGCTCTGAGCTCGCACCTTTCTCTTGCACTGAAATTCAGATGAAGCTGGGCGTTTCATGGTGAACAAATAATAAAGGTAAGTGTTCTTCAAGGCCTTCAACATGTGCCACCTTGGTCCCCACCCCAAAACATTTTCCGGTATGCGGGCCTATTGAATATGTTTATAGAAGCTTTATTATAATACCGTTTAGCATTTTTCAGCTTTCAGCTGACTTTCAGTGCCGAACTTAAAAAAAAAAAGAAACTCATGCATATCATTCTGCCAATAGAATATCCTTTCTCATGCAAGACGACCAAAAGCGCACAGCTTATATTTCTTATTTTTTTATGGTTTACTTCTGGTACATTCACACTTGCACTAGTCTGACGCAATAGTATGTGAACGCTGTTTCACAGCGGGGCTACAAATATATTCACAATAATTCACATATACGAAAATAAATATATTCACATATACGGCGTGTTGTAATGCTGACAATAGTAGTATAAAAATAATACAAAAATAAGTAAACTGAAAAATGTGTGAAGCTATGTCACATCCGAATCGGTGACAGGGTCAGATGAAGGTTGACCAGCCCGCGATTGGCCGACCAGAGGACCGTAAACGCTATCGGTTTCAGCACTCGATCTGAATAGCACGATCAGCACAGCCACAATCACGATCACCACTGCGATACCAGTTATCAGGAACCACACCCACAAGTGCGACGGTCCACGTGTGGCTGCTTCCGTTGTGTTTGATGGCGTTGTTGCCTCCGTAGTTGTAGCCACCGTGGTGTTAGTGGCCACTGTGGTCATTGCAGGAGGAGTCAAGTAAAGCACGCGTATCACGTTAAACTCGTACGAGTTGAGCCCGTCGCTGTTGACTACGCGAGCCGCCAGGAATATCATCCACCATAAGGCCCCGCTGGGTTCACGTTCTGCCCACTCGCTTGAGAACACCAAGGTGACTTCGTGTTTGCTGCCCGCAGGGAGAGGGTCGAGATTACCTTCGACAACGTCTGCTGCTGTCATTCGTTTCTGCTTCTCGAACTCCTTATCTAGCTTGGCCGCGTCGTTGCTGACACGAATATCCACGGCTGAAGCTGAAAGAATAATAATTAAATAAATAATTATTGATATGTGAGGTTTAACATCCCAAAACCACCTTATGATTATGAGAGGTGCCGTAGTGGAGGGCTCCAAAAATTTCGACCACCTGGGGTTCTTTAACGTGCACCCAAATCCTATAACATTTCCGGGCCTATAATATTTCCGCCTCCATCGGAAATGCAGCCGCCGCTGCCGGGATTAGATCCCGCGACCTGCGGGTCAACAGCCGAATGCCTTAGCCACTAGACCACCATGGGGTACTCTCTTACCAGTTAGCTTGATTGAGAGAAGGTCAGTAGAACATTGAAGGGGCCCTGCAACACTTCTTGAGCATGGTCAGACAACGTTGCAGATCAGTAGCCGAGGCTCCCAAGAACACGCGAGGTAAAGATTATAGCGCAGCACGTCACCTGATATTCAGTCGATTTTGTCAAGAGCGATTCCTCTTCTGACTGCTTAGCTGTCAGCGCGCTCGCGGGTACGAGTAGCTGTAACTATGAAAGTAATTGACGGAGTCTAAATAGTTTCGCGGCATGTTATGCGCGAAGCGTCATGCGGCGATAGTGAGGCTTTGTCGTTATAACTCAGACAAGTATTGCAGGTTCCCTTTCAACTAGGATTGAGGAGGTTCGTAGGGAGCAGCATATTACAAACTACTGTACATGCTTACCATTTCCAAATGTCATGTGAGCTCCAGGCCACGTCCACGAGAACTTGACCTCCAACGTGTCGTTCGCTCCCGGGCATTTTTCGACCGCTTTAAAATCCCAGATGTCACCTGGGGGCACATCACTCTGCATGATATTTTCAGTCACCTCGAAGGAGCCGACGTACACCACCCTCTGAAAGGCGCCGGTGGGCTTGCCTGCCTGGTTTGTCATTTCGTCGGGCAAGTCGACGGACTTGAAACGGCTGACCGGCCTCGTGGTCTTAGACTTGTTTGCATTCGATTTATCTGGGAATGCGTTATGATTTCTATTAGTTTGAAGTCCGTCGTATGAATGTCATCAATATAGGACACATGTGCTCATACGGCAGCATTTGTAAGCGCCATATGCAGAAACAACCTTGCATTTAAATTTTGGTGGAGGTTCTAGAATCCCCCAGCAGAACGGCGTAAATTATGGGATAGTGTAAAGGAGGGCTGAGCAATTCGGCGTATATTCATTCTAAAATAGAAGGCGTGCAAACACGTGCAAGTTTTCCCTCACTAAGTTGTGGGAGCAGAAAACGAGTACCAGCTTCAACTCGCAGTATGGTATAGCAGTGCAAACTTGGAAAACACAGATCAGAGAAGCGTCCAGTTTGGCACACATGCGTATTCCCACACTTTAGCGGTCTTTCATATACGACAACCGTCGCGCAGTTCGCATAAAGTCGGGTGTGCATCTTCTGGCATCCGGGGTTTTTCGTTAACACCTCTCACCCGCGGACACAGACCAGCCAACTTAGCGGGAGAGTTATTGGAGGCATTTCAAATTACAAAGAGAGGCACGTGTTGCAACAGTGATACGTCTGTTCCACTTTACTAAAATGAGCTGCAGCTTCTTGATACGCGAGTATGATGAGTGCTTACCGATTTGGATGCACGCATGCGCAGAGAGTTGTAAACTGGTGTCCTGATATTTCGAATAAATAGTTGAAGTTTGGCGCCCCATTTTTCCGTTCCCTCCTCCATTTTCTCTTAGTTGTGTTTTTCAATTTTGCACCAATGGACGTTCCATCAAGTTTTAGCTCACAGGTTACACGCCTTTTAAATAGAAGTTTTTCCCATGGAAGACGACGAATGTGCTTAACAGCGCAAACGACAGGAGGAGATAGAAGAGACGAGTATGGGCTCTGGTCTCGTCTTTTCTATCCCCTCCGGTCGATTTATCTGTTAAGCAATTTCTTCGTCTACCATGCAGCAACAACCAGCCCAATCAAGCACTTTGTTAGAAGTTTTCCTCGCGTGACAGAAACCAATGTTGCGAAGCGTTTGAAAAAAAAAGATCAATGTCATATCCACAAAATGCATGATGTTAAAGGAGCTTTCTCGGAGGGGCACGGGTGTTTCTTGCGCATGATGTGTACGTCAAAGGCGGCTTTGTCAGGCACGTTCCGCGGCAGCCACTGCGCAGTGCTGGACACATTGATCGGCATGTTAACCACCTGCTCTTTATGCCATACTAGTCATGCTGGCCGCTGTCGTGAGTCAAATTCCTAACGCTCATAAATGCCCAAACCTGGAGCTAACAGGCGTTCTTCAACGAGGCTGAGAACAGGCAGGTGAGGGGGCTCAGGAAGATATTAGTACCCGCTCGTAACATTCAACGCAGTAACTTGCCACGTGCTGCCGTGCCTACGCAGCGACGTGAATGATGTAGACGTAGTCGTGAAGAGGTGAGCGCGCGGGCCATCTAAATGTGCCACCTTCGGAGGTGGCGCGCAATCTAGTGAGCATTGTTGGTGTCACTGTAGAGGTGACTGGAACGGTGACCTTGAGCAGCGACAGGAGCATGGCCTCCGAGATGGCGGGCGTGCGGCGTGTTTCTCTACAGTCGTTCCGATCGCCGCGCTTTTCAGCAAAATGAACGAGTATCGCATCGCACGCCCGGCTGCCGCGAGAGGGCGTAGATTCTGGCGGCGGCGGACACCGCGGCCGACAGCAGAGCGCAGGAAACACAGCGTGCGCTTCTTTTCTTTTCTTTTTTTCGCGTACGAGCAAAAATTACTGCCAGAATCTTCTGACCGAGTTGAAGGAGAGTATTTTTCGGCGGACACCATGGCAGACAGCAGAGCACATAGAATTCCAGCATGCAATTTTTTTTTTTGCGTGGAACGAGGATCCCCACCAGAATCTTCTGGCCAAACTGAAACAAACTATTTTTTGATGATGGATTTATTTTGCTCCCATTTACAAAAAAAAACATGACAATTGCAGCAATTTCCTGATTGGTCATTGTAAGGAGGTGTCGATTCGTCTGTGGCAGTAATACTTCTTTTTTTTTTCATTGCGGTTCGTTCTGGCTCGACGCTATACACCTCGATTTGAAAAATACAGAGACATTCTAGCATTCCTCCTTTCCAGAGACTTGTGTAGAGCAAAACAGGGCTAATTATTGCTGTCGATTCGTATTGCTCTTCTATGCTCTCTCATAATTTTACTGATATATCGCGTACGTATATTTATGAGATGGTCAACCGAAGGGCAGTTACGCTCCAGGTAACTGAGGGCCCTGGTCATGTCATTGAAGTAAGGTACGTGTGAAGTAATTCCGCCAGAATATTGCATAAGGCTTCGATACAATAGTGGCAAGGCTTCGATTCACGGGTTGCACGCAAATGAATGGGTCACTTTCTTGTTCCTTTCGTGGAACTACCCCTGATTTACATTGCAACGCTGTTGAGAGAATTATTACAGGTGCGCTGACGTAATCAAAGCAGCGACACGTAGCGCGACGTGGTTTTATGCTCTTAGGGTCGAAGTTCCTGATAGCATCACTTCGTCGGTTGTTCTTCTATCCGGCGTACCGGCATATCCACAGAATGAATGGTATTGTAACGGGGTTGTGACAATGACGAAGGGAGCAGACAGTAGGTCGAAGATTAAACTGTTTTCTCAGCTGAACTTGTGACCACGAAAAAGGAAATTGAGATTACAGCAAGACACCAACACTGATATCGGTGAACTGAGCGTCGGTAGTCGATCAACTGAAAAGCGGCGAAGCGTGTCGGCCTTTATACACTCACCATCGAACATTCTATTGTTCTCACTAGCCGCAAAGTAGATACCGGAATAATCTGAAATTCTCACGAAGTGGGCGTAATCTCAACGAGATGATCTACGGCAGCCCCGAAGCTTCTCGAACACTATAGGCGTGGTTTGCGCTGAAAATCGCGTACAGCGTGATGGGGTGATAGGAAAACTTGAGAAAGGAGCGTGGCTTTGCCCCCCTCTGGAAAAGGCATCATCCCGATGCTTCAACGGAAGAATGAAGTGCAAAAATAATTTAGGAAACTACAAATAATAAAGTGCGATACAGCAATAATAGCAACAAAAAATTACCCTCTTTCACTCCATTAACGTTCATGAAATGGCTTGAGGCGCGTGACATGGACGACTTCAGGTCGTGAACGGCACCGTTGAGAGTTCGTAAGGCCGTCGGAGACAACCTCGTAGTCGACTGACTGAGACGTCGTACTACCCTGCATGGTCCGAAGTACAGTCACAGTTGTTTTTCACTGAGTCCATGTCGGCGTATCGGCGTCCATACCCAAACATGTTCACCGGGCTGGTATTCCACGAAGCGTCGCCGAAGATTGTAACAGTGGTGATGAGGGGGGCGCTGTGAGCGCTCAATGTTGATGGACGCAATCCACATGGGCTCCATGGACTTTCTTTAATTTCGGCGGATCACCGCCTATACACCTTTTAATTCTGGGTTTCTCGTCCCCAACAAGCCCCACGCTTGACTTTGACACCACTCCCGTCCAGGTGCGCCGAACTTTGGCCCTTTGAGACAATTTTCATTCCGGCGTCTATGCCGCCTTGCTAGGGGAGCCCCTTGTGGCGGCTCTCTGCCCAGTGATGGCGGCTGCCAACGTGGTTACGGACTTTCACCCTGTCTCAACGCAAGTAGTGTCCATGGACACTTCTTCCCTTGGACAAGGTATGCCGTCAGAAGACGAATATCTTGAGGACATGGTGCGAATATGGAAACACAAGCAAGCACAATTCAAGTCTGGGTCCCAGCATCAGCGAGACGCCACAGCTGGCCGTCATTCCCCCGCTGTGCAAGGAACACCAGTGCCCTGACCCACCGGTGGTGCGTCTACCTCTCCTCCCTTATTGCTGCCGATGAAGCAACGCAAGTGGCGTCCACTCCAGACCCCTCGTCTCTCTCGAGGTGACTACATCGTGGTTATAACACCACGCGTTTCCCATCGAGGTGCGCACATGTGTCACAGCTCATCGCGCGCTGGCGACGCAATCCGGAGCTACCTGGGTGACCGGACCACCACACTAGTGCAAGTGTGGCCGATCTGGGGGCAAGACATCGTGGTCGGCAGCACTACCATGCTGGCTATGGCAGAGACACTCCTCGGTGACTTCCACCTGCAAGTGGGTCATCGACAGCTGCCTGTCCAAGGCCACGACAAGGCGTCAGGGGATACGTTCAGGGTTGTCATCACCATCAAGCCTGCTAACACCACATAAAGATGAAATTGGAACTGTATTGGCCTCGGGGAATCATTCTCGAGGTCCAAAAACTTGGAGACTCCGCAGTGGCGGTGGTATTTTGGGGGCACGATGTTGCCCCGCTTCCTCTTCTACCACTGCGTTGCCACGTTTATCCGCCCTTACAAGAAAACTGTTCCGGCCTGCACTAGGTGTAGCACTATCGGCCCTCGGCCGCCAGAGTGCCCTAACCCCACTCCGACACAGTGTAACAAGTGTGGATCCCTTTCGCCCGAAGGCCTCACTGAACATGACTGTCACCCCAAGTGCCTTCTCTGCCACGGCGCCCGCGAAACTGGGACCTGTGGCTGTGCTGCAAAATACAGGAAACCCAAGTCGCCCTCAACATCGTATCGAGGGCCCACCTCAACTTCGACACAACAGAACGAAGACACCCGCCTGAAGCACACTGCTCCTTCAGAACCGGCCAACACTCAAGCATTCCTACCGCTCTTCGAAGCGGCGGCGGCACCTCAGGTGAGCAGTTGGGCAGAAGTGTCTGCTTCTAAGCCTCTTTCTCCCTCCGCTGTCAATCCTCCTTTACCTGAACTTGTCAACCTTAGCCAGCAGGTTGTGCAGCTTCAAAAGCAAAAAAGAACTCCTAACAAAACAGCTCGCACTCTTAGCTAAGCAATTAGCTCCCGGACGACAAGGCTCTGCAAAGCCCCTTGGTACTGCCGCCCCTGTCCAGGGGGCTATGCCGGCAACCTAGAAGCCTAGCCCTCATGCTACGCGCACTCCGAATAACCCTCCGGTTCCAGTAGCCAACGCACCTACTCTGGAAGGTCTTGCAGCTACTGCAGCACCTCAGAATCCCTTGCCGACTCACCCAATTCATCCCAGGGAGGAGGAGGATACAACTTTATTAAAAGAGATTTCATGGATTTCGAGCTGGCCGCTTGTCTGCGGCGACCTCTTGTGCCCATGCAATGACGGCTTTCTGCAGTTTTTCGTCGGGGGACTGTACTAAGGTTTCCCATGCTGTTTCGGAGGGAGCTGGCAAAAGCTCTCTGAGGGGGGGGGGGGGGAAGGCCCTCGCATTCCCAGAGGATGTGACTTTGGTTTTCTATAGCATTTTTGTCGCAATTTTTGCATGTTGAGTCAACCTCTCTACCTGTGAATATCGCTAAGCGGTGAGGAGTGGTTAGGCTGTTCGTTTGATTTCGGCGGAGGATAGTAGCCTGCGCCCTTATGAGGTTGCTGTGTGGTATGGGATATAGTCTCCTGTCATCTTTATACATATTCATAAGTTCGTTATAGGGGGTCACCGCCTCTCCTATCGGGGAGCCTGGTTCCAATGAAAGCGCGACCCGTTTTGCTAACCCTCGGGCCACTTTATGCGCTTCCTCGTACCGGGGTTTTTCGAATGAGCGGGTACCCAGACCAGATTGATTTTGGTTCTATCATTCTGATTGAAGTTTCCCAGAACCTTGGCTGTATCTAGTCCTACACTTCCCCTTACAAAGCTGAGAATAGTGCTCTTAGAGTCGTTAAGGGCAGTGTGGGTGGTTGGATGCATAATGGACAGCGCTATGGCAATTTCTTTGGCCTCTTTGAATGATGCGGCTCTAGTGGAAGCCAAAGTTACAATTTTAAGTTCTCCGTCCACGGCACTTGGGGTGTATGTGTTGTGTCCCTGGTTGGCGGCACCGACGAAGACCGCGCTTTAGTCTTGCTTGTGCTTTTCACTTAGCCTGTCTACTCTGGCATCTCTCCTGGTGTCGTGTCTGCCCGCCAGGGTGTTTTCGGGTATTGGATTGATCTGTAGGTAATGTCTGATCGCGGGAGGTAGTGATGTTCTGGCTCCCGTGGTGTGTATGGGCTGAATGTTCAGTTTAAGCAGGATATATAGTCCCGTCATCGTGTCTGAAAGTTGTGTTATTTGTGCTGTTTTGTGTGTTTTGTGTCCCAGCTAGGAAGAACACGTCACTTGCAAGGGGGCTCACCTTATGCGCGTCGAAGCATCTATCAGTCACCTCATTGATAACTTCTCTCTCCAAAGCATGCTAGTATAAGTCGCCAAAGCCATTAAAGCACGCGCAATTACTCAGTTTCAACCCGAAGAATCGCGTTCGCCCTCCTCTTCGATTTGCAGTACGGGTTCAGCTCCGCGACGTCGTCATAAGGTGGCAATCACCATTTCACCGTCAGACTATTCGGCCTCCATACCCCTCCCTGCCTCTGAAAGCGCTGAGAAAGATATGGAGGGTGAAATAGAAAACCTAGGATATTCATGATGGCTACCAACCGTACATTTCTTTCAAGTTTGTCATCAAAATTTGAGTTCATACAGTGGAACTTCAGAAGATTTGAGAACAGGCACCACAACATGCCTTATTTTGCATAACAAGTATACAGTGATACAGGTCGACCTCGATCTGGATCTCCCGAATGACTATTGCATGATTTCAGATATGTCTCAACGGAAAGCTTAACCAATATTCACATAATAAACGTGTTTTGCTCCATCACCTTGCGGGGGCCTCCTTTACGAATCTGTTTCATAAGACGCTGCGCACGGCACACCGTCCACCCCTGGTGATTGTCGGGGACTTCAATGCCACCAGCCCTCACTGTGGTTACCACAAGAGAAGGCCCGGGAAAGAAAGCTCAAAGAGCTCATTTCCTCGCTTAGCCTCACGCTGCTTTTCGATCTAGCACAACCCACGCGTTCTGGCGATTCGGTCACACGCGACACAAGCCCCGAGCTCTCTGACTCGTAACATTCGCGATGCTACACGGGACAATTTGGGCGAGACTTTGGGAAGTGACCACTTTTTACTTCGCACTTTCTTCACACCGTGGCAGAAAATGCACGACGATAGTTATAGCGCGAGAACAAAACGACGACACAGAGACAAGAAGGACACGAAAGACACGAGCTTCTTGTCTCTGTGTCGTCGTTTTGTTCTCGCGCTATAACTATCGTCATGCCATACCAACTAGCCTAAGCTGCCACACTTCTAAGAAAATGCACCATTAATGGGGCCTGGCCCGTCTCACAGACTGGAATAAATTTAGAATGCAGTCATTTCCTATGATATCCTGCTCTGGCGAATGCGCAGCGTGGGCGTCTTACGTCCTGCATATGCTGCGGACAAACACTCGCATCCTCAACATCTCTAATTTGACTCCTGCAATCGACCCACACCTCTTACATCTCTAGAAATCTCGCCGCGGGCTTATAAAGCTCTAGAAACGTAACAAACTCAATCGAATACTTCGCGGTCGCTTTGAGACACTCACTGCATAGGCTGCGGCATGCTGTGCGCAGCTTGCCGATTCAAATTGGGCTGACACCTGCACGAAGGCGGCGAACCAAATGAGCTCTATAGGCACCTGGTTGCTATTTCGTAGCCTTCTGAATCCCTTCAGCACTCAAGCAGAAACACAGCGCCAGCTTCGCCGTGCTCTGCATGCCTATCAGGGCACTGCAGATTAACTCGCTTGAGAATTGTGCGACCGAAACATCTGTCGTATGACTGATGCCATAGGCCCAGAATATACGTATTCTGGCACCTCTAATGCCAAGCTGCATGCACCATAGACGCTTTCAGATTTACGGGCTGCACTGGCGAAAATGCGACAGGCCACGGCCCCTGGTCGGGACGGCATCATCATGTCGCTTCTGGCTAACCTTCCCGATGAGGCACGCCGCTCGCTACTCCACCTTATTTTGATAAGGGATGGCTCCCCGCTGCCATCGAAATGGACAACATTACTACCCCAATCAAGCATACCGGTCAGCATCGAGGTATTGAGACCAATCTCACTAACCTCCTGCGGGGGAAAGCTTATGGAAACAGCGGTTCGTAAATGCCGTTCTGTCTACCTGGAGGCCAGGGGGACCTTTGCTGACACGATGTTTGGCTTTCGCCCACATCTCTCGGCGCAGGACATTCTGCTTCAGCTTCAACATGACATCATAGAACCGAAAATTATGTGCTGTAACGATAAAGCCGTGCTCGCACTCAATCTTAGAGGAGCGTTTGATAATGTCAAACAAAGTAGTATTCTTTCTAGCCTTTCTACCACAAATTGTGGCCAGAGGACATTCAATAATATTAGAGCCTTTCTATTTCATCGCGCCACTTTCATCCGCCTCGATTCTATCGAACATGTCCTTTACCTATTAGGCACCCAAGGTGCTGTCCTGTCACCCCTAATCTTTAACCTGGCCATAAAAAAACCACCCCTCCTTTCTGAGCGAGGTCGCGGGAAGACACTACGCATCATATGTCGATGACATTACAATTTAGACCAACACCGGCTTCCCAGCACAAATCGAAGAGCGCCTACAAAAGGCTACCCTTCTGGTTAGCTACCCATCTCATACGCTGATTCGTGTGGCCTAGAATGCTCTCCAGCTAAATCTGCTATTCTCTAGGCATCCGACCTACCTCCACCCCTGGTTTTGCTTCCGTCTGGCCCCGTACAATCAGTCGAAAAAATTTGAGTTCTTGGGCTCCACATCACTTCATATTTGGATCCCAAGGACACAATAACAAACCTCCGAAGCACCAGCGAACAGGTGAGCCGTATGATGTGGCGAGTATCTACAAAGCACGACGGCCTCCGTGGGACCCAGTCCATGTGGTTGACCCATGTCTTAGTGACCATTCCCGTCTTGTACACCTCACCTTACCTTCGCCTGCGGGGTCACCACGAGCAACAGCTGGACGACCTCCTTCGTTCAATATACAAACGTGCACTCGACCTTACCATTGCCACCTCCTACAGCCGATTCGCGACACTGGGGGTACATAACTGCTATGCAGAGCTGCTGGGAGCATCGTGCTAGTCAAATTAATCGTCTGTTGCAGACGCCCTCACAGCGACGTCTGATACACAGGCTCGGCATCAAAGCGATCTCCGATCAAGACACTCCGACGCCCATACCGGAACTTTAGCGGCAAAAACTACGGCTGGAACCACTACCCCGCAACATGAACCCCGACCTACATCCCGGCTATAGGCTAGCATGTTCCGCGGCCCTTCAGGCGCGACACACTGACCACCCTGGCGTTTTCTAAGTAGACGTCCCGTTCTTGTCCCCCCCTCCCACTCAGGTCACATCAAGGCCGCCGTGTGATCACAGAGGGAAAATAGGTCGATGGCCCCCCTCCTTTAGAGCCAACACTGTGAAGCAAGCTGAAGAGGTTGCCATTGCTTCGGCCGCCTTGCATCACACCTCACGCATCATCCTGATGGGCTCGCACTCAGCCTGTTCCCAATACCTTCAGGGTTCCATCGCCCCACTAGCAGCTCACCTACTTTGGACAGACTCTTGGCGCTTCAACCCTCACCTCATTCGTATAGTATGGACCCCAGGTCACTCGGGCCTGCCCGGCAATGAGGTAGCGAACGCCACTGTCAACGCTTCTCTCATCCAGCCGTTGCGCCTTCATGTCCCGAGTCGGAATCTGGCAATACGAGTCTGACGCGCTTTCACGAAATTCTTGCCTATTAGTGGGCTTCGCGCTGTCTGTACCCGGACCCCGCAAGTGGTCTGGAGAAAGCGGACGAGCGAATACTATGCCGCCTCTAGACGAATACCCATCCCAGTCCGGTGGTCGCCAGACATTTTTTTTTTGCCGGAAACCAGTGGCACCTGCTCGACCTGCCAGGTGCTGGCCGACACCTACCACGTTGTCACTTCTTGCCCTACTAACCCCTTTCCTTTTTCACCCCGTTTCCCCATCCCAACTAGAGAAGCTTGAGAGGAGTACCTGCCCGGCTGCTCGACCTTGGCTTCTCAACACTCCTTGGTGAGGCACACTCGAGCAGCGGCAACTGCTTTGGCATCCCGGAATAGTGTAGTGCCACTCAATCAGGCAATATGCAGGAACTCTCTCGTACAATTTCTGTAATAAAATATTTCTACAACCACAGCGGTTGTGGTAAGTCATCTGCTGATTCATGATGCGCAGGCGGTTGAGGTGACGAGGTTCTTCAGCATGCTGAATATAGAGGGTGGCGTCGAGTTTTTCTTCGTCAGCGACGTTAGGCAGCATTGTGTCGAGCGTCGTTGCCAGGTTCCTTCCGCACACCAACTTGTACGATTACATATGCATCGTCTCCTGCACGGCCGCGTTGTATGCGAAAGTCACGTACAGAAGGATGGCATTGCACGTCTTGTTTTCGACGTTGACGTACATGGCCAGCATGCCGGTGATTGTCTTGTTTACCAACACGGTGAGATTTCTGGTCTGTGGGTGGTAGGCGGTGGTGCGGCGGGGCTTGTCTGGCTATATCGCTTGAGTCAAATCAGCAGTAAAGGCTGTACCTCTATCGGTGATGACAACCTCTAGGGTGCGAAGACGAAGGATAGTGTTCTCAATGAAGAGCTTGGCTACCTCTACGGCACTACCTTCGGGTAGCGTATTTGTTTCGGCGTAGCGGGTGAGGTAAATAGTAGCTACAACGGTCCATTTGTTTCCTGAATACGGTGCCAGAAACGACCCCAGTTGGTCCATCCGAAATTGTTGGAATGGCCGGCAAGGTGGTTCGATCGGCTGAAGAAGGCCTGCCGGCCTTATCAGCGGTGTTTTGCGTCGTTGACAGTCTCGCCATGTCCTCACGTAGCGAGCGACGTCGGTGGTAAGGCGCCGCCAGTAGTATCTTTCTTGTATCCTCGCGAGCGTGCGGGAAACACCAAGGTGTCTTGCCGTTGGATGATCGTGCAGGGCCTGGAGGAGTTTTGGTCACAGAGCTTAAGATACCACAAGATGGTACTTGGGTCGAAGCGGCGAGAAGTTCTTCTTTTTGAAGAATGCCGTTTTGCAGCGTAAACGGCGTAGGTCCCCGTTTCAATACCTGCGGAACAATGGAGGTCCTACCAACGAGGTATTCGATTAGGCTCCTAAGTTCCGGGTCAGCCCACTGGAGTTCAGCGAAGTCGTCGGTAATTATAGTTCCCAAGAACCAGTCGTCATTCAGGTCTCTGGGCGGTGCTGGGTCGACGGGGCTTGCGACAGGCAGTCGGCGTCGGCGTGTTTTCTGCCAGACTTTTAAATGACGGTAATGTCGTATTCCGGTATGTGTATCTTGCCAGTACTTAGCTACGGCACAGAAACCTGGAGACTTACAAAGAGGGTTCAGCTTAAGTTGAGGACGACGCAGCGAGCAATGGAAAGGAAAATGGTAGATGTAACCTTAAAGGGACAAGAAGAGAGCAGAGTGTATTAGGGAACAAACGGGGGTTAAGGATATCATAGCTGAAATCAAGAAGAGGAAGTGGACATGGGCCGGGCATGAAGCGCGTAGACAGGATAACCGCTGGTCATTAAGGGTAACTTGACTGGATTCTCGGAGAAGGCAAGCGGGTTAAGGGGAGACAAAAGGTTAGGCGGGCAGATGAGATTAAGACGTTTGCGGATATAAATCGGCAGCAGCAAGCACAGGACCGGGTTAACTGCCGGAACATGGGAGAGGCTTTTGTCCTGCAGTGGACGTAGTCAGGCTGATGATGAATGTCGTATTCCTGAAGTCTCAGGCGCCATCGGGAAAGGCGACCTGAAGGTTCCTTCAAGTTAGATTGCCAAGACAAGGTGTGGTGGTCGCTCACAACTTTGAAAGGCCTGCAGTAGAAGTAAGGACGAAACTTTGACGTCACCTATATGACGGCAAGGCACTGTCGTCAGAATTGACCTCTTCGGGCCCCTCCCAACTACATCAGATGGCACGAGATGGATCGTCACCGCGGTTGATCACTTGACCCGGTACGCTCAGACGGCCTCGATCACTTCAGGAACTGCTTCGGACGTAGCAACTTTCTTCTTGAATGCTATTTACCTACGTCACGGAGCCCCTCGTGTTCTTTTGAGCAACCGGGGCGAAGGCATTTCTTTCAAGCACGGTCAGTGAAGTTCTTCAAGCATCAAAAACAGTTCATAAAACAACATCTAACTATCACCCACAAACCAATGGCTTAACGGAAAGATTTCATCGCACGCTGTGTGACGTGCTGTCCATGTATATCCGACCGGACCATCGCAATTGGGATGCCATACTTCAATTTTTCACGTATGCATATAATACGTCAGTTCAGCGAACCACAGGCTATTCTCCATTTTTCCTAGTATACGGACGCCAACCGACATCACCACTCGACGTTTCATTCTTTTCTGGCCTCGTCCAATCTTCACCATTAGTTTGCGACCAGTTTCTATCCCGTGTTGCTCAATGCCGTCGTCTTGCCCGTGTAAACACTGAAGCTAGCCAGGAAGATCGCAAACATCGTTACGATGCTACTCACCGCGTCATTCTCTACCGCCCTGGCGACGATGTACTTCTGTGGACTCCTGCGCGAACGACTGGCTTATGCGAGAAGCTTGAATCACGCTATCTTGGCCCCTACAATGTTCTCGAACAGACCTCACCGGTGAACTACCGTGTCACGCCTGTTCATGCCCACACTGACCAATGCTGCCGCGGGACAGAGATTGTGCACGTTTCGCGTCGCAAGCCTATCGTATGCGTCCCACAGCGTAATGCGGGGCCAGGCTGGCCGCTTCCGTCGACGGGGGAAATTAGTGTAAGAATTCTTTGGAGGTCATCTTTCTCATCTGTCAATAACCATCATTAGTCTTCGTTCCATTCCTCTTCATCATCGGCGCCATTTTGCTGTTGCTTGAATAAAAAGTCAGCTGAACCGTCGTATTTCAATATATCTATCGCTCTATCTAGCCGCCTAGGACTTTATCTCTCCTGGCCATTTCGATAATGGTATTGATACCAAACTTGGTATGGCAAAACATGACCATATGAAGAACATATTCGACTAGTCATAACATGAAAATCATGACATGTCATGATTGTCATAATTTACATATCATGGTTCTGCAGCTCTTGCGATGGATTTGTTCACGTGCCACGTTGAAAAACTGTTATGGCATGACATGATTGCATGGAGAACACAAACGACAGACCCTAACATGAAAATCATGATATGCGTATCATGTAACAATATGACTACATGCCACGCTCATGCTGCGCTCGCGGCCGTTCCGCTAGATTCACTTATACCAAACCAGGTATAAGCGACGCGAACGGGCGACATGGGATAAAGACACATCCAAACATTATAATCACGGCATGCGTGTGATGTAACAACTTGACACCATGCCACACTAATGATGCGCTCGCGGCCATTCGTTAGCTTCACAGATGCCTAATTTGGTATTACATGATGTCAATGGATGACGAAGTATCTGACTGGTGCATGCATGATAATCATGAGATGCGTCTCATGTGAGAACATGACTACATGCCACAATCAAGGCCTCAATACTTTTTGACGTGACGTGGTGCGCGTGCTCACCGGCGTTCATTTCGTTGCGCCACGCCAGGCGCCGGTCTTGCCATATACTCGCAGGCACGTGCCGCGCTTCGTTGCTTTGACGCATGCTCGTTTCAGCACGTCCGGGGTCCCTCCCTCACAAAAAATTGGCAGCATATCCACGGAGTGAATGATGGAGAGTGGGGCGAAGCATTCGTCCGTCCATGCGTCCGTCTGTGTGACCGTCCATGCGTCTGTTCGTGCGCCCGTCCCTGCGTTCGTTCATGCATCCGCCCCTGCGTCCTTTCATGCGTCCATCCATGCATCTGTCTCTGTGTCCGTTAGTCCATCTATTCAACACTCCAAGTCCCACCATCTCGCATCTTTTTATCATATATTTCATATAGAAGCACCGCCATTCATTGGACATTCCAAGGGATAAACGAGAGGTGGCACGCGCACACTTTCTTACGGATTGCGCTTCGGGTCTACTTCCCACCTTCAACCACCTTGAGTTCATGGTATATACTGTGGGGGTGCTGACACCCTCCCCCTGTAAAGTTGTCTGCGCCGCGTGGCGCACGTGTCTCGCTCCAAGGCTTTATTTCGATGGTAACCACCACCGGGCGATAGATGGCGTTGTGTTCGCTTTGAGTACCACAATTGGTAGAGCGGTAGCGCCTGCGGTGGCCCCTGGCGGAAGGCGGGCCTTGGTGGTGGCCGAGAGTTGAGCGAGCCTCTTCTGCGCGTGGCGGATGCCGCGAACGGTTGTCTGTAGCGTGGGTCCCCGGTGCTCGGCACCGTGGGCTTCGCGCCGGGGTCCCACGTGGAAAGTCAGGCGTTGGCGACGCCGCCTTGGGTATATGTTAGTGTGTCATTGTGTGTTTATCATGTTATTGTGTGTTTAGTGTGTCAGTTATGTTTGTATGGTCGCGTGTTAATGAAAATTGATGTATCATTCGGCGGACGATATCGTCGTCTAAATTAGTTAATAAATGTATGTATGTTGTGTGCTTTGTACCGACCGCGTCTGCTGTGTCCGTTCACTCCAAGAGCGTGGCGTGGCAATGCGCTCGTTCGCGGCGCCGAGACCCCACACTGGCTGCCCAACGTGGAGCTCTTGGAGTATCGGACGACAGTTTTGCGGATCAATACAGGAATTTTGTTAGAGCCGGAGTAGAGTAGGCCTAGGGGGGACTTCTTTGCTAGCATCGGTGGTGTGCTTTGTTTAGAAGCGAGGAGATTGGTTTTGTAACGTTTTTGAATTTGTCGGCAGGTTGACTTTCTATTTATCTTTTTTTGCTCGCAAGCGTTGTCATTTTTTGTTGTTGTTAGTTTTCAAAAACGTTGTTGAATTAGGACGAGAGCCCTGCGGTCCACATCCTGGAGTGAGTAAGGCCTAGAGCACGTGGTTTGTAGGCCAGGCCCGAAGCGAGTGAGTATAGGAAGCCTCGTGGGTGGTCCGATTTTCTGTAAATAGCTTCTTCTATATCTTTGGGCTCAGGGAGCCGGGCATTGTTGCTGTCTGGTATTGCGGCTCGACGCCGAGGTGTCGTGACACCGCCCGGGGTGGTGGACGCCGATCGCTCGGTAAGCTGCTGTGTGCGGCGAGCGATAGGGCCACCTCACAGAGTGGACGTCTCCTCGCGGCTGCCTCTTCTGCGCCTAGGCTGGGTGCTGGGTGGATGCCAGTTGTTGCCGAGCGACTCATTAGGCCTAAGGCTCTGCGCAGCCGCCTGTCGAACGTGGCACAACTAGGTGGATCGTGGCGTTGAGGTGTTGCGCTCTGCTTGCCTCACTTTTTTTCTTGTGAGCCCGAGTTAGGAAAAGTGATTTTTGTTTTATTTTGATGGGCGTCTTGGCCGCCACCGATGTATTAGCTAGCAGTACTGACCAACGTACCACGTGGACAAAAAGCTTGAAGCTCCGTTCCCGAGGACCTGCTCGACTGTTTTCTTTCAAGTTTTTTTATTGTTATTGATGTATTCGGTGGGAGCGATGTCATCCACGGCCGGCTGTCCTGCCCATCGTCAGCGTCGCTGGCCAGGAATGTGGTCGTGAGGTCGGGCGATGGAGATCCCTGGGACCTGCGCAACTGCTTGCAGTCCGGCGGCCTCGCGAGTGCTGGTCGCAACTGGAAGACATGTCGGCGCTAGCGACGGATCGTCGCGCTGATGGCAACGTTGCTGTTGCGGGGCCGGTACTGAGGTGAAGTCTAGCCGGACAGTGCAGCAGTGTCGACCAGCGGTGGTGTCGTGGTGCAAGGACATTATGGTCGTGCGATATCATTTTTTGTTAAAGCTTGTGTAGCTAATTTCTGATTTCGGGATATGGTTTGATTTAAGGTTGGAATGTGGGGGTGCTGACACCCCCCCCCCTGTAAAGTTGTCTGCGCCGAGTGGCGCACGTGTCTCGCACCAAGGCTTTATTTCGGTGGTGACCACCACCGGGCGATAGATGGCGTTGTGTTCGGTTTGAGTACCACTGTTGGTAGAGTGGTAGCGCCTGCGGTGGCCCCTGGCGGAAGGCGGGCCTTGGTGGTGGCCGAGAGTTTAGCGAGCCTCTTCTGCGCGTGGCGGCTGCCGCGAACGGTTGTCTGTAGCGTGGGTCCCCGGTGCTCGGCACCGCGGGCTTCGTGCCGGGGTCCCACGCGCAAAGTCAGGCGTTGGCGACGCCGCCTTGGGTATGTGTTGAGTGTGTTATTGTGTGTTTATCTTGTTATTGTGTGTTTAGTGTGTCAGTTATGTTTGTATGGTAGCGTGTTAATGAAAATTGATGTATCAATCGGCGGACGATATCGTCGTCTAAATTAGTTAATAAATGTATGTATGTTGTGTGCTTTGTACCGACCGCGTCTGCTGTGTCCGTTCACTCCAAGAGCGTGGTTGGGCGATGCACTCGTTCGCCTCGCCGAGACCCCACAACACTAGTTCACTGTATTCATGGCACTGCGGCCCAATGCTCGCTAAACCTTTTTAAAACCAAGGAGGTTACGCCCAGCGAGTATAATGTAGCAACCTTTTCCTGTCAGATAGTGCTCAATGTACATGCCAGTGGCTGCTAATGTGAAATGAGAGACAGGAGGATTCAGCTTTTAATTTCTTACAGCTTGCGCTTGGTATCTGCTTCCCCGCTTTAACCACCTCGAATTCATTCATGGTATATACTAGTTCATTGTATTCATGGCCCTGTGGCTCAACGCTCGCTAAACCTTTCTAAAACTAAGGAGGTTACACCCAGCGAGTATAACGTAGCAACCCTTTCTTGTCAGATAGTGCTCAATGTACATGCCAATGGCTGCTAATGGGGATCGCAGCGTGCGCGTTGACTAAAAGGCGAATGCTCCTGTCTCTCATTCCCCATCAGCAGCCATTGGCATGTACATTGAGCACTATTTTTTATTGTTAAACAACGCACAGAAGAAATCTCTCACCGGCCATACCTTGGAGGTCATATGTTATACTTATTTCGGGTATGCGCCACTAGTGGTTACGATCCGAAGCCTGTACTTCCCATATTTCTCACGGACATAGTGCCTAGAAAAGTATACTCTAGGCATTATACCATGGGGGTACAAGTGCCGCTGAACGAGCGAGCCAGCGTAGACACTAGCACCCTATTCTCCTCTAGGCATTATTGTATGGCAGTCTATGAGTGTCCTGTTTATGCGGAATGGATTGTAAACGCTGGCCTAGACGCGGTAGAATATACGAGCACAACGAGTGCGCAAACACACGTAGGAGTGTTCCACGGCGGTCGTCTGCTCGATCCGCTGACCGCAGGTACAAGTACGCATGCGAAACGCCGGCACAATAGCCGCGCATCTCATGCAAATAACGGGAAAAAACTAAAACAAAAAGACGCGCACAGTCCCTCATTGCGTCTCATTATTATCTAGAGTCTTATTAGTCTCTTCAAGCAAGAAATTACATAAACTAGGCACGTCATGTTAAATATTTTTCACCATGTCACATGCCACCTTTGGCCCCGTCAGAGCACAGTTGTCTATGTAGAGGACCAACGTCACTGCAATGCTGCGTAAGTAGGGCCATTCATACGCGCGCGTCGTGCTCTTATTCTCTGGGCGCGCGCTCGCTATAGGAAGGGGGAGCAGCGTTCATCTTGAAATTTGACCCGTTTCCGCGGCGCGTAGCTTCGCAAATTGTGGTTGACGTGATCGCAAACACCTCATCTACGCATTGTGCTCTTCAGCTCAAAGTTGCCAAACCTGGTGAGGGGACTTATGAACAACTAAACAGCTATTAGTTCGCGCTCGTGTGTGTCCTACCGGTGCCTACCGTGTGCCTTTTTTTTCGTTTGCAACTCAGCGCGTCGCGAATGTCAACTATGAAGGACATGTGGCATCGTAAGTTCTCCGTGAACTGATTGCGTGTCACACAGGTTAAAGGACGTGGGTGCTAGACACAACGTGAATGTTGTTCTTACGGCTGCAACTAAGCTAGCTAAAATTCGTGCTATAATATACAAAAATGGGCTAAATATTCTTTGGCAAATCACAAATAAATCATTGATGTCCGTTGCAAGTGTGGTATATGTGGTTCCTTTCAGATGCGACCATTGTATACACTGAACAGGCGGGCCGCAGTGTTAACTAGAGATTATTCGAACACAATAGATAATTACCCTGAGGCACACTTTGTAATTTGCTTTTATGTTGGTGCACCACAAAATTCCACGAATGCGAAGTTTAGCACGTTCGCGGGAATCAAAACACGCGACTAATGCTTGACGTAAGTGATAACAGCGATTCCGCATAAGGAAGCGAATCTTCGATAAGCTTGTGCAAAGAAGAAATAATGTGCTCTAACCTTTCATGTAGACTCTCACGCGTGTTGGATTGATAGATTCGTATTTGAGCTTACGCAGACACGTTTTTGGGCTTTTTTTGCAGTTGTGCGCGTGTTTTGATGATAGGCGGCGTTTATAACGTCTTTCATTTCTTCCCACTATTTTGTCTTTCAGACTGGAAAGGGCAACTCACATGCAGTAAATCACGTTGTGTGCTCTTTGTGTTCGCTGTTTCGCATTTTGGTGCTGTTTCGCCATAACGTTTGTAAAGCAACTCGTTCCTTGTGGTAATAACGAGACAGATTGGCCTACTTGGCAAATAATTTGTCCCTGGTTTACCTTGTGGCAAGTTATTAGTATGTCAGCAATGCAGTGTCACTCGCTTGGTAATGGGCTGAGTAAGCGTGGGAAGGTAGTGGGCACCCTACTGTGGATGGTTGATAACGTTGTTTGTGTTGTTTTCAGTGCTCATAGTACAATAAATCAAGAGAGAGCACAAATGTAAGGTCACTGTTTGCAGCGACCGTGTCTTCTTACATCAAGGTTTTGTCGAGTTTGTTCAGGTCGGACACCAAGGAAGCCTTAAGTCGTCGCAAGCCTGACTTACGCAATGATCACCTATTCTTGCATAAAATTTTCAGCCAAGAGATAAAACAAGAACAGGCGCTAACTACCAAATGAATTTGTTATCCAAGCGAATCACATATATGTAAGTATGACAAACAAAAACACTGGTGTAACAGGTGCGCAGTACGACAGAACGAATCTGCTAGTCCCTCCCCAAAATGTAGTTCGCTTTCCAAAAAGGTAATTTACTTTACTGCCAATAAAATAGACGTCACAGTGACCCAGTCGACGCCTTCACGTTGCATTTGGACTGCCTCCACAGTTTCTCACGTGCGCTTGTCATTGTCATAGAATACAATAGTGCAGTGTTCGTATAACTGCTTGCAGCCACACTCGTCAAATGAATGGCCGAACTTTTATCGTTGCCCCTTTCCACCCTGTTCGCGGTGCACGTGGTGTACACACCAAGCTGTTCACCAAAAATAGGGACGTCCCTACGAGAGTGGCAACTTGTACAGCACATCCTTCCTGGAGTTAACATAGTTGTGATGGTGTTTCACTTCGTATTCTTCAGTTTCAGGTGTCAACAATTGTTTAGGGGCAGACATGAACAGGAGGGTGGAACCTAAGTGAGCATGACGTCAGTTTTGCTGACAGAAAAAAAAGAAAATGGCCTTTTTGGCACTACATTTGGAGAAAGGGTCATGTGGTACGCACTGTCCTACTGCACTCTTGTGACATAGGTTGTCATATATACCAAGAGAGTTTGTCATATATACCAAGATAAGCCCCGTTTAAATAATAAATTCACTTGGAAGTGTGCGCCCGCTCCTGCTTCGTCTGTTTTGTAAAACAATTTGCTCTAGAAGTGGATTCTCGTGGAATACCAACTAGCGTGAACCCACACTCTATTGATTTATTTACGCAACCGTGGCTAAGACGCAAACATTACTTCATAAAGCTAACAGCTTACGAAGGCTAGTGCCGTATTTTGTTTTTTCCTATCGCATTTCTTTCTTCATTCTTGCAGCGAAACTATGATTTTCTTGGGCGCTTCGAGATACTTCAATGAGAACACGAGCGCTGCTTACCAGGTGACTCTACAATCACATTGGTGGGGTAGTAGTGCCTCCACGGATTGCCCAATCGTGTCTTTTCATCGCCCGAAACGTGAACCGTGACGACGTACCTCCCTTTCCCAGTGAACTGGACAAAGTAGCCGCTGTAAGTTCCTTCATTTTCCCGGATGTCGGGGTCTGTAAAATATTTGGTGATAACATTGACGATTGATCCATTTACGAAAGCACAGAGTTTCAGTAGAGAGATACGATGTGGTGGTAGTTTAATCTGCTCATAGAGTTCAGTAACACCTAGGGGATAACTGTGCCACACTCGAAGAAGGGATACACACACACAGGTACAGACTTGCAACTGAGTTTTATTTCACAGTCTACCTTTAGATACGTTTCGCAGAAACCGTCACCGCACATGCGCTTATGAGATAGTACCACCACAAAAATCTTCGCAGTCATAAAGCATCACTGCAATCACGCTCATCGATAAATCTCATCTCTCAGTTAAGCAAAAACACTGATGACTTAGTGACACATTCACTTTCCTTCTTCCTATGTAGTAAGTTTCTTAAATTTCCCATGATCTATTACCGCCTCAGCCACTGAATATCTTAACATCTTTCAGTTCCGGTTCACATTTTCAGTCCAAGCAGAGTCATGTAAAATAGGCCGGTTGTTGTGTGAACGTGCGCACGCGTAAACATAAATTGTCACTAAAGAAAATACAAGCAGGTACCTAACATCCACAAGTAGGAGTACAAGGGCGAACAGAAACTGAAAGATGTTAATGTATTGAGCCACTACCACGACAATAGAACAAGGGAAATTTGTGAAACGTACTACATAGGAAGAAGGGAAGTGAATGCTTCAGTGAGTCATCAGTGTAATCATGCATACCTTAGAAATGAGATTTAGAGATGAGTGTGGCTAAAGTGACACCTTATGATGTCGAAGATTTTTGTGGTGGTACCTTACTGATAAGCGCATGTGTGGTGATGGTTTCTGCAAAACGTACTTATAGGTGGACTGTTTGAAATAAATATTAGTTGCAAGTCTGCTCCTATGTGTCTCGTTTGTACGTGTGTATCGCAGTTATCCCCTTTATGGTTATATGCACAACTCAGCTACCAACAAGTTCTTCTAAACATCATTAACATTATGTGTATTCAATGATAGATAAAAAACATTCAGCACACTCACCTAATTGTTATGTGTGCATTCGTCTTGAAATGACGTATCCTCATGAGAGGGATAGCCACTCTGGCTTATGTAATGTACTGTGTTTATCCTTAACCTAATTGCTACATGTGCATTCATTTTTAAATGACATATCCTCGTGACATGGGTAGTCACTCTGGCTTATATAATGTAATCTCTTTATCTTTCACCTAATTGCTACGTGTACATTCGTCCTTAAACGACATATCGTCGTGACATGGATAGTCACTCTGGCTTATATAATGTTGTCTCTTTATTCTTAACCTAATTGCTACGTGTGCACCCGTATTTCAAGGACATATCCTCGTGAGATGTATAGTCACTCTGGCTTTTATAATGTACTCTCTTTATGTTTAACCCATTTTCTACGTGTTCTTTCGTCTTTGAATGACCTATCGTCATGACATGGATAGTCGCTCAGGCTTATATAATGTAATCTCTTTATCTTTAACCTAATGCTACGTGTGCTTTCGTTTTTAAATGGCATATCGTTACGACATGGATAGTCACTCTGGCTTATATAATGTAATCTCTTTATCTTTAACCTAACTGCTACGTGTGCATTCGCCCTTAAAGGACATATCCTCGTGAGATGTATAGTCACTCTGGCTTATAATGTACTCTCTTTATGCTTAACCCAATTTCTACGTTTGCATTCCTCTTTAAATGACATATCGTCATGACATGGATAATCACTGTGGCTTATATAATGTAAATCCTTTATCTTTAACCTAGTTGCTACGTGTGCATTCATCTTTAAATGACGTATCCCCATGAGATGGATCGTCACTCTCGTTCATACAATGTAATCTCTTTATCATTAATCTTTTGTTAACTTGCACACTGCCCGCCACGCCACATTAGTGGCTACATAATTGCAGCTTAAGGCGCGAAAACGACACGGACGAAGAGAGACAGTACACACACACGGAGCGCCACTTCCAACAAAGATTATTTCGAAAGAGCACAGAACATATATAGACACCGCGCGCGCCGTCACCGTGCCTTAATGCGCAGCCGCATTTAAGTAGCGTAACTCTTTTGGCGATAAAGAAATGGAGGCTACGCTAACGCACAGATCACCTACTTCGATTATTCTCTTGGCCTCAATGATTAGTCTTACTGATTATCAGGGCTTCGGGCGACTACCGCGCAGGCGCTAAAGTTAGGAACGCAATGACAATCCCGGCAGTGAATTGCGAGGTGGCCCTCTCTGCCATTCCTGACGTTGTTATTATGCTGTCTTAGCCTATCATTCAGGCATTGCTCGGTATGGCCTACGTACCATCTACCACACGAACAGGGGAACTCGTAGACCACACCTTCTGACAATTACATACTGTTCTGGTGGTTCACATTGCAGGCCGGAGCTTTCTGAGAAAGGGGTTAGTCATCTTGCAGAGCCTGGAAAGTTTTAAAACGGCGCAGAGAAGACCACCTTTACATCAACCTGTTCGGCAATCTTTTTCAAATTATGGGATACGCGGTGTACATAAGGAATCACAGCAAGCTTGACATTATTCTGGGGCGACCCTTCGCTTGTGTGGCAGTTCCGCGACTTCTTCAAAATCTTCTCCGCCACTGACACCAGAATGTGCTGTGGATAGCAATGGAGCCTTTTCCATTGACCTGAAAGACTTGTATTATTCCATGCCGAAAAATGCGTTGCTTCAGTGTGTTCAGGACAGCATTGACCAATACGGCCCCCTGTCATTTCAAAATGACGCAGGTATACCAGAGGGAAAATTCCTGGCATTGCTAGAATTGTATTTGAGGTCGACTTATGTAGAGTGGGACGGTAGCCTATACCTGCAAAGGAGCGGCGTTTGTATAGGTTCCTGTTTAGCGCCATTTTTAAGTGACCTGTTTTTAGCTCGCGCAGGCAGGACCATTTCTAGCCTTCTCGAAGGTAGCGGTGTCATCAGGGTTTTTAGATTCGTAGATGATTTTTTAGTTCTCATAGACAAAAGTTTATGGACACCGACCAAGTCGTTACTAACACCTTAACAATTTTTAGGCATGTTTTATCGCCCTTAATAGTGACACACGAACTTTCGGTCGATTCGACTATAAGGTTTTTAGATCTTAGATTGTTTGTAACAACTGATCATGCATGTTGGCAGTATGAGCCTCGTGCTAACAAACCACTACTACCTTTTAGCTCGTCCCATTCTAAGCTTGTCAAACGTAGTATCGCCAACATGTGCCTGCTGAATGCTTTCAAGAAATCCTGCCCACACAGAGCAGCAGACAGTTTCCTCAAGCAGGTTGACCGTCTTGAGCAGGCGGGCTATCCACAGCACATTCTGGTGTCAGTGGCGGAGAAGATTTGAAGAAGTCGCGGAACTGCCACACAAGCGAAGGGTCGCCCCAGAATAATGTCAAGCTTGCTGTGATTCCTTATGTACACCGCGTATCCCATAATTTGAAAAAGATTGCCGAACAGGTTGATGTAAAGGTGGTCTTCTCTGCGCCGTTAAAACTTTCCAGGCTCTGCAAGATGACTAACCCCTTTCTCAGGAAAGCTCCGGCCTGCAATGTGAACCACCAGAACAAGTATGTAATTTGTCAGAAGGGTGTGGTCTACGAGTTCCCCTGTTCGTGTGGTAGATGGTACGTAGGCCATACCGAGCAATGCCTGAATGATAGGCTAAGACAGCATAATAACAACGTCAGGAATGGCAGAGAGGGCCACCTCGCAATTCACTGCCGGGATTGTCATTGCGTTCCTAACTTTAGCGCCTGCGCGGTAGTCGCCCGAAGCCCTGATAAATCAGTAAGACTAATCATTGAGGCCAAGAGAATAATCGAATTAGGTGATCTGTGCGTTAGCGTAGCCTCCATTTCTTTATCGCCAAAAGAGTTACGCTACTTAAATGCGGCTGCGCATTAAGGCACGGTGACGGCGCGCGCGGTGTCTATATATGTTCTGTGCTCTTTCGAAATAAATCTTTGTTGGAAGTGGCGCTCCGTGTGTGTGTACTGTCTCTCTTCGTCCGTGTCGTTTTCGCGCCTTAAGCTGCAATTATGTTAAACCAACAAGCCCAGTCTGCTATTCTCACATAGTGGCTACAGTACTCGGGTCCTGACCTCAAGGTTGCGGGTTTGAAGCGGCAGTCGCAGTGACATTTCAGTTGAGACAAAACTGCTGAGGCCAGCGCACTGTGCAATGTTAGTGCATGTTAAAGAACACCAAATGGTGAAATTTTTCATGCCCTTCACTGCGGCATCTCTCCTAATGAGATCATGGCGTAGGGAAGTGAAACTCTAGGTATTATTCACTTGCTCAGTAGCTTCATGGTTCTTTCAGTCAACTACGAGAACAACAAAAATATTTTTGGCAAGACCATTTATGGTTGAGAAATAAATTGACTACTTGAATCCCTGTCACTTCCGCTTCTGTGTTTCTCATGTACTGGTTTGGGTATGACCTCTTAAATGTGCTGTGTAGTCGTCAATTTAGCTCCACATTTTCTTCGTGTACTTGTTTAAATAAATTTTAATATTATTACGGTAAAATGAGTGTTTCTGCTTAGAAAGCTTCTTCGTTTCCGTCATGAGCATTTATGCGTACTCAAGCATGTGAGCCCGGAGGGAAAATTAGAGCAATGTCGCTGAGTCTGAATATGGGCCCTCTTGCTAGTATATCATTCAACTTACTGGGCGTTCTGTTAAAGATACACCAGTGATAATATTTGAAAATATTTACTCATCTCTGTAATATCTTCAACACGTGTTTTCTTGGGTATAGAGCTGCTATATACCAAACTATCTGTCTGCGTACATTTAGTTCTTTTCAAAATGAATTTTTAAAACAGGCAATTATTACCGAAAACAAGACTTTTAATAAATGCCACCCCTTGTATGTGGCGTTTGGGTCACACTTCGCTTCGCGCGTTAGCGGGTTATGAGGAAATGGCTCTGAAGCAGTAGTTAAACTGTCGCTGTAAATTTTGAAAGTCTAGGACAGCTTAGCCCAGCGTTAGATAATATCACCATTCACTTGTTTTCTAGGGCTACATTTTTGAGTACCACAATGGCACACGTCTTCTTGGAAATGGAGTGAAAGTAACTTGCTCTGCTTAGAAATGCAGATCAAGTAATTTTGATGCTTTACAAACAAACGCAACCTATATATATACATGACCGCAGGATAAAAAATCCAGCGGCCGTGACACACGCCTTACAATGCATTTAGTATCGCGGTAATAATGCGTTGTACAAGTGTACATTTCCCTCTCGCGTCACAACATGTCATTGTCATACTTACTGCATCGCTTAAAGCTGACCACTTACTACAAGAACGCTATTCTTTTAAGGGAACGTAGTGGGTGCATCACTAGTGCGCAAATATTTCTCGCAAAAAATGGTCTTGGTTTAAAGCAGGGCGACCTGTTACGAAACGACTGGCTCCCAAACCGTAAGAGAAATTGCGATTTCATTCTACAGTCATGGCGAACTATCTGTCTTTCCGTCCCTAGCGAGCTCTGTCTCTTCAGCTTTCGCTTCTTCCCTCCTGGTGTCGCACGTACAAGTTGCCCCGTTTCGGTTCACTTTTCAACATCATCCGAGGCCAGCCAAAGTGAATCGTAGGCTTCGAGCAAGCAAATGTTTGGCACTGGGTGATTCACAACTGAACCTCTGGCTGGACGGATGGCGCAAGTGCGCACCATCTCTCCCTGGCAATAAATCAAGCACTCTGCCCAGTTTACATGACGTCGCTGGTGCTGTGTCTTCTTCCAAGGGCACCAAATCACCAACTTGGAGCTTTTTTGGTGGGCATATCGAGCGATTGTTTGCCGACCGCAGCAATAGCAGGTGTGTTCGTTCCCATCTCTCCCAAAGTTCCGCTGTAAGAAGCTGGTGATGACGAGCCTTTCGCTGCAGATCAACGAATACGTGTGGCTCTGATGGGCCGACCTGTTGTGGCAATGACCTGCTGCATTTATCCAGCCAGAAATGCGAATCTTTAGCTCGTTAGGCTCACTTCCAAGATGGATGAGCGGTCTGCTGTTGATCGCAGCTTCAACCTCACACATCACCGTTGTGAAGATTTTCACGTCAAAACTACAGCGTCCGAGTGACTCCTTGAGCATGGTTTTTGTCGTACTAATGAGGTGCTCCCACCATCCACCCCATCATGGAGCGCGTTCTGCGATGAACTTTCAATGTAATCTGATATCCGCGGCGTACTCGCGAAGAGCTGTCAGCGCAGATGCAAGCTACCTAGAACAGCACCGAAACGTCTGAGCATTGTCACAGTGCACTACTGAGGGTACACCGCGGTGGGCGATAAAACGACGAAAGGCGAGCAATGTTGTGGCGGTCGTCATGTCTCATGATAGCTCAAGGTGAATGGCACGTCTGACGGCACAGGAAAACAAAAGTATGCAAGTCCTTGAATCACTTGCTCATTTCGCTTAGAGCGGCCCGCAGTAATCGAGCCCTACGGCCGTGAATGGGCGGGTTTCCGTAATGCTTTCGTGAGGAAGTTGGCCCATGGGTGCTGTCTCCACTGTAGGTTTCTATCGTTTGCACATTCTACATTAAAATGATACTCTCACGGTTTGACGCCCTCTCAATACACAAAAATGATCTCCAAGCTCTGTGATGGTTGCTTAAGTGCTACCGTGGACCGTACGCAAATGTGCTACCGAAACAAGCAAGCTGGTGAGCTTATGGTCAGTTGATAATAATATGGGGTGACGGATGTCCTGTTCGGCATGCAGCTCTTGTGGTCGCCCACCGACGTGAAGTAGGCTGTCCTCATCTATAAACGGGCACAAACGAAGTACAGGTGATGCTGAAGGCAACGGCAAACGTTTCTGAAGCACTTGGATCTTGATTGGAAACGAGTCTTTCTGCATTGTATGCAACCAATAATGCTCAGCTTGAAATAATTCTTCTGCTGTCAGAGCACCAGACGCTGATGGGAAGCGTCTTGCGTGGCGGCTGAAACACTGTATCGTTGCAGTTACTCTTAGTAGTCTTGCCGAAGAGCTGTGGTTTTTCAGGGGCACGGTTCCGTGGCGAACATCAATGGCGGATAAACAAACGAATGTAGAGTTCTGCGGAAAATCCTTGATCATTCTTCGGTGGCTGCGTTACGGTGAACTGTATTTTTTAGGTTAGATTCGTTGACGTCTATACTTTTTAAAGACATGGTTTTGTCAGACAGCCAGGTTTTATCATGACATCACTTGGATGATTTCGTAAGATGCGAGAGTGATAGTCCTCGAGTATTAATCATATCGGCGGTGTTTTTCTTGTTGTTACAGTAAAACCATAGAAAAGGTAAAACCATTTAGGTGCTGCTGGATTTTAGTGACACGGTGTGCTACAAATGGCTCCAACTTGGTGGCTGAACTCTTTATCTAGTTCGGAACCACAAGCGAATCCGTCCAAAATGTAACAGTGGTCTGTTGAGGAAAAGGGACTATTTGTACGTAGCGTATAAGCCGCACCGCGATGGTGCATGCCTGGAGCACTAGGCGTGGAAGCGATATTATTTTAAAAGGAGCAAGTTGGGCCTCGCTGATCAAGAGTCGTATGAAGCACGTTTCGGGTGGCCAGTTCACTCGTTCGTAAATGCAAGCACCATATACTTTTGGTCTGGCACCTGCGAAGATGTACACCTCAAATAAAAAGTGCTTATTGTTGTCTCGTATGAATTTATACAATGGAATAGTGACGGATGGCTCAGACAGCTCAGAACACCAAGAATTTCATTTGGTCTATTCATCTTCAGTACGGGAATCCCATGCAAGATTTTTCTTCCATGGATTCTGGAATACCATTTGAGCCTTTAGGGTGAATGCACTGAGGTAACCTAGTGGGTCGTATACTCTAGCCAATGTTTCCCGTGCTATACCTTTGGTAGTCGGCTTTGCCCCGCCGCGGTGGTCTAGTGGCTAAGGTATTCGGCTGCTGACCCGCAGGTCGCGGGTTCAAATCCCGGCCGCGGCGGCTGCATTTCCGATGGAGGCGGAAATGTTGTAGGCCCGTGTGCTCAGATTTGGGTGCACGTTAAAGAACCCCAGGTGGTCGAAATTTCCGGAGACCTCCACTACGGCGTCTCTCATAATCATATGGTGGTTTTGGAACGTTAAACCCCGCACATCAATCATCAATTGGTATTCGGCTTTCCGGCGGTAAACCTAGCTTCGTGCTCAGTGCTCAAGATAAGGTGATCACCGGAGCGTTCCCAGGGAAACCCTAAAATCTTTATCATGTGACTGTCTCCAGTTTCATATTCGATGGCGCAGCTGTCACGTAAGAATCTTTCTTTCAACTCGTCGCAACTTGCGAATTCCCATGCTTGCCTCGTAGCATATTTGTTTCGTTTTTTCATATACCTTCATGGCTCCCAGCGTGCTAGCCCAATGATAAGATCATCTACGTAGAACGCGTGCTCGAATAAGACTGTATACGGTTTCTGGATGGTTGCTTTGATTGATATGAGGGTTTAACGTTCCAAAATCACCATATGATTATGAGAGACGCCGTAGTGGAGGGCTCCTGAAATTTCGATTACCTGGGGTTCTTTAACGTGAAGCCAAATCTTAGTACACGGGCCTACAAGATTTCCGCCTCCATCGGAAATGCAGCCGCTGCAGCCGGAATTCGATCCCGCGAACTGCGGGTCAGCAGCCGAGTACCTTAGTTACTAGACCACCGCGGTGGGGTGGTTTCTCGATAGTTCTGCTGACAAGATAACAGGTGATGATGAATTGTAGTGGCCAAAAAAAAAACGATCTTGATGCAGCTCCAAATGGTACTCTGGTCATTCTCCAAGTTGTATTCGGTGGCATGGTCTCTTCCTTGGTTGGCCATTGTTCCAGCTACAAAAAACTTTAGAACCATCCATCCAAACTTTGTTTCGATTGCTGTTACCATCTCGTTGATGAGGTCAATCCTACCGGTGGTCACCTTCCAAAAGGCGTCAGATCCTATCAGCACAGTAATGTCGCCTTTTCGCCACGTATTCCATTGACATGCGTCGGCCACATGGTACTCCTTTTCTGCGAGCGCCTGCAAAATATGGTGCTCTAACAGGTGATGATGAATTGTAGTGGCCAAAAAAAAAACGATCTTGATGCAGCTCCAACGGTAGTCGGGTCATTCTCCAAGTTGTATTCGGTGGCATGGTCTCTTCCTTGGTTGGCCGTTGTTCCAGCTACAAAAAACTTTAGAAGCTCGCGATCTTCTGGCGGAATCAACCGCTGGAGGTATGCGTTGTTTATGTTGGCTGCGAGAACGACAGGGTGGCAGCGAAAGTTTAGTAGTAGCTGGACAATGTCCACACCGAATTTGATCCTTTTCGATTGCTGAGGCAGGGACTGCCACCTTTTTGTGATGACGCACAAAAGACCACTCGAAGCTTCGTGGTAACGGCATCCCGATGAGCCACTGCGTGATAAGGCATGTAGTATACATTATCACCGACTGGCTGCTCTTTTTGCACCTTGTCAGCATGTCCGTCATTTAAACATGCGGTAATAGCCAGGTCGTATTTCTCTAGTAATGTTTGCTGCTCTCGGAAGCAGTTGATTTGGCGTTGTAGTCACCGTTGTGCCAGTCGCAGCGATATTGTTTCCGGCTGGTAGTCCTGGCTGTTGCACTTTGAGCGGCACCTTATAACGTCTACATTGCTTCATTCTGTGGCGCTAAAATGCGGAGAGGTGCACGTCGATCTCCAACGGTTGTGAATAGCTTTCATCGATTCCGATGGCATCAATATGCCACATCGAAGCTACGTCTACGTCATGTGGAGAATGAATTGCAGCTCGATATGAACAGTGCCCAAGACGGGTACTGGATGTCCTACGATAAGGGTCCTTGTACCATCCATCTAAATGTTGTTTCGATCGCTGTTACCGTCTCGTTGATGAGGTTAATCCCTCCGGTGGTCACATTCCAAAAGGCGTCAGATCCTATCAGCCCGGTGATGTCGCCTTTTCGCCACGTATTCCATTGACATGCGTCAGCCACATGGTACTCCTTTTCGAGGAGTGCCTGCAAAATATGGTGCTCTAGCGGTAGACTCATTACGGAGCAGATATCTTGAATCGTCAGGGCTTCTAACTCCACTTCAGCATTGCTAAATCGGCTGCACAGCCGGGCGGAGATACGGCCGCCGCTAAGTCGCTTCTGAGCTTTAGAGATTCCAAATGTCATTATTGAAAGTTCTTCCCTTCCGTTGACAGAATACTCTAAGATTATGGCCGCGTCTGCGTGAATATAGCTACGCTGGCTACCATTGTGCAACAGAACCCGAAAGAGGAGACGTCGATTTTTGAATCTAGCCCATATGCACCCGTCTGCAGTGGTACAGACATCCATCCGATGTGCGTGCTTTGGGCGGTTGTAATGGTTCGAAGCTTTGGCGAAGTGCGTCTTCGCAATGCAACGTATTCCACAGCAGGCACCAGGTCGTGGACGATGGGTCCGGGAAGGTCGCACAGAGTGGTTAGGTGGCGATGACTGCAGGAGCCAGACGTGATACTGATGGGTTTTTCTGATGTCCTTGCGATGTGGTTACGAGTACCGCAGCGAAAACAGTAGTCATTATGCAATCTCAGTCGTTTTTCGTCCACTGACAGATTGGCAGTGCAGGACATAATACTGCGCTCTCGGCTGTTGCAAAGTAGGCAGACCTGATTGATGAATGCAGTGGAACCCGTAAGAGATGCAGCCTATGGAATAAATTGCGTGTTGTCTGGGTGTTCTGTCGCCATGCTGTCTTCACATTCGCAGGAATGTCGGCGTGATTGCAATCGACCTTCCACCCACACTTCTGCTTCGATGCGAAGAAATGTCAACAGGTCCTTCGCTCGGCGCAGTCTGTCTTCGGAAGTCTCCTTCCCACTATTGGCGTGGTTATTCTCTTTCATCATTTGGCGGTACATGATAGCCAGATCGCCTGGCAAGCAGCGCATCATAATCCGATTCAGTACCATGAAGTATTTATCCAGGGACACGCCGAGGCCTACTAAAGCGCTCACTTGGAACAGCACATTGTCGTGAAGTGTTCAAAGTTTGGCAACTTCTGATGAGCTGTTCAATGGAGTCAACGCCAAAAGATGATGCACGAGCTCATTGATGAGGAGATGTTGCCGTCCGAACTGATCCGCGAGCTTTTTAATTGCGAGGTCGTAATTCTGCTAAGCTAACGAGATTCTTTCGATTGACCATTTAGCGCTGCCAATTATGTAGGTAAGGAAATACTTGAATTTTTCGATGCGTGGTTGTTCGGCGTTCTGCTGGATCGTGGCGTCGTTTTATCCCAAAAAGCCTGCCAGTCACGCAGGTTGCCGTCGAACGTAGGTATCTGTAGCCTGGGCAGTACAACTTATCTGTGAGTGGCTCTCTGTATGGTCCGGAGCATCGACGGAACTCGGGAGGTCTGCGTTGCTTGATCCTGATCAAGAACCTTCGGCATGCGTCGTGGTTGCTTGCTGACGACCTTGCAACCAGTACTTCGTGCGCGTGATGGCGTATAGCTGATCTTGTCGCTATTATCCTGCGCCGTTTTGACTTCATGGTCAACATCATCTTCACCTGTTATTGGAAAAACTGCGTCGTCCAGTCTGGACAATGCAAGCTCCTTGTCCTTGAGGTAGTCAAGGTGCACGTGAAGTTCCCAGAGGCCAAGATCCATTTGCCGCAGAAGATCCGTAAGCTGGGTAAGGGCTCGCGTGGCGCCAGCTTTGAGTGCACCACGTGTCTTTCGCAGCTGGTCCGAGTTCGCCATCGCCGTGATGTGAAGGCGTCTCTCGAAGGGCAGTCCCGGGTTTCGCGGCACCAAATGTTACGAAATGACTGGCTCTAAAACCGTGATAACAAACGCGTCTTTATTCCGAAATCATTGCAAACTATCTGTCTTGCCGTCCCTAGTGGCCTCGGTCCCTTCGGCTTTCTCTCCTTTCTTCCGGTTGTCGCACGTTCTAGTTTCTACGTTCCGGTTTATTTTCGACACTACCCATTACACATATTGCAGCCATATACGAAAGTTTCGCTGACACAAGTTACTTTTAACCTTATTTATTACATTGTAGCAATCCACAACTTAATCTTCTCTAGTCGCATAATACAGGTAAATGTATGCACCGATATCTTGGAGTACGCACTAGGCACAGGATATCGCTATAGCGTTCAACTTCTAAAGGCAGCGCTTTAAATATCCCCTATTTTTACAGGAGTGTGGCGAGGAAGGTAAGGATGGGGGTGTTGTTTAAAGTTATTGACAAGCCTCTAAGTAAACTGAAGGCCCCTAGGTGCTATATATCTTTAGATCTCATTCAGACACAGCGGAGTAGCTACATGGTAAATATGAGCCGGTGTTCTCCTTCTTGCGCTCTCGCGCATGTTTTGTTTTCAGCCTATGAGCACCAATAAAATTAATATGAGGGAATCGGGGTTTAAATCTCACCGATACCGCCGTCATTGAGTCGTACGGTAGTCTTGTATGGCGGGTTGGGGCCATATACATCGGCGACCACCATGGCATCGAGGACAACCTCCCATCCCTTGTAGACGTCGGTGAGAATGATGGCGTCGTTGGGTTCCGCAACCTTTAGACTGGCCATTTTGCCGGTCACTCGAATCGGCTCGTCGTTAGGATCCTTTGCTTGAGACTTTACTTGGATGTTGACTTCCACTTGTTGCAAGCTGGGGCTGTCCAAACGAATCGTCCACTGACCATCCTGTAAGTGGGTTTGTAAACCCAACAGTAACAAACTTTGTCATTCAAAGGCATATGGGCTGCACGTCTTCGAAGACATTAGGCTGTCGGCACAAGGTGCCCCGAACAGTTTATTTATTTATTTATTTATTTATTTAATCAAGTATTTTTTATTTATTTGTTTATTTATTTATACAAATACCTCATGGGTTCCTATGTTTGGAAGAATGTGTGCTTGTGGGGGGGAAGTGGGCAAGACAGTGAAAAACAAGAACTATGAAAATGTACAAGGTATGACGAGTTCAATATTACAACAGAAAAAAAATAAATTATTAAGAATACATTGATAGGCATTGAACAAATCTCAGCAAAACACGTGGAGGCACTGGCAATATATACATATATATGTGCAAAAAACCACAGTTGAGAAATATATTTTATACAGAAATACGATTCGAATGTATAGAATGTTGAACAGTGACAACCACTTGAAGTACAGCAGTAAAAAATGAATTTTTTGATAACCTAGCACTTGTAAGCGGAACATCTAAGAGTTGATCTAGAAGTGTCTTTCTATCACATGCCCATAAATTTGAATATTACTCCTTCAGCATTTGTGTATCCCCATGGGAGCACAACAGCTTTACTGAAAGAGTGGCTTTTGTAGATAATTGTACTTAAGATGTCAGCCATGCTTCAACTATAGTTTCAACTAACTACTGTGAGAGCCTGCTGTTTTTGAACCATACATTTATACTTTGACCAACATTGGTTGTAAACCGAGCTACATGAACCTTTACATCAGTAGGAGTGTGGTAGATGGAAGTCAGGAAGCTCAATAGTCTGCCAGTGGATGACAAGTTTAATTAAATATGTCAAAGCATAGTGACAATCTAGAGCTAATTGTAAAGGTTCGAGTTTGAATTGAAATGACAGAGCGTCTGTCACCATCGCTTTGAATGTAGCCACAAGTCTGTAAGAGAGGCCAGGAGTGGGATGAATCGATTACGCGTGCGTGCATTCAGTGTGACAGCACTACTTGTTCTACGTGCTTCGATCGCGTTTTCTTTGCTTGGAGCGTAGAACAGCCAACCTTAGTGCAGCGCACGCGTCGACCTTAAGTGATTCGGTGTACGCATAGACGCCGCATTTCGCAAGATGCGAGCAGTACATTTTGGGCACGCTGTAGCAGCGCTGAGAAGTATGTGTATCACTGGAAGGGCAATGTCGGAAATATTTTCGTACGCACAGTGAACTGCCGAAAAGGTGGAGCATATAGAATATCGACGCGGGAAGCATATCAATACACAGCTTCTTTAGTGTGTGTGGTTATGAACTACGAGTTCCGGAGATGACGTAATGTCAAGAAATGGGCGGAGGCGGGGGCAGGGATGGGGGTTTAGGTATATGACCACCTCTCTCCCCCCGTCAATTTTTGACGAGGACTGCCTACGAAGGAGTGACTTGGTCTCGAAAAAAAGTTTAGCCTGAATCTACATGTTACACTGTAAATGTCATCGAAAGACGATAGTTTTGCGTCTGGAGAGAGTGAACAAAACGTTTATTTGATGTTCTGCGCAAGGAAGTCGGTGAATGGTATTCGGCAGGCGCTGCGTTAAGAGTGCCTCGAACGTGTGGCGCAGGCGAACGAGCGCTTCTAGGCACGTTAGACACAAGTGCCATCTGGCAGTTATCTGCGAAAACGAAGGCGTGCAGCCCGCGGAGAAAGATGCGCGCCAGTCTCGGAGGTGATAAGATGTAGAACGCAAAGCGAGGGGCAGGTGCCACCACCGTGACGTCGTAGCAAAGCGTTGGAAACACCTTTTTGAGCATCGCGTTGCACTGTCAGCGTTGTGCGATTAAACGCTACATTCCTTGGAGTTACTTGTGTGTGCCTCTTCTAGTATTAAGGCAGACATGGAAAACATCGGAGCGTTGCTGTGGCACCTCAGATATGCACAATAATCGCTATTAGGGGCGAAGCTCCTTAAAGCGGCACCCGTTTGTCTCTCGTAGTCGTAGTCGTAGTGTATAACCAGTGCTACATTTTGACCTGCAAGGTGGTGCCGGTGGGAGATTTCTCCTGAACTTTGTTGAACAATAAAAAGTTTGCGCGGCGTATGCGTTACCTAGAAGCCGAATGCTCCTGTCTCTCATTCCTCATTAGCAGCCATTGGCATGTACATTGAGCACTATCTGGCAGGGAAAGGTTGCTACGTTATACTCGCTGGGCGTAACCTCCTTGGTTTTAGAAAGGTTTAGCGAGCGTTGGGCCGCAGTGCCATGAATACAGTGAACTAGTATATACCAGACACTCGAGGTGGTTAAAGGTGGGGAGTAGACCCGAAGCGCAAGCCGTAAGAAAGTGTGCGTGTGCCACCTCTCGTTTAGTCCTTGGAATGTCCGCTGGATGGCGGTGCTTCTATATGGGGAATATATGATGAAAAGATGCAAGATCGTGCTACTTGGAGTGTTGAATAGATGGACGAACGGACACACAGACAGATGCATGGATGGACGCATGAACGGACGCAGGGGCGGATGCATGGATGAACGCAGGGGCGGACGCATGAACAGACGAATGCACGGACGGGCGGATAGACGCATGGACGTTCACACAGACGGACGCATGGACAGACGGAAGCAAGAACGAATGGACGGACGAATGCTTCGCCCCACTCTCCTTAATTCCCTCCGTGGATAAGCTGCCATTTTTTTTAATTGACAATTGCACAACTATGAACGCTAAACCTCTAGCAGTATTGTTGGGTGCTGTCGATGGGGTTGGCCGTTTGGTGCCGTTTGAAGTATCGTTAGGGCGGACAAACAGACAAATGTACAGAGAGACAGAACAAAATGTTTCCGTCGAAGGTCTGCAAGAAAGACTATCGTCATCAAAATAATAATCTCTTGACTAGAAAGCCAGTAGGAGGCACAGTTGATTGTATGGTGGTTGACAATGTGACACTATGCGGGGAAACACTTGCTAACAGCTTCCATGACTTTTTTGGTAGAGATAGGAAGCACTGGTACTTTGCCGGTTACCTCCGGAGATGTTTCAAGGAGACCACAGTCTTTCTTTTTTCAGTCTACTTCTGTTTCTGATGTGATTACCCTTTTTTTCCGGCCTTCTGAACAGCCGTAGCCCTGATGCAGACGGATTAGTAATTAAACCTGTTAAGTATGTATTGGATTAATTCAATCCTTCCTTTGCACACATATTTAACAAGGCTATTTTAAGCGGCGTTTTTCCAAGTAGCATGCGAATTGCTAGAGTCGCAGTAATTCATAAAGGAGGAGACAAAAATAGCTTCTCGAACTACCGTCTAGTCTCAATATTGCCAGTGTTTTCGAAAGGCCTCGAGAAAGTTATTAACACCCACATCAAGAGCTTTAGTAGAGGATTGCATCTCTTAACTACCTACTAGTTCGGATTTAGAAATTATCGCTTCTAAAGGATGCACTTTTGCTTCAAAAAGAGCTTATATTTGAAAAAAAAGAAAAGAAAACATTGATTATTGGGCTGTGTCTCGATTTTAGCAAAGCCTTTGACCGTGTCAATCATGATATTCTCTTACAGAAAATGGAATGTTATAAATTTTGGGGAGTCGCATCACAACTTCTTCGCTCTTACCCACACGATAGACTTCAATTTACCGAATTAGGCACTCACAAATTACACCTGACGCGTATTGCTTGTGGAGTACTACAAGTGAATATTTGAGGGCCAATACTTTTCTTTTATACATAAATGATATCTCAATACAAACACCACTAGTCAGTTAATCATTTACGCTGATGATTGCACCATATTTTTAAAGGACCGGAACTCCACTGTATTCAAGCTGAAGTAAGCACGATCTGCGCGAAGCTGAATGACTGGTGCAAGGCGAACAGCCTTGTATTAAATGAAGCCAAAACTAACTGTGTTGCATATCGTGCTCGCGAAACGCTGACTGTAGTACCTGAGGCGCTTGTCCTAGGTCCGTTCACTGTTCGCATTAAAAAAATGTTAAAATACTTGGCGTCATCTTTCACATGTCACAGCACATGTCATGGAATGACCAAGTTACTGCGGGTAAATTGAAATTGGCTAGGTGCGTCGGACTAATCAACCGTCATCGGCACATTCTACCATGTACAATGAAAAGGTTACTTTACGATGCACTTTTTAATTCCCGTCGAAGTTACTGCTTCCTGGTGTGGAGTAAAGCAAGAGCCTTTAACATGTCAAAACTGAGCGTGCTACAAAATAAAATGGTTCGAATGATATCAAATGCTCCCCTTCTAGAACACACCGCCCCTCTTTTCAAACAGTATCGAATCGCTAAAATATCAGACCTTTATACTTTCGAATTGATCTGCTGCTATAAAAAGGCAGCACTCGGAAAGTCCGACACATTCCTTCAACTCGCGAACCTCAAACAAAACGAAGTTTCTGATCACGTCCGACATCAACCACATTGATACGTTCTATTCTCACGCACGCAATATGGAATGCAACGCATTCGACACACGATCCTAACAACAATAAATTATTTCGAAATGCAAGGAACAGATATAATATTGCACACAAAAAATTAGAGGGCTGTTCACTTAACTATTCAAACTTACTTTTTGTAACAATGGAACATACACGTGTTTTGCAAGTTGTTTTTCTTTCAGTATTCATATACTGTGCAATATATTTATGTCTATCTTACGTGCATGCATATTTGGATTAGTTTGTGCATTGTACTTCGTAACGCACACTTGAAATGTTTAGCATCTTTTTTTTTTATTTCTCTGAGATCAAATGCTGTACCCTCTCGTCTCATCGCCGATGGGTGGATGGGGCTTTGTTAAGCTGTCATTGGACAGCTTTTTTCCCGGCCACCTTTTTTCACCGCAAATGTTTGCTTTTTTTGTGAAAATAAACTCTTTTGATTGATTGATTGATTGATTGATTGATTGATTGATACGGTATTCCGTTGCACCTCACAAACTTTTTGACCATAGTTTGTTCCAGTATAACGTTCTGCGTTGCAAAACATAAAACACAACGTGACATATTTTCTCCAGGTGACATATTACTTAGTTGCGCTGCGTTAAATCTTTTTGACCAGTGTCAGTTGATCAGGAGCAGTAGCATTGGCTGTACTGAAAAAGAAGCCGTAGGTTACCTTCGCCGGGTTTGGTACAAAGACTGTCTTCGTTTTCTTGTTTCCATGTTCTACGCACTTCTTACATTCTCTCCCGCTCGGATCGATTAGGACAAGTGAGACGTCAGTGGGTGTGGGATTAAGTTGGTCCAAAATTACGACGGTCCTTTTACCCAAACTTGAGTCAAGAATGAACTTTTCCTCCAACCTGGTCGTGAAGGCCTTTGCGAAATTTGCAATCTGTAGATGACACAAAAATGTGATGTCATGTTAATACAAGACTTTTGATATTCAGGTGTAAATTGGATTTTAGAAACTTTTAACAAGTTCAGTTCCGCCGAATGGCGAAGCTAAGCCTGCTGTAACAACAGACTGGAATGTCATACGTTGTAAGGCTAGTCGCAGTAAAGTACGAATTGCCGCTTCACTGTTCTCACTACTCTAATAGCATTCCTTCTGCCAGGGCAGAGAGCGACGTGCCGCCTTAGCAGTGACGTCATACGTGACGTTCTTGCATGAATGTCCCGCATGCGAAGGCTACCAGAGGTATCACTGCTACGGTCTTTAGGATAGAAAATTGTGTGACAGAGCACAAAACTCATCGTAAAAAAGAAGAAAAACTGAGTTGGTATATAAAGAAAGAACGACTAGAGGACGAAGTGCTGGCTAACAGCATATGGTACAAATTGTCGGACACGTTGTCCCTTCAAAGAAAGCATTTACCAGGACTCATATATGGAGCATTTCTCAAGGAGATTCAGTGCCACGATTCAAATACCACGTCGATACCAATGTCCATGTTGACTGTATGCCGATTCTGAAATGTAGTTTTCGTTTGATGGTTATGTTTTTCAGCACATCGTGCTCACACGAAGACTTCACGGAAACAATGCTTTGGATCAATAATGCCTGCGTAATTAATGAACATACATAATGGTAACATAAAAAAGAATGTCGGATAAAGACATGTACAGGCCTTGTGTTGAGGCGCCTGCTTTAAAGGACTTTGCCTACGTGACAGCATTCACTGTTATATACTGATTTGACCTCTCCCCTTTCTGCCTCCTCACCCTGATTACTTTTTCCCACCTCCTTCTATACTGTAATATGCTTAACTATTTTATTACACCTGGTTTTGCCTATGTACACTGTAAACAAAACTATACCCAGCTGCGAGGAACCCGGGAATGATGCGCCCGCTCTGCTTCGGAGGCCTCACTGAAACCGCAGTGTACCGGAGCGAATACATTCGTTTTCCACCATTTTCCTCCGGTGGGCGCCGGATGAAAGAAACCGGAAAAGAACTGGGCCAATCCCTTGATTATGCTCACGTGGTTGCTCCGGAAATGCTCCGGGTCATCACGTTTGCCTCGGTGGATGCTCCACAAATGCTCCGGCTCATCCCTCAGCGGCATTTGTTGGCTGTTCGAGGAGTGACGTAGCAGCCTCGATGCCGGGTTGCCGTCTTTCCTCAGACAAATTAACATGGCGCAGACAAAGCCAACGCAGTCGGGATTGTGCGAAGCCTTCGACCGCGTTCGCGAAAAGGAAATTGTTCTGTGGGCCTTCTGGATTTCACTAGTGACTACAAATGACAACGAATGTTGTCATCGACAGAAGGGAGTTGTGGGAATCTTAATCGTGTGATGGTTCCAAGCAGCGAACGACACATTGTGATCTCGCGTATGATGAGCGACTCGGTAGTCGCTAGTGCGGCGCAAAACTGATGAGTGAGCTCTTCTTCAATAATCTGCCTTATTCTTGTCCCGTGGGGCTAATATAGGCAATGGTGGGTTGATGAGAAAACAGGTTATCAATAGTAGGGTAATTTTACAGGACGTCAGTAAACGTCAGCGGAAATTGTGATAACGTGTTGTTTGGCCTACGAGTTTTTTTATTAGCATAGTATTGGTAATTTCAATCACACTCTAATATTTGGAGCGCTAATCAGATCTGCAATAATGGAAAATGGCATGGTTGTGGGTTGCTTCTATAACAAAGGTAATAATTGTTATAAGTAAGCCTAACAGGTTAAAAATATTTTTGGTATTGTCACCATACAAAAGCGGTAATAATTGTGCGCTTTTCATATTAACAAACGCCTGGACGAGATCCACCACTGCGTATAAATTATTTCGATATATCGTGTTACCTGCACCGATAAAACATGAATAACCGAAATTAGCGTTTATTCTTTATAAATGTAATGAATTGAGCTAGGTCAGTTTGTTTAGTGCAGACTTTTAGAACGGATACACGCACTCATTTTGGCGAAATGATTCCTTTTGTATAAGTGGTATCTAAAATATTAGGCCCTTCGGGCGTTGACCTGCTTTAAAGACAAAAAAGAGAGGCAAAAATGGAGCTGACGAGAGCAGTGACGAATGATGCGTAAAAAAAGGAAGGTTGGCTCTCTTGGCAAAACAGCTTGTAGAGCTTAGATGAACCGACCGTTGGGTGAGTTTGAATTCCAATGCGAACGGCTTTTTGCACAAAAAAGAAAAAAAAAACAAAAAATGAAGAGCGCACAGATAGGCACTGTCTTTGCTCTTTCATAACAATATTTTTGCGTAAAACGCCGTCAACAAGGGTTGTGGGACGCCCGACGTTTTTGTAGAAAAAGGGTGGGGTTTAAACACTCATTTCTGCAACTCATCTTACGGCACAGCTCAGCATAGAACGGAGGGGCATGGTTATGAGAGTAAGAGAGAAAAGAGAGGGCACCGTCTCGAGAAACTAGCCGCAGTTTCTGTGTTCTTGAGTTGAGAAAGTACGCTGCGGCGTTTTTCTTTCCTTTCATTCCCGCTGGCATGGCCGTGAATGCAGCTTTTTTTTTCTGTTTATTTGGGGGGGAGGGTTGAGAGCAACAGTCAAGTTTTGCTGACCAAACGGGTAAAACTCAAAATGTTCGCCGTCCTATCCACCTCCTCTGTGAAAAGAAAATGCTTCGTTCAATCTCTCTCTAACGAACGAGGCTCGGATACCAGAAGCAACAACGCTGGCCTGTGAACAGGACAGGGTAAAAGCGAACCCCTCTAATCCTGGTGGACGCGTCATGACGCTTCTGCATGAACACCTTCCATGACCTCCGACGTTTGCACGGACCAGTAAATTCAGTTAACTGGCCAACCTCCTCTTATTTCTGTCAATGTATGATGAAAATGCAGCTGGCATAGGTGGCGTGATGTGTGTACCTTTTATCGTAATTTGTTTTGTTACGTTGTAGTAAACTTTTTTTATTTTGGGCTTGAGGTTGAAGCGATTCACGCAATACCTACTTTGAAAAATGTTTATACAAGTATCGAAACAGTGGGCATGCAAATTAAAAAAGAAACAAAAACAGCGCCAACATCTCTCAAAGACTATTCGCAAAGGAGAATGAAGGTACGCTTTTGTTAAAGGCAGGTCACAACCATAGGAACTTTAAAGAAAGGCCTAATTTGCGAAAAGTGGGACGATAAGCAAATAATTAAATGTGAGTGAAATTATCAGCAATAGCATCGATAAAATTAGAAACAATTGGGATAGGGAGTCCGGATGCTGTCTTCGAGAGTACCAAATTTCGCAAATTTTAGTGAAAAAAAAGCTTTCAAATGTTTCGGAAAAAGTAGAGCTACAGATTTAGAAATATATGGGAAACTTCCGCGCGCATTGAATTGTTGCTCACGTCACGTCACGGGAATGTGAACGTAGCCGCTGTATCACGTAGCTACTGTCTGGCGCCGTAGTACATGGGATCGGGATCTACCTATAGATATAGAACGCCTGTCCTGTATTTTTTTGTGTGTTTGAGTGTGCGTGTGTGTTTGTGTTTGGCCGGTTTAAGAAGCTAGTTGTTTTCGTGTACTCGCAGACTTTATAGGATATAATGTGTACCCTGGCTTTAGTGTGCTCAGTTTTCGTGCCTCTCGCGTCATTTGCTGTTCTCGTGTATTTTTTTTCTAAATTATACAAGAAGCAATCAGCAAAACCCTTGCATCGTCAATGAAGTTGATAAATGATCCTTCCGGTGTGGTGAACAGCTGTTCCCGGTGGCCATACTTGCTTCGTGCATCGTTTAGCAGAATTATGGCCTTCATTTCGAAGTGCTGCGCTTAAAACTTGAATGCTGTGGACTTCATGTGAGTGGTCTTGTGCTTTTTTTCTCTTTGGTAACTTTTTGTATGTTTCTTTTGTATTCTTTTCACGAATGTTGAGTCATAAATCAGAAACGGCAGCTTATTCTGAATAAATCGAACAGTATGAACTTGAGTGCTTTCTTGAATTTCATGTGCTAGAGCTCTGTGGAGAAAAATACACAGCAACTCTGCAGTGCATGCATTAGGTTTGAGAGTCCGTTCATATAACCGACGCCTCACCCGTTCACCATAGAATAAATAATTAGAGAGAAAACACTTTAAATGCCGTTGCAGCTCGCTTTTACTCGGTCCGGATGAAGTAAGGACATTCGTAAAATACTCCGGAGGCGCCACGCAGAAGCTCCGGATAGCGGGAAGGAAAAACCCAAGCAAAACACTCCGGAGGTGCCACGTAATCACTCTGGCTTGCCGGAGTGAAAGGCGGGTAACAAAATGTTCCGGTGGCGCTAAGCAATCGTTCCGGCGCCGAAGGAAAATATCAGTGAAAAGTGCTCCGAATGTGCCACGCAATTGCACCGGCCAGCCGGAGTAAACACTTCGCTCCGAAGGTCCGCAGCGAAAATTCCTCCGAATATGGGGGACGCCAGAGGAAAAGCATTTTCCTCCTACCTCGAAGTATTTTTTTTATAGTGTATGGTTATATGCTATCGTTACTCTCCTCCCCCAATCTCCGTCACTTCACTTGACGTTGCTTGAAATACTATAATTTACGTAGATATATGCTATAGATGTCGTTACCGAGGTGACGCCAACTGATGACATAAAATGAGTGCAGATGACTGCACGCGATAAACTAGGTTCCAAGTGATTCGCACTCGATACGCACCCTGATATCAACTCTACGGTCTCCTCGAATGGTGCTTTCCTCGAAGGCTATCTGCAAGAGAATCGCCGTGTTTGCCTGAAGGCCAGGGAAGAAGAACGCTTTTCCATCGGTCATGGTTGCCAGCGTCTCAATCTCATGATCGGCTGATGTTCCCATCGCTATCGTACTGACTCCCACCTTTGCCGCCATGAGTTCTGGCAGGACGTCATTCAGTTTGGGCGTCATGTTTTCTTCACTATCGCTCATCAGCACAACGATGCCACCTTCCGGTTTCTCATCTGTAGTGTTGAGCACCTGCAATACAATTAGTTTTGCGCGTATCACTGCACTCCAGCCGAGAGTTCTTAAAGTGGCCTTGCTACACTGTTTTTAAACACGGTCAGAAAAGGCTATGGACAGGAAGTCTAGGAGACCATGAACACGTGACCCAAATATAGAGTAGTGTTTGTGGCTGGTATATAGCAAGTTCTTTAATGTTATTTAAAAGGCAGCTATACAGTGCCCAGTCTTTCTCGTCAAGTCACTTCACGGAGGGCTTATTTTTTAAGTGATGCGAATATGCGCACTTAGGGAAAGAGAGAGCACAAAGAATAAGAAAGCTGTTGTGCAGCCAGTCAGGCAAGTAGCAACTAATGAATATAACTTACGAAAACAACAAAACACATACATATACGAAGTGCACTGCGTCGCTACGGCATAGGTTGATGAGGCACTTGAATTTAGAGCCTGTGGCTGCCACATATTCAATGGCTGCGAGATGGTGGACGCCGTTTACTCAAGAGTTAGGCGCATACTAAAGAACTCCAGGTTGTTAAGATTACCGGAGCCCTGAATCTACAGCGTCACTCATTATTATAATGTGACTTTTAGGATGTAAGACCTCGAGGTTTAAGCCATATAATGAAGCACTTGAAATTCACCATGATGTGCCTAATTACCTTTTTTTTTGTAGAGCACGGCAGCTTGCGTCAGCTAGAGGGCCGCCACCACTAAATGCATTTGTGCGAGTGCGGGGCAGTAAATAGGTTGAAAAAAAAATGGAGCGGGGAGGAGCTTCAACAAGATTTGAGCCCTATCCTTGCCCCTTGATAGAACCCTTTTCATAAGTCTTTACTAGTGTCCTTTGTTGAAGGGACTTGGAAATAGTATTCGAAAAGCATCGACACCGATCTGCAGAATTAGTGAAATCTGGACGCCTGAAATGTGTTTTTGTTCTTTATTAGTATTCCAACACATGGTGACCACATTGGTTTCGTCATTAAAAGAACGACACGTTTATGTGTCGATATTGCGGCGATGGCGTAGTGGTTAGAGCATCCGCCTCGCATGCAAGAGGTCCGTGGTTCAAATCCCGGTGCCGCGCAGTTCCCAACCGGATTAAAAAAATACGCGTGTTGATGGAACTGCATTAAGAGGCCTGGGGTGCGGCCTAACCGGTAACCATCGCCGGGAACGAACTCCCTCACCAGAGAAGGATTGGCCACCCTGGTGCAGTATCTGGCCACTACCTCCCACTTGCATACGTCGAATAACTCACGGCACTCAGTCCCCAGCAGCTGCGAAGCAACTGACCACGGTGGTGGTCAGACCTGCAACGCAGCAGAGGGTGCTAAGAATCTCTGGATCCGGAAAGCTGCCATTGAAACCTGAACTTGGCGACGTTTAACGCTAGGACATTATCTAGTGAGGGAAGTCTATCTGTACTATTCGAGGAGCTAGAGGGTGTTAAATGGGATATAATAGGGCTCAGTGAGGTTAGGAGGACCGATGATGGCTATACGGTGCTACAGAATGGGCACGTCCTTTGCTATCGGGGCTTGGCAGACAGAAGAGAACTGGGAATGGGGCTCCTAATTCACATAAACGTATCTGGCAACATAGAGGAATACTATAGCATTAATGAAAGGGTGGTAGGTATCGTAATTAAACTGAATAAGAGATACAAGATGAAGGTAGTACAGGCTTACGCGCCTACATGCAGCCATAATGACGCTTCAGTTGAAAGCTTCTATGAAGACGTGGAATCGGCAATGAGTAAGGTAAAAACAGAGTATACTATAGTGATGGGCGACTTTAATGCAAAGGTAGAGAAGAAGCAGGCTGGAGACCAGGCAGTAGGAGATTATGGCATCGGCACTAGAAACGCCAGAGGAGAGCTACTAGTAGAATTCGCAGAACGCAATAATTTACGGATTTTGAATACCTTCTACCGAAAGCGAGAATACCGCAAGTGGACATGGAGGAGCCCTAATGGCGAAAATAAGAACGAAATAGACTTTATATTGAGTGCACACCCAGGAATCGTGCAGGACGTGGAAGAGGTTGGCAAGGCACGATGCAATGACCATAGAATGGTAGGGTCTCGAATTCGCCTGGACTTGAAGAACGAACGACAGAAACTGATACGCAAGAAGCCAATCAATGAGCTAGCACTGAGAGGGAATGTACAGGAATTCAGAGTGTCGCTGCAGAACAGGTATTCGGCTCTTAGTGAGGAAACCAACCTTAGCGTAGATACAATGAATGATAATCTGACGAGTTGGAGGGAGGGTAGTTATACAGGACACTGGCAAGCTTTCCCAGGAAACGAAGAACCTAATTAAGAAGCGTCAAATCATGAAAGTGTCAAGTACAACAGACAAAATAGAACTGGCAGAGCTTTCGAAGTGGATTAATAGACGTAATGCGATGCAAGAAGGTATAACAAGGAGAGAATTGAACACGCTCTGAAAAACGGAGGAAGCATTAAAGCAGTGAAGAAAAAACTTGGGATAGGCAAAAGTCAGATGTATGCACTAAGGGACAAATAAGGCAAAATAACTAGCAATATGGATAGGATAGTTAAAATAGCGGAGGAGTTTTACAGAGATCTGTACAGTAGCCGAGACAACCACGACCTTAATATCATAAGAAGCAGTAACCCAGATGACACCCCACCAGTAATGATAGAAGAAGTCAGAAAAGCTTTGGAGAGCATGCAAAGAGGCAAAGGTGCTGGTGAGGATCAGGTAACATCAGATCTGCTGAAAAATGGAGGACAGTTTGTGTTAGAAAAACTAGTTACCCTGTTTACGAGGTGTCTCCTGACGGGAAGAGTACCAGAGTCTTGGAAGAACGCGAACATCATCTTAATACATAAGAAAGGAGATGACAAGGACTTGAAGAATTACAGACTGGTCAGCTTGCTCTCTGTAGTATACAAGCTATTTACAAAGCTAATTGCTAACAGAGTAAAGAAAACATTAGATTTCAATCAACCAAAGGAACAAGCAGGATTTCGAACAGGCTACTAAACAATTGACCACATCCATACTATCAATAAGGTAATAGAGAAATGCTCACAGTATAATAAACCACTATACATAGCCTTCATAGATTACGAGAAGGCGTTTGATTCAGTAGAAATATCAGCCGTCATGCAGACACTTCGGAATCAGGGCGTAGATAAAGTATATATAAACATTCTGGAAGAAATATTCAGGGGATCAACTGCTACCATAGTGCTTCATAAAGAAAGCAACAGAATACCAATCAAGAAGGGTGTAAGGCAGGGGGACACAGTCTCCCCAATGCTATTTACCGCGTGCTTACAGGAAGTTTTCAGAAGCCTAGAATGGGAACAGTTAGGGATAAGAGTTAATGGAGAATACCTTAGTAACCTGCGCTTCGCCGATGACATCGCATTGCTGAGTAACTCAGGGGACGAATTGCAACTCATGATTACGGAGTTAGCCAAGGAGAGCAGAAAGGTGGGTCTTAAAATTAATCTGCAGAAAACGAAAGTAATGCACAACAACCTCGGAAAGGAGCAGCGCTTCGAGATAGGTTAATAGTGCACTTGAAGTTGTGAAAGACTATGTCTACTTAGGGCAGGTAATAACCGCAGAGCCGAACCACGAGATCGAAGTAACTAGAAGAATAAGAATGGGGTGGAGCACATTCGGCAAGCACTCTCAAATTATGACAGGTAGATTGCCCCTATCCCTCAAGAGGAAGGTATATAACAGCTCTATCTTGCCGGTACTTAGCTACGGAGCAGAAACCTGGAGACTTACAAAGAGGGTTCAGCTTAAATTGAGGACGACGCAGCGAGCAATGTAAAGAAAAATGGTAGGTGTAACCTTAAGAGACAAGAAGAGAGCAGAGTGGATTAGGGGACAAACGGGGGTTAAGGATATTGTCACGTTACTCTTGACAAACTTGGTAAAAATGGGCTCGTTTGGTCGACTACTCAAGCGGCGGCTCAGAGAGATCGTCTTTGTCCTCTTTCACACTTCGATCTCACCCAAGCAAACCATGTGGCAATAGTCCCTCCCTTTGAAAGCATCGACTCGATGCTCGTAAATAAAAAAAATGAAGGTATACACACGCAGATATAGATAACCAAAAGAGGGAGAGTGCCACTACTCGCAGCGCAAATGAGGAAGTTTCGCCAAAGCTTGCGCCAAGTGTAAAAAGAAAAGGCATAAAAAGACAGAACACAAACAGCAGCAGCAACGCAATGTCACGGCATGTCGTAGCACGTGAAACCACAAGGGCTACTGTGTGAAGTAGGGCTTCAGCCGAACGACATGCACGGTTTCGGGCCGAAGCTGTCGACGAGAAGACGCTGCGCCGTCCGGAAATACCACGTAGGTAAGATCTGTGATTCGTCTAAGAACCTTGTACGGTCCAAAATAACGACTTAGGAGCTTTTCGGATAAGCCTGGTCGCTGGACAGGGATCCACACCCACACTCGGTCCCCAGGGTGGTAGGTTACATTTCGATGGCGGAGGTTGTAACGTCGTGCGTCTGCATCTTGTTGGTGACTGGTGTTTATGCGAGCTAGCTGACGAGCTTCTTCGGCGTATTGAGTGTATTGCTCAGCATCTTCAGCATCTTCGCACGGAAGCATAGCATCGAGCATGGTTCGCACGTTGCGTCCGTAAACAAGTCGGAAAGGCGGAAATCGCGTTGTTTCTTGCGTTGCCGTATTATAAGCAAACGTGATGTATGGAAGAATCTCGTCCCAGGTTTTATGTTGTACGTCCACGTACATTGACAGCATGTCCGCTATGGTCTTGTTAAGCCTCTCTGTCAGTCCATTGGATTGCGGATGATAAGCCGTTGTTTTTCGATGACTTGTGCAGCTCAGTTTAAAAATGTCCTCCATCATTCGTGCTGTAAACGACGTCCCTCTGTCCGTAATCACGCATGACGGGGCACCATGCCGTAGGACGATTTGGTGCACGAAGAACTGCGCGACTTCAGAGGCCGTGCCACGGGGTAACGCTTTTGTTTAAGCATAACGCGTAAGATAATCTGTCGCAACTATAATCTATTTGTTCCCAGAGGACGACAAAGGGAAGGGCCCGAGAAGGTCCATTCCCACGAGGTCAAATGGTGTCCGTGGTGGTGCGATCGGCTGAAGCAGGCCCGCGGGTCTCACAGGCGGAGTCTTGCGGCGCTGGCACTCACGGCAGCCTTTCACATATCGATGTACACTAGTTGATAGTCGCGGCCAGTAATACTGTTGGCGTACTCGGGCGAGAGTTCGCGAATAGCCCAAATGTCCTGACGTAGGCTCGTCATGGCACGCAAGGAGGATTTCATCACGCATGTCGGTAGGAACAACGAGTAGGAAGGCTTTGTCGCTACCACGGGCGTTTTTCTTGTAAAGAATGCCTCTTCTTAGACAAAAAGAGGGCAGTTCGCGAGCAATGTGTTGAGGGACCTGAGAGTTGCGGCCTTCCAGGGAATCAATTACTGGGCGTAATTCATCGTCTGCCCGCTGCTTTGACATAAATTCGGAGTCACTAACTGCTCCGAGAAAGGCATCTTCATCTTCGGAGCCCCTGACGGCGTTCCCCACAGGTGCTCGAGAAAGCGCGTCGGCGTCTTCGTGTTTGCGTCCTGACCTGTACACAATCGTAATATCAAACTCCTGCAAACGCAAACTCCACCGTGCGAGACGGCCGGATGGATCTCTGAGATTTGCCAGCCAGCAGAGCGAGTGGTGGTCAGTCACCACTTTGAAGGGACGACCGTAGAGGTAAGGCCGAAATTTGGTCGTCGCCCACACGACTGCGAGGCATTCCTTTTCTGACGTAGAATAGTTGGTCTCAGCTCGAGAAAGAGTACGACTGGCGTAAGCTATCACATGCTCAACGCCACCGTGTCGTTGTACAAGGACAGCGCCAAGTCCGACGTTGCTGGCATCTGTATGAATTTCTGTAGCAGCGTCCTCATCAAAATGGGCAAGAACAGGGGCTGTTTGCATTCTCTGTCGTAACTCTGTGAACGCTGTATCTTGTTCTGCGCCCCAAGTAAAGGGTACGTCATCTCGGGGGAGTCGCGTAAGAGGTTCAGCTATCTTAGAGAAGTTGGCGATAAATCGGCGATAATACGCGCACAAGCCGAGGAAACGGCGTACTGCTCTTTTATCTGATGGAACAGGGAAGGCGGCGACAGCAGCAGTTTTGTCTGGATCAGGTCGCACTCCATCCGCACTAATGACATGTCCCAGAAATTTCAGCTCTTCATAGCCGAAATGGCATTTTTGGGGTTTCAGCGTGAGTTCAGCTGTGCGAATGGCTTCCAGAACCTTTCTCAGGCGCTTCAGATGTTCTTCAAAGCTCTCGGAAAAGATGACCACATCATCGAGGTAGACAAGGCAGCTTTGCCACTTCAAGCCGGCGAGAACTGTGTCCATCATCCTCTGAAAAGTGGCTGGTGCAGAACAGAGGCCGAAGGGAAGAACTCGGAATTCGTAAAGTCCGTCTGGAGTCACAAACGCGGTTTTTTCTCGGTCTCGTTCATCCACTTCAATTTGCCAATAGCCACTCTTTAGATCGATGGACGAAAAATACTTCGCACGTCGTAATCTGTCGAGGGAGTCATCGACCCGTGGAAGCGGGTAGACGTCCTTTTTTGTGACGCTATTAAGCTTCCTGTAGTCAATACAGAATCGCAGCGTTCCGTCTTTTTTCTTCACTAAAACGACTGGCGAGGACCAAGCGCTGCTGGATGGTTGAATAATCCCGTCATCGAGCATCTCTTTTACTTGCGCCTGAATAGCCTCGCGTTCTTTGGCAGAAACGCGATAAGGCTGCTGCCGGATGGGGCGGACGTCATCGTCGGTAATAATTCGATGCTTCGTGAGGTGTGTTTGACGGACTTTAGAAGAAGAGGCGAAGCAAGATCTAAACTCCCTTAAAAGGTCGTGAAGTGCAGCCTTTCTCTCGTCTGACAGCGTCGAATTAATGTCGATGTGGTCTAGAAATTCCTCATCCTCATGCGTTTCCTCGGACGCGAAGCACTCCGTGACGTCGGCAACAGGTTCTCCATAAGCTAGGGTGGTTCCGCGGAAAAGATGCCGGTGCTCGTAATTGAAGTTCGTAGCTAGTATCGTTGACTGTCCGTCACGGACGCGCACAACACTTCGGGCGGCGCATACACCTTGGAGCAGCAGAAGTGATAAGTTGCTTTCAGCCACCACGTCGCCGTCTTGGAAGTCTTCACAAGTGACTTCGATGGGAACAGTTGCTCGAGGTGGCAGCGTCACACTGTCGTCAGCAACACGCAGCGCAAGTCTACGGCAGTTATCAGCGTCTCGATCTGTTGCGCCTTGAGTCGAGAAGGTAACGATGCGCTCACGAAGATTTATGATGGCACCGTATTCCCGAAGGAAGTCCATGCCGATAATCAGCTGACGCGAACAGTCGCGAACAACGAGGCAGCTGAGCACAAACGTCGACGCGCGAATTTTCACTCTTGCGGTACAGCGACCCAGCGGTGTTACAACGTGCCCTCCAGCTGTTCGAATTCGCGTTTCATTCCACGGCGTGATCACTTTCCTGAGATCTTTCGCTAGCCTCCCGCTGATGATCGAATAGTCTGCACCAGTGTCTACCAATGCACTGACCTGAATACCGTCAACCAGCACAGGTATGTCGAGTGACACGCGGTCACTAGGTTCAGATGCGGATGTCGGCGTTTCTTCGGCACCGCGATTATTCTCTGACGAAATGCCTTCGGCGTTGCGTGCTAGCGTCGATGGGAGGTCTTCCGCACTTTGAGTCCCAGCGACCTTGCCCCCGAAGGCCGCTGCCTTCAGTTTTCCCGACGAGGGCTCGGGGAGCGTTCCCGTGCCGTCACCCCGAAACGTGGCCCAGTGGCTGCGGGTCTCCTCGGAGATGGTGACCGCGATTGCCGTCGTGTAAATGGTGCACGCTGTTGCGCGAGGTACTCTTCGATATCCCTTGGCCTTTGACCAATTCGGGGACGAGGGGAATTGACGGAAAATCCGCGCAGTCCAAGTTGCCGGTATGGGCATTCGCGGTAAATGTGACCAGCTTCACCGCAATGATAGCAGAGGGGTCGTCTGTCTGGCGTACGCCAGAGATCAGACTTGCGCGTCGGTGCACGGCGACTATCGATGTCCAAATCAGCGTGCGCTGACTGAATCGCGACTGACGGCATTACTGTCTGGATCGGAACGTATGGCATTATCTGGATCGGGACTTGCGGCACTGTCTGGATCGGGACGTGTGGCACTGGCTGGATCGGAACTCCTTGACCCGAAAGAGGAGTGGCAGATCGCAAGGCTTCCGCGTACGTACGACGGCGACAGTCAGTAGACACAGGAGCCGTTTGCGGATCAACCGACGTGGGCGGAAAACGATGGGCGTGCAGCACCTGCTGGACCTCGTCGCGGATGACACTGGTGATAGAACCAACATCGATTTGCCTTGTCCCGTACATCTTTTCCATTTCTTCCCGGACGACAGATCGAATGATCTCGCGAATCCATTCGGGGCTCTTGCTCCCAGGGGTGGCGAAAATTTCGGGAGTTGAGGCAGCATTCACTTGCCGGTCAAACTGGGCAGACTGTTGGTGCAGTACTCGCTCCATTGTTGCCGCTTCAGTGAGGAATTCAGCAACACTTTTGGGGGGACTGCGCACCAAACCAGCAAAAAGTTGTTCCTTCACACCACGCATGAGGTGGCGCAACTTTTTTTCTTCTGCCATAGCAGGATCCGCTCGCTTGAAGAGCCGTGTCATGTCCTCGACGTACATCGAGACGGTCTCGTTAGGCATCTGGATGCGTGATTGTAGTGCACGCTCCGCCCGTTCGCGGCGGTCGGGACTCCTGTAGGTCTCCAGGAGGCGACGCTGGAAGTCGCGCCAAGATGTCAGAACATCATCCCTGTTCAAAAACCACGTCTTGGCACCGTCTTTTAGGCACGTGTACACGTTCCGGAGCTTCGCGGCATCATCCCAGTAATTGATCGCTGCGACACGTTCGAACTCACTCAGCCAGTCGTCAACATCTTCATGCTGCTCTCCGTGAAAGGGGCTAGGCGTCAGCGGGTTCTGGACGGTGCAGTAGATCGGCGTGGAAGGTGTCGGAGCTTGCATGGGATCTTGTATCGAAGTCATAGTCGCTGCGTCAGTGGTTGGTGTCTCAGGCGGTAGGCCTCGTTGGCGGCGGCTTACTCTATGAACAGGAGTGTCCACGGGTGCAGGACTTGTGTTCCGGCTGCTGGACGGGGTCTTGGGCATCGGGTGGATTGTGAGACGTTGTACCCAGCACCTCCACCAGTCTTGTCACGTTACTCTTGACAAACTTGGTAAAAATGGGCTCGTTTGGTCGACTACTCAAGCAGCGGCTCAGAGAGATCGTCTTTGTCCTCTTTCACACTTCGATCTCACCCAAGCAAACCATGTGGCAATATCATAGTTGAAATAAAGAAGAGGAAATGGACATGGGCCGGGCATGTAGCGCGTAGACAGGATAACCTATGGTCATTAAGGGTAACTAAATGGATTCCCAGAGAAGGGAAGCGGGTTAGGGGGAGACAGAAGGTTAGGTGGGCAGATGAGATTAAAAAGTTTGCGGGTATAAATTGGCAGCAGCAAGCACAGGACCGGGTTAATTGGCGGAACATGGGAGAGGCATTTGTCCTGCAGTGGACGTAGTCTGGCTGATAATGATGATGATGACGTTCATGTGACTCATAGATGCACTTACTAAGAAGAATAGTATATAGAAGCGAGCTTTATTTACTATGAACTGGACGGCGAGTGTCAGCCAGACTCCAAAATGGCGTAAAAGCCAGTACTCGCAAAAATTTCACTCTGCGTTTCGGCTGGAGTACGGCCGAAACGTAGTATATATAATATATATATATATATATATATATATATATATATATATATATGTGTATACTTAAGGGGTCGTTTTTCCCTGTTTGACACAATATTATTGAGATGTAACAGACAATAATGCCAAGGAAAGTATAGGGGACGATATTAGACCGAATTTGGAGAGATATTAGAATTTTTGGAGACGATATTAGACCGATATTAGACCGAAGAATGGCATATGAAAAGATAATTGCCGTGGGCAGGAATCGAACCCTGCGATCTTCGAATAACGCATTCGATGCTCTCTCTCCACACACACACAAACAAACACACACACACACACACACACACACACACACACACACATATATATATATATATATATATATATATATATATATATATATATATATATATATATATATATATATATATATATATATATATATATATATATATATATATATATATATATCCTGGTGTCCAGCGACAGGTGCGTAAGCTGCGTACTTCTGACCTCTGCACTAGAGGTTACGCTATCCAATTACGAATACTGGTGATTTCCTCAAACCGAAAAGAAGCAAACACCAAGAAGCATGAATAAGAGCAAGCGCAGAAGGTAAAATTACACTTCATGTGCTCAGTAATGGCTAAAATTACAGTATACCAGTTTCTATCGTTTTCACATTCAAATTTCCTGTGAGCTATAAACTAGTCGTTTCCTTGCATTTGCTGTCTTTTATTTTTGTTTTCTTCTCTTGGTGAGATTCTTCCGCAATTATTGTGTTGCCACTTTTGCTTGCTGCATACACCGCTTTGTTATTAGTTAATTTTTTACTTTGTATTTGTGTAAACGTATGCTTCTTTGTGCGATTCTGTTTTTTCGTGTTACCCCGCTGCAATGTTGCCCTCGCGGCCCTGCAGGTACTTGTATAAATGAATAAATAAATACTTAAATAAATAAATACGATAAAGTTTCTTTTCTCTTTGAGCACGCTCACTTGAAGGCACTCACCTGGAGGGTTCGTTGGAGGCCGCATCCAATGCACGTCTGCCCGGCCGCTTTCAAATCTTTCACCGCGTTCAAGAAGCTCTGCCTAGTAGAAGCATTTACTGGCATTAATGGGTGAAGTACCGCTGCGCTGCTACTGAACGTAACGATGGCAAGGCTCTTCGATCCATCCGAAATGTCTCGGACGTATCGTGTCAATGCGTCTTTCAGGAAGGTCATTCGATTATCACCCTGGAATATTCAGAGAATACATGAGTGAAATGATTGACCACTTTTTAACTGCTCTACATCTGCACTCAAAAAGACCCTAATGCCTTGCACTGTAGTACGAAGTTCAAGTGAAACATTACCACAACTGAGAGCCAAATTTGTTCATGAGTTATGTGCGTTAATTAGCAGCTTCACAACTGATCATTGCGATATTTAATCGTAAATATGTATATACAGTGTATACAGCGGAATTCATTGTATCCGCATGCATTTTGTGTCTGTTTTCGATGTTGTTTCATTGATATTGTTTTGTTGTGAATTATAACGAGAGTGACCTCTAATTCTTAAAATGTGTTATGTAAACTTCTTAGGCTATTTATGTTTGAATTTTGTGTTTACAATTTCAGGTTGCTTGAAACCAATGTATTGAATATATATATTGTTTAAGCTTTGCACTGTCACGAACTGCGGAGGGACAAGGGCCTTTGTCAGGCTGTTCGCCTTTAGCCCTTTGCCCCTGCAGTGAGCTCTGTATCCGGCTTACTGTAAATAAAAATCCTACTACTACTACTAAATACTTAACATATAGTGTAATTAACGCTAGCATCATTATAACTTCAACGCCATGTATTAGATAGCACCACCCAGAATTATAGGGTTGTGTTTAAACGAACCGTCAGAGGCTGGATGAGCCATTTATTAGGTCGTGAGGGTAAGCTCAGCAGTGGCCTTGTAGATAGAGACTTTTTGGAGACAGAGACTACAACAAGAGACTTTTTATTCCGGGGTCCACCAAGACTTTACCGAGCCATTTCCGCCACGGATAAGACGTTCGTTTTAAGAAAAAAAAATAGTCGGCATATTCACAAACTTAATTAACTGTTAACTTGTCACATAAAGCACTAGCCTCTTAACAAATAAAGGTAGTGCGATTAGCTAATTTTACTACCTAGTTATTAAATGATTAGGGCTGACTCGAGTTGTTACTCCATTACAAAACTGTTAGTAACTGTCATATCATAATAATGCATTTATTAAAGTATAGGGTACAAAAACAAGGTGGAATCGTTCTCGTACATTAATTAATGGCTGTTCACTACTTGATGCGACTATACCGTGGTAAGTGCGCATCACAGCAACGTACTTATAGAGAACTGATCACATATTCATGGGATCACATCATACTCGCAAATGGCCCTACTTATGGTGATGCTCATATGATCATAACATATGCTCGTGTGAGTATGAGAAGAAGAAGAAAACTTTATTTGCGAAAAAACACTTCATTGCCGCTAAACCAGGGCAACGCTGCGTGTTCCCGTCCCTATTCCAAGGCGTCGCTGGTCCACGCCATACTTTTAGCGCTCCTGAATAGCATCCGCGTGTCCTCAAGGGCCGGGCTGGACAGCATTGCTTCCCACCTCTCTTTGCTGTTATCTCCTGCCTGTTCTTCGGTGTGTGCCGTACATTCCCACGTGTTGTGGTAGAGCGTTGGTGTGCTTCCACACCAGGGGAATATGTCTCTATGTTGGGGGGTAGTACGCATGCAAGCTGTGAATGTTTATGTATGTGTTAGTTTGGAGTCGGCGTAACGTCGCAGAATCTATGGCCGAAATGTTCTTGTGTAGTGCTGCAGTGAGTAATGCCTCCGCAACTCCCTTTGACATTGCAGGATCACTTTGTAACTGGGGAAGCGATTCTCAAATGAAAAGAAAAGAAACGTGAGCCGCGTAACTTCCTTTCAAGGGGAGGACACCTCAACGGTAGTTCATGAGGGGTGTGGATAAAGAGGGATTAAAAGGATATGAATAAAAGGCATAGAGATAGAGAGAGCGAAAGGAGAGAGCGAGGCGCAGAAACAGTCACATAGAGAAGTAAGGAGAAGATAGGAAGGATGTGCACGGTCGCAGGAGTCCGAGGATGGGGCACCACTCGGCTAGAGCTCTTGTCGGCGTTCGGAGATGGTGTATAGGGCGAGCCAGTTGTTCAGAGCTGCGCTGTCGTCGGAGATCGCAGGGGCACAACCGGTTGGCATGAAGTACAGCCAGCGAGTCCCGCTTTGTAACTGGGATTTATGGGTGTCGGGTCCTCCACCGTTTTGCCATCGGCAGCTCGGTAATTCGTGAAACATCGAGCCGCCTCATGTGCATAGAGGTTCCCAGTGAAACCCTCGTCTCCCGGGGCCCGAATGATTCTTTGGGTATAGCGTATGCTCAGCTGTCTGCTACATCAGGTGAGTGTCCGGTGCGCACTTGTATAAATGGATCACAAGTGAGAACCCACACGCATACGCACACGCAACTCTTCGAGACTTCGTCATAGCAAATTTGTACTGTAGCGGCAACTTGAAGGCTATATATACCCCTACTTTGGTATCGCCATCGTGTATGGGTCAGCAGCCATTGAACTAAGTAAAGAATTGTTGTTTTCGACACATCATAGGCGCTTCTATTTGCTGATGTTTGTCATTACGTAGCACGAAACTTCTGTGACAAGGTTCAAGTGCCCATGTTACAAGTGTCCATGTTACAAGTGCCCATGTTAAAAGTGCCTATGTTGCAAGTGCCCATGCGTAAAAAAATACATGACACAAAAACATCTCTTGAAAAGCCTATGAACCTGAATTTGTTGGTAAACATTCTTAATAAAAATGACATCACCCGCTGAAAGGAACCGTGGGAAGATGCGAAGAAGCGTGCGCTAACGCTTACACTGGCGGCATTGACGCGCAGGCGCTGATCGCGGAGTTGCGGAGAAAAGAAACCTGAAGAGAAGCAAATCGCGCCTTGATCAACCGGTGTTTCCTACTGGGACGCGCTAGTCGCTGCTAATGGGTAGTAAGAGGCAAAAAGCTACGATTAGACGTAGAGACCTTCAGTGCGTGCACTTTAGGTTAACGTGCATGCTGGGAATTTCTTTTGCAAAACAACGACCAGGGAAAATCTCTTACCGGCACCATCTTTTAGGGTCAAGTTACAGTTTCTATATATAAAAGGGTGGCCAGTGAACTATGTTCAATGCCAGCAATCAGTTGCTTTCAATCATAAACTCACTCGCAGACGCTCGCTGTGTCAGCGTTGCGGGGTGAGATGGGAGAGCATTGAAGAGGAAAGAGAAGTACACCTGTGTACAGTTGTCGTGTATACTGTCATGGGATTCAAGCGTATTTTCTTTGAGACATCACATCGCTTACTTTCATGCTATCCGAGACGTCAAGAGCCATTACAACCCGCTGGGGTAGACCTTCCGCGTGCTGCGTCTCTTCGAACGTTGTCTCGATGCGCTTGGACAAGTTGGCACGGGCAAGGCTGCAACAACAATGGGAGAGTGCCCGAATGACAGGCATAAGGCTTGGGCGTGTTGGCTTGTGTCTGCTTAGACACTCTTACCCTCCTTTCCTTGGTGCACACCATGAGATATTCTGATGTCCACGAGTGTTGGCAACCTGTTTTTGAAAAATATCCTACGCCGAGGCAAAAATTACTCTACTCTACCCTACATACCATTTCCGTTTGCTCTAAGCTTTTTTTTACACCTAAATAGCACCGTGTAAAAATCATAGCGTAGAGATAAAGTTCACTCTAAAACGTTCGGACATATGAGGTGCCTCCTGGATGAGCTCACTTATGATTGGGTGACGATCATTGACGCCCCATTGTTGTGTCACAGTGGCGTCACAGGGAATTTCTAATGAGGCCGAGACTTATGACACTATATCTTGATGTATTCTTGCAACAGACACGTTGCCGCTGACCATCACTTTTAGTTAAAAGGCCCTCAACGCAACGAACAGATGGGATATGATAAAGAGAAAAAAGAACACACCAAGAAAAAAAGAAAACTATTTGAGTGATGCTTGACGCAATGTCTGCTGTATTTTATGCTGGTGAGATTTCAAATAAGACAGGCTCAATGCCGATCTTCCCAAGAATGTCACCTTCGGAGAGGTCATGAGGATCTTTCACATTTATCCATGAGCGATGGTGAGCGAAATGTTGAAATCGCCTTACGCCATCGTGGTGCTACCCTACGGTGGCTGGCGAAAAGTTCCGGAAATGCCCAAGCAGGGTCACTCCGCTATGGTTGGCAACCTTGGTGCACACCAAGTGCACTGTAACACTACCTTCGTTTACTCGATGAAACACGCATGCACTTGCGATCGAAAAAGTTCGCCGTGGTTGTACAGTGGAGTTCTCAACTGCCGACCCCTATATTACGGGTTCTGTCACAGCCGTGTCAAGTGCATTTCACCGTCATTATCATGGCCACCATCATCATCTTCATAATCATCATCAGCTTGGCTACGCCCACTGCACGGCAAATGCCTCTCCCTTGAGCCGCCAATCAACCTGGACTTCTGCTTTTCGCTGCTGTGTAATACCTGCGAACTATGCATTATCATTGGGCCACCTAAGATTGTCTCCCCCCCCCCCTCCGTGCTTCTGTGAGAATCCAGTCAGTTACCCTTAATGACCAGTGGTTAGCTTACCTACACACAACGTGCGCGGCTCATGTTCATTTTTTCTTCTCGGTTTCAACTATGATATCATTTTGTTAACCCCTGTTTGATACCCGACTCTCTCTACTCTCTTCATGTCGCTCAAAGTTTCACCTATCATTTGCATGTCCATAGCTGGCTGCGTCGTCCTCATTTTGGTGGGGGCGAAACGACAAAAACCTTTGTACTATGCTACATCAGTGCACGTTAAAGGACACCAGATTCCGGTGCCCTAAATTACGGTGTCTCTCGTAATCATATCGAGTTTTTTTTATGTAACAGCCCAAATATTATTATCATGCGTTGGTAAACGCAAGATTTATTCTCTGTTTCTAGATTACGTGATAGCTATTCATCTCGGCTGGGTGAGTTTCTAGGTACTGATAACTACAAATTTTGCACGGGGCTTTCACTCTACATATCTTTACTACCTGATGGTGTGTGGCTCTACTGACAGAGCCTAAGCCAAGGTGTTGGATGTTTTAATTTACTCCTGTTGTTACGTGACTGGAATTCGAAAAGGTATCTCTTCATTGCATGTTCTAAATGAAAATTTGGGAATCGCATAATTCTTTTCTGCACTTTCGATTCTCTTAATTTCTTTTAGTTTACCTCAAAGCAATTAAAGTAGTTTATTGCAATGATAAATTCGCTTGGTTAAATCTCATTTAAGAAATTGTTTTAACTGATCTATTCGAAAATTCTTCGGGATGACTTTCTTACTTCGATTTCCTCCGCTCGTAAATAATTTTCGCCAAGCAATGTGCTTTGTTTAGGTATGCTAGAGAATACCCAAACATGCTTACTTCTTTATCTCTAATGCGCCGGAATACAGTTAAAGAAAATTAAAAAATCAAAACTTTTACATATCACCCGAATTCCCGTCAAATCACCTGGACTGCGCCTCTGTCAAACCGAATAGCAGTGCCTTTACGGATGTACGGTTTCTAAAGAAGTGAACAGTGGCGCCGTTCTACCTTATCAGAACCAGTTGTTTGTCAGAAGAATGTTACAGCGGTACGGTGATGTGTGTACAAATGAATAAGTTAGGCGAGTAGATGAGAGAGAGAGCCATAGATACTTAGTGAAGTCTTCGTTCTCGCTAATGACTTCCCACGTGGATCTTCCATGGCAGATCGCATTCTGCTCACTGGGTGCGTATGGGTTGTGCTGGCGTGCTCCGTTAGTGGAATCACAAAAATGGCTTACCTGCAATATTCGTTGGCATTATATAGCCAAAATACGTATGAACCAAGTATGAACCAACTAGTATGCAAAAAAGCATTGCTTTAAAATACGTCGTTCGTCGAACAATCGTACCAATCTTTTTTCGGTGTAGGGAAACCATTACACTACACCCGGGAAGGCACGGCTGAGAGTAATACGTTACGCTTTATTTGTCTCATTTTAAGACGAAAAACTTTAATAGACAGTCGTAGTTTACCAGGCTTAGCGGGATAGCGGGATCGAAGTGCGCATGCACAGTAACGTACGTGACCCGTACCGCTAACCGTACGCATGCTATTTTTCATATATAACGTTACTGTGTAGCGTGGTGTATGCATTGTACGTAAAACACGTCGGCGTTGTTGGACGCCCGCTCCGAAGTGATTTTCGCGTAGTTGTTGATAGATTCACTTTGTTCGCAGTAAACCACAGTTAAAAATGGCTTCGCTTGCCTCCAGTTGGCTTCGATGATTGAGTATTACGATTAAGTTAGCTTAGCTTTTGAGATAGCTTCCCATTTCAAACGTCTTTAGGCCTAACTAGAAAATAGATGTAAAAAATTTGCAACATAATTTTTTTTCGCGATCAGTGCGTGGTTAAAATTTATTTACAATTAATATTACTAAAATGAATTTGTACGATGGTTTCGCGCGGTGACATAGGCAAACATCTTCGTCGTTTTTTTTGTCACTGTTCTTTAACTTATTAACCCTTTGGTAGGTGGTGCCACCATCCCAGAGGGTGCACGTAAACCACGTAAGCGCTATCCCGCTAAACTATAGGGCGCTGTCCGCAACGAATTTTAGCTGCACGGTAACGCTAATCTCTTAACTGACGCTATCATACTAATGGTGCACTATAACTGTCTAATAGTTCATAGTCGAGTTCATCCTTCCCTGACCTGCAATGGTGCTAGCTGCGGTATCTCCCACCCCCTCTCAGCAATCACGTGACGGCAATGCGGCGCATAGCAACAGCTGCGCCGCTGTACCCCTTAAGGTGCTTACTCTCAGTTATCACGTCATTGCTTAGCAAGTGTTGAAAACAAAAGAAAAAATGAAGAAGGGAGTAGAGAAATACGGAAAGAGACAGCGAAGTGTAGTATGGTTAGGTGTAGTAGCTAATTTCCGCGAAAGAAACTTCCAGAACTGAGATTTTAGCTGTCAGTTCATTGATTTATACGATAATTTATTTATTCAATTTCTTTCATTAATTATTTATTGTAGTTTTGTTAATTGGGCACGAATCTCCAGAGTTCTTTCATTCATTCATTCATTCATTCATTTAGTTAGCACTGTTTTTTGTCACATGCAGTTCATGCAATTAAAGATCTACAAAGGCAGCAATGCTATTCACTGAGAAATGGCACAATTTTTTTTCTATTACTGAATTTTTTCTATCAGCCCAGAAATACTGTTATTCATACGACAAATAATTACGTTTTCGTTAAAATTCCCCAGAAAAAATAAAACTGCGCTTTCGTGTAAGCAATTGAAATAGATTTTCGCCGAGATTCATTGCAATTCCTGCCTTTGTGGCCCAGGGGCAATCATTTTTGTGGGAAGTGTCAAAGCATAGATGAACCAATAAACATGCTTCGAATAATGGAAGGTACTCACGTTGGCGACATACGGCATGAACATGATTGATGATTCCACAGTATCTGTCACGTCTGTTTTGATACGCATAACGCACTTTTCATGAAATGTACATGTAGTTTTGTTCAGTGGGCACGAATCTCCAGAGTCCAGTGTCAAGTCGAAGGTAAACTTTGACGAGCACGCATTCAGTTTGAGTTCTCGGAGTCCTGTGACCTAAGTGAGCAAAAGGTAAGCGCAATTAGGAACACATGAACATCAGCGAACTGCAAGGTGCATCAGCGAACTGCAAAATTGTCTTGATGTGCTAGTGCGTGTAAACGTTATTCAAGAAAATTGAAATTGAGAGAGAGTAAATGCTAAATACAGTGCTTCAGTTGCGAACTTCTGCTAGTTTTGGCGTTCATAACTGCTTCTGGCAGCTGCCGTGGTCAGACCAAATACGTCGCACCAAAAAAATAACTGCAGTTTATCCAACACGATCACAACTAACTTCTTTTAAGGTACTGCAAAATTGTCTTGATGTGCTTGTGCATGTAAACGTTATTCAAGAAAATTGAAATTGAGAGAGAGTAAATGTTAAATACAGTGCTTCGGTTGTGAACTTCCGCTAGTTTCGGCGTCCATAACTGCTTCTGGCCGCTGCCTAGTCAGACCGAATACGTCGCACCAACAAAATAACTGCAGTTTATCCAACACGATCACAACTAACTTCTTTTAAGGTACCCCTGATAGGTCCATTTCTGTCCGAGTATGCACTTACGGTCACTGTTTTTTTGGTCACTGGTCACAGTTTGCTGTTCCGACTGTAACAGTGTAAGGGTGTAATAGTGGGTCATGTATTACTTGTTGTTTGTGACGCTGATGCTGATTGCAAACAGGAGCGTGAGCACTATGTGAGGCCCTTGTGGCCATTTGCTCTGGCTCCTTGTTTCTGTAAAGGAACTAAAACAAACTTTTACGACTGGTTTGCTCAGGCGTGAATTTTCCTAGCTTTTAGCAATGACTCTATGGAAGTTTCGTCAGGGATAATTTTCGTCATCACCGATATTGTCTTGAAAAGATCACTGATGACACGTAATGTGGTGCTGCACCTTAGCGTTAGCTGAAGGACAACTATGGGAAGGAGCTTCTTTGTAAACAACTTCAGTAGAACTCTTTGGATGTGCTTCAGTGGTCATCATAGCTTCGCTGGTATTGTGAGTTTTGTTGTCAGTTTTATATATTCGGGCTTGAAATGATAATTTTGCTCGAGTTTGCAGTCAATGCTAGGTGTTTCGACGTTAGAGCTGTTACTATGTAATTTACAATCGAGCAGCGTAACAAAAAGAAAAAAAATGTGGTGCATTCAGAACTCTATAAGCACTATGGTGCATTTCTAGCTCCCGGCATTGCGATGGCTGTACTGCAATCAAAAATAAAAATATTAACCATGATTCTATGAAAGTTTATACGTAGTAAAAAGAAATGTTGATCAAGGCACAGTGCCAATGAGACCTACATAATGTGCGAAAGATTAAAAAAAGCGGATAGTATGTAACAAACAGCATTTCAAGCTCTTCGACTTGCGAAAGAAAACACTGCAGTTATGATTATTTGCTTCGCAGATTTTACAAGCAAATATTGTTCTGTCGTTCTTTATGAAACTGTCGTTCTTCATGAAAGGGAACACGTGATAGCGTGACCTGCTCTGTACAACGGCTGCGTAATGTATCTTGTAGGGCTTGTCCTGCGACCTAACTGGTTGTTTTGTTCGCCAATAGATGACGCCAAAAGCCAACGTCTGTTTTTTTTTTGCTGTTAGTTGATGATGGTCTTGCAGGCAGCCTCCACAGAGCGCAGGCCACGCGCTTACGTGTTCCCTTTCATAAGAGACGACAGTGTACCTAACTGACAGTGACACCTCAGATAAAAATCACTAGCGTATTACAGGATCCTCCTTGCAGTAGGTGAGTGGGTACTTTTCGTCATCCCGCCAGCCATGTTCGTCAAAGACTCCGTACCGGTAATGGGCCCACTCGTGCACAAAGACGTACGCTGCAAGAGCAAAATAGCCATGTCAGTAAGAACGCACCATGACATTGAATTAATTTGTTCGTCAAATTCTACGACTACTTACATAAGCAGTTGCTAGTAGAATGTCGAGGATATAACACGGGAATTATTAGCTAGTGTAAAGGGGAAGAATACGCCGTAGTGGGCCATCTTTTTAGCCAGACGTTGAGCGTGAGCGGTTGGCTGTGATTCCTGTGTCGGTTGTCACCGCCCGCTTTCAGCATGATTAGACCTGCTGTGAAAGTGCTACTTACGCCACTAAACCCCGTTTCTGAGTGGTAGAGGTGTGGGGTAACTCAAAGTAGAACCCTGCAACAGGAAACTACCTGGCTCTCCAGAAATGGCTGACGAAGCATATCGAATGACCTTCACCTTTTACTTCTCTCTTTTCCAATCTTATCCTTCCTTTTACCTCATTCCTGTGCCAACCTGTTGAGGTGTCCTCGTGAGGAGAGACAGTTACGGGTGGCATTTTTCTCTCCTTTTCTCCTGTTCTGTAAAAACGACTTATATATATATATATAAATATATATATATATATATATATATATATATATATATATATATATATATATATATATATATATCAAGCACGGTATGCGCCAGCCTCCGATTATCACCGTGCCCACTGCGCTACGCGTGCGCGATCAACCTTTTATCGACGAATCGACGATACCGATGAACGCAACGTTGAAGATTGGCTGTCGACATTTGAAAGGGTAGGCGCAAGCAACAAGTGGGACGACCCTTCGAAACTGCAATATGTGCCCTTCTACCTGAAAGAGGTAGGGAGTCTCTGGTTTACCAAGCACCACTCGGAATTCACCAGGTGCTTTTAAGATACGCATTGCCGATGTGTTCGGTTGGACCGAGGTATGCAAGCTATGAGGAGTTGCGTAAACAACGGGTCATGACACGGAGGCCAGCGGCCGCGGATGAAACTCTCGTGGCGTTGACCCTCGGCAGAGACCACAAAACACTAATACCGGAAATCAAACGATATGTGTGCGAAGAGGTGGCAAAATTCTTTGCCACCTCTGAGTCACCGACGAGAACCAGAAAACTGACTGTCACAGCTCTGGAGGCACGAGCTTCGTCGTCGTCACAATGATCAAGTACTCGCCTGTCCCCCGCCGACGTTCTGGAAATGTTTATCGAAGTTTTATGAACTCTCGCCCATCTTGATACCGGAGCTGCCATTTCTGCCATGACCCGAAAACTTGGCCGTTCCATACCAGATGTCACGACGCCACCATCTGGATTTTCGCTTAGTACAGCGAGAGCTCAACAAATTCGACCGTTTAGAGCGTGTACGGCTGGAGTCACCATTCAGAACATTTTGTACCACATCGAGTTTCTAGTGTTGGCCACTTGTTCGCATCACGTAATACTCGAATGAGACTTCTTGCCATGCCGCCACGCTGTATTTGAATGCGCTCGCGCTCAGGTGGAACTTGTGTTCGCTGATGTCCCGTCTGCCAACACCGACCGACTTAGCGTTGGCAAGCTTCGTGTGGCCACTGACACTGACCATCGTCCTCTTAGTCATTATCCCTGTTGACCGCACTGACCTTTCTGGCACTATTGTTACGTTCACTCCGTCTGCCATTTTCAGTCATCGCCATGGCACGTCTCTGTCATATGCCATTCTGCCTCCCAATGATGATGCGACGGGAATACTTGTTCGCAATCCCAGATTATGTCCTCTCACCTTACACATCAAGAGACACTTGGTCGCGTTCACCCAATAGACGAACGCTCTATCGTGCCTATCGAATCCCATGACACTGGCCCAAAGCTTCAGTTGGATGCTGTACCTCCTTGTTTCCATCCGGATGACGTCTCTCTCGATGTAATCAACCGCTACATCGAATGCGAGCTCCCCCGGGATCAATGAGCATGACAAATAACGCTTCTTCGTGAGTTTATACATTAATTTGTCTTTCCACAGAAGCCACTGAGTCAAACCAACACCGTCACTCAAAGTATCGACACGGTAACGCATACTCCTTTGCGACAACGCCCCTACCGTGCACCAGCAACAGAACGCAATATCATTGCGAAGCAAGTCAATAACATGCTTCGCCACCATGTTATCACGCCCCATTCAAGTCCCTGGTCTTCGCCTGTAGTGCTCTTCAGAAAAAAAAGATGGTTCGATTATATTATGTATGGATTACAGACGACTCAACAATATTACGCGTTAAAATTTGTACCCTCTACCCCGCATCTCCACCACTATAAAACGAGGTTTATTGGCGTAAGTAGCACTTGCAAAGAATGGTATTTACACTGAAAGCGGGCGGCAGCAACCGACATAGAAATCACAGCGCTAGGGCCAACCGCTCGCGCTGAATAGACCTGCTGTGCAAGCGCTATATATTCACGTCAATAAAGCCCGTTTCACCTAGAGATATATGCCAGAAGGTTTGTTCATCGTTTTTGCTTGAACTTGTCAGTTACAGTTTTGCAGTTTTCAGAATGATATGGTCAAGTTGACATCTCTGTTTTCAAAAGTAACTCAAAAATGACCCCTTCAATTGCTACAACTATGACATGTGTTCAATTTAGTGTTGTAGGCCTGATAAGATTTTGTTTTAAGTCCAAGGTAAGAATGCCTTTCTAGGTCCATTTTTAGTCGGCCAGAACCAAAGGTGGGCGTAGCATACAAGTGTGGCCGACCTGTCAATTTGTAAAAGAGAAACCGAGGCGTGAGCTAGGGTACGAACCGGAGTTGTTACTGACGTTCGAGTAAAATTCGCCAAACGATGAGCGATAAGTCACCAAAAGTCGCCATTTGTCGTCAAATTTCGTGAAAAGTTCGCTACTTTACATATGTATGGCCAGCGTGGCTATAACAATTACAGCAGCATGCTTAACACCTCAATTATCTTGACGCTTTTCAATATCAGAAGCATCAGTCGGTTCACCATGAGGGCACAGAAAAATGACATGCATGCTCCAGCAGCGTTTTTGATTGTTAGCGCCTCATAACAAAAGTTTTTGATGGTTTCGATTGTAGCGAATACAGGGTGACGCAGTCGGTATAACAACAAGGAGAGGGCGTGCTTAGCATTCGTGCAGATTTGAAAAAAATTGTTGCAGTCGAAACATGCGCCCGGTAATCGAACAACTTACTTAACAAAACAACGGAAATAAATTCGGAAACGCATTAGCATCAGTGCAGCTTCTGAAGTTTCTGAAGGGTGCCTAAAAAAGCAAAGTTTTTGATCGGTCGCAAAAGTGTGTTAATAAAAAAGTCACAGCTTTGCCGCAAAGTCGAAGCACTCAATGCTATAGCATATAATTGGAAAGTTACACGAAGAATGGCAAGCAGATTGAGAGTATACTCTCAATAATATATGTACTACACTGTCTATCCAATTTTGTAGTTGTTGATGATTGTATACTTGCGATTACAAATTGTTAACACTGTTATTTCATGAGCCCTGCTGTGAAGCTGCTGTCACAGCTCAGTCAAGCTGTAACTGAGAACATTTTGTGCGCTTCCGCTGTCACTAAATGTTCAAAGCAGGGAATAAAGAATTTGACTTAAATAACCAAATATAAGAATTCTTACATTTACGGCAGCTCTAGACGTGTGTCAAAGCTTTGTATTCTTGCACAGTACATTTCTCAGCAGAAAAATATGTTATGTTGTCATTTTAACATTAACACGTTTAATCTTAAAAAAATATTAAAACATCAAACTTCGTTCATACATGCTGACCATGCAAATATTGTAGGTAGCGATAGAACGGCCCCTATGAGAATTAGTAGGGTGGTTGTAATGCACAAGATATGTCATTAAGATATTATCTCTCGACTAGACCTGTGCTTCGTTCCCAAAATCGCCGGTGGCGGTGCGCCGGTGTTTTTTCTCCAGTGACGGCGCATCATCGGCGAGAGGGAGAGTGGGGTGGGTTCAACATTTGTGTGTCCCGTGGACTCAAAAAAAAAACTGTTTCCCTGAAAGGGTGAAGCAGGGAACGCGATAGCAACAAGTCTTATTGTTATAACGATCTAAGGCGAGCAGCTTACTATTTTCATACGATCTCTTCATACGTGTCTGTGTTTCACGCTTGTATATCGCTCCAAGTTCTTCAGTGCCTTTACTTCTCCCTTATTTACGTACTTTATCAGGTAAAAAACTAAAAGGATAAAAGTGCATTAAGCCCGTCAAGGCTGGAGGATGCCGCAGTGTAGAGACAAGCAATACCCTTCTGACTTCTGGAGAAAAGTACGTTGGGAGCGATTCTCGATGTATTCATCTAAAGAAGTCGTCCACAATCCATTTGAGCAGAAGACATTCATTTCCACTAGAAATAGAAACGTGGTGAGCTGTAATGTTTGCTTTCGACCACGTCGAAGCACCGAACCCACCAGCACATTAACAGGGTAAAAAGAAGCCGTGCAAAATTTATAAAAACGTGAACTTGTCAAGTTTTAACTTGCATATAAACGTGTCCCAAATGTTTAGGAACGATGCAGCGAGTGGGTGTCGACCTTCACAACTCCATTAGAGTCCAAATGAACTGTGCCTTCGATCAGAATTTATGCACGACCTCCGAGATGTACGCCCAAAAGCGGACGTCTGGGCACCTGCGTTCATTGCGCTTAAGAGAATTAGTGTCAGTATTTGTTGAAACTTCCGGACATCGAAATGATGATGCTGAAAAAGAACCGTAAAAAGTGATTGTGGTGATCGCTGACATGCAGCTAACCAACTGCCGCCGAAATGGACAGTACTCTAGCAGGACATATGGAGTATAACTTCGCAGTCATAAAAAGAATATTAGCACATCCCACGTATTGTGGGCATCGATGATGTTCGAAGCACGAATAATTAAGGTTGATATGTCACCTTAAAATGACCACAACGTTACGAGGCGGACGTAAATTATGGCGTTCCTGACTCCCATGCCTTGATTATTATGTTTGGATGTGTCATTTGCTTTCATCGTCTATTCACGTCACGTGATACCAAATTTAGCATAACGTGACGTGATATGCGGAGCTTGCGAAACAGCCCCGATCATGCTACGAGCGTAACATGTAGCCATCTTTTGCATCACACGCATATCATGACTATCATGTTTGGACGTGTCATTTACCTTCGTCGTCTACTCACGTCATGTGATACCAAACTTGGTATATGTGGAGCTGGCGAAACAGGCCTCGAGCACGCTATGAGCGTAGCAAGTAGTCAAGTTTTACAAGACACGCATATCAAAATTGTCATGTTCGGACTTGTCATTTACGTTTATCGTTTATTACACCGTATCACATGATACCAAATTTGGTATTTGTGGAGCGAGCGAAACGGCTGCGGGCACGCTATGAGCGTAGCATGTAGTCATGTTTTACATGACATGCATAGGAGGATTATCATGTTTGCACCAGTCATATACCTTCGTCATCTAATGAGGTCACGTAACACCAAATTTGGTATATGCGAAGCTAGCGAAATGATCGCCAGCGCATCATGAGCGTGATGTGTAGTCATGACTAGTCATAACATGAAAATCAAGACATGCGTGTCACGATTCTCAATTTATGGGTTGTCATTTATGTTCGCCATGCAGTCGTGTGATACTATACTGTTGTAGTTACCGGGCACACGAAGGTGATTGCATTCATTGCAGTCTTCGTTTGCGAAAAGCGCGCGCTTTTCAGACACAGCGAAGTAACAACTGAGACGCTAATTCGCGTGCATATGTACCTGTCAGTAGGTTTCGTGCGTCATTTGCACGTGAGATACGCGGGGCACGTTTCAATTTGATTTCCATTCTGTGCATGATCTTACAATTTGTTGCTATCACATTCATTTCTTCGCCTTTGCGGCAAAGCTGTGACTTTTTTTTCATTCCAAAAAGTTGAAAGAATTGAATTGCGACAAGTTGTAATTCCCTGATATCTATTAGGAATAGAATTAAAATTAAGGCATCCATTCGGCAACATTGACGAATTAATATTGTTATCACAAATGCTTGTACTCGTATACTCTTTAGGGGCGCTTGCTCAATTCCTGGGGCGCATACCCGCAAAGTAGTTATTCTTTCTTCCAGAATACACTAACAAAAAATGAAAACATTTTTGTTAGTGTAATTCTAACACTAACTCTAACAAAAAATAGAATATTGTTTTGTTTGAAGTAGTTATGAGATGCCTAGCAAGTTCACAAAAGCGAACAAAGCGCCATAGAACAAGATTTTGGTTGATGCTAGTACAGATTCCCTACACCGCACAAGGTAACAAAGCAGTACCAATACACATTGCAAAAAAGGTACGATTCCGCTCTCAAGAAATGAAACATGCTGCTTGCCATGATCAGTATTGTTCATAATACGCATAAAACACTGCATTACCAAAATTACAACTCCGATCCGCCTATTCGATGCACCATCCCATTACATGTATCAGGAACACTGATACATTCTTAACAACAAGGCTACCGATGAAGCAACATGACAATATATTAATACAAAAATATGAAGGGGCTTTTTACATGAATAAGGTGAACGCGCGTCATTCCAAATGCAACATCTCTCCGAAGCGTAGGACCCGTCTTTGGACCCTGCGGCTTCTTTTGATTTTAATTAAGATTCCACGTTTCTCCCAACTGTATATAAACATGATTTGCAGAAATAATAGAATATATGGTCTGAAATATATTTAAACCGTTGTTTACTTGATTAGTTTAACGTAGCCGGGGACACCGCAGGCGATCATGTAGCCCGACAGCAACATCATAGAGGTGATGCGACTTCCCTCCCAAGACCAGAAAATGAATGCGCTGCATTATCTTTGTATTTATGTTCTCTTTGTTTATGTAATTTTCGCCGTAGCACTTCTGAAACTTCGAAACCTCACGGCTGTCGGTTTATTTACCTTAAACCAGGAGGTAATCAAGCAGGTGATACATACCAGGATTTCCAAACGTCTTGGTTGTTGAATCGTTCAGTTCGGCTAGAAACGTTGGTGTGACTTTGATGTACTCTCCGGGCTTTCCACAGAGTTTCCACTGCTTTGTGAAGGGCCGTTCCTGCTCTTGTGACTCTGCAGGGAGGTCGATGCGTACGTCGCCCTTCTCGAATAAACTAGAAGACAAGCGGCGGGCACTGCTTCTTTTTGGCCACGTATTCGGGAAGTTGATGGTCACGTGCTTAAAGTAGACAAGTCCATTGGTGGCACGGTGGAGGAACTGAGACGAAGACCTAAGCAGGCTCTGCAAACATGTGAGTAGATTTAGTCCCTATTTTTCTTAAGTGTCGGTTTTAATTGACAGGTGAGAGGAGCAAACTGTGGAATACCTAGCGAGAATAAATTGTAGAGAAGGAAAGTGAAAACGCGTACCCAGTTCAGGATAAACAGTTTGCTACCCTGATCACAAGATGAATAAGATTGAAAAAGAGATACAAAAGACTGGGAGATAGCACAGCAACACACAAGACCGCAATGAGTAACAGTCGCCTACTACTGGCCGCTGTTGCTGAAAGCGGCTGTGGCCCCCTTCTGCTGACTGACTGCGCCTATCCCTGTCGTCTATTTTTTACTCTTTCTTCCCTTCCCCATCCCACTACAAGACGCGGCGCCGTGCTCCCTTAAGGGCTGCATAAATTTGGCGTCTTTTCCTTGCTCTAACCTTAACCACCACCACTATGAATCGGGCGTGTAACACGATATGACTGTCACAACCACAAGTTTGCGCAACAGTTTAGTACAACGAAAGCCTCAGTTGTCGATACTTGGAAAGCTTTGTGAAAGCTTCTTCGTTGAAAAAAAAATCATGATCGATGCAAAAACGAGAAAATTCCGCCATATCCACGAAGTGAATGATGATGAGTGGGCGAAGCTCCGGAGGTAAACCTGGTAAACCATGAATCCTCTGTACATTTTGCCCACTCGATTTTATTACATCGCTCCCCCTAGCGTACGGCGCCGCACTAAATCGAACGATTGCCTTCAACCAATGACACGCGCCATATGTGACATCATTCCTATTTTATAAGATCTCGCGTCTTTCATCAACTACAAGTACTGCTTTCTAGTTTATAACATCTTGCATCTTTTCATCATCAGCTACAAGTACCACCATCTAGTAAACACTACAAGAACTAAACGAGAGGTGGCTACATACAGGAGACGATACCGCCATCTAGTGAACACTGCAAGAACTAAACTAGAGGTGGCTACATACAGGGGACGGTACCGCCATCTAGTGAACACTGCAAGAACTAAACTAGAGGTGGCTACATACAGGCTACAGGGGACGCACAGCCCACGCCCTAAGGAGCTTCGTCCCCTAAAAAAATTCCGGAGGGTCGAGCCAAAATCGTAACCAAAAGAGGCGTGGCAATCAAGTATTTTGACACAGGTCCACGAAACTTTTTAAGAAAAATGACCATCTATGTGAGGTCAAGTACTGTGAAGGGTGACGCTGTTCTATTTAATATTGCGTTGCAAAAGCACAGGATATCAGCAAGCCTTACAGAGTGTGGATTTCTTAACGATTCGCTGGTTAAAAGCTCTCTTACGAAAGGATGAACTACAATTAGTCCGCATTAGGCGTAGCGCCAACAACAAGCGCAGCCACAGCACCACGGTATACCCTGATTTCTTGTTGTGGTTAAGTGAGCTCTTGCACAGCATGCCGCGCTTATGGCAGAAAATAAGATACTACATTCTGAGAAGACGCCCCGCCGCGGTGGTCTAGTGGCTAAGGTACTCGGCTGCTGACCCGCAGGGCGCGGGTTCGAATCCCGGCTGCGGCGGCTGCATTTCCGATGGAGGCGGAAATGTTGTAGGCCCATGTGCTCAGATTTGGGTGCACGTTAAAGAACCCCAGGTGGTCTAAATTTCCGGAGCCCTCCACTACGGCGTCTCTCATAATCATATAGTGGTTTTGGGACGTTAAACCCCACATATCAATCAATCAATCAATCAATTACATTCTGAGAAGACAGGACACGCAAGCATGAACCCAAGTAGGAAGTCGGGACACCTCAGACGCTTACTAACAATTGAAGATGCGCTCAATGACGAAAAAAAAAGAAGGCATAGAAATTTATCTGCGCATGCTGATACAACTGGCGAACACGTCAACCTGGCATGTGTGGTGATCTACGTTAAGCACAACACGACTATTAAGGCATTTGATTTCATATTTGTGCAAGTTAATGAACGGTTGTCTTACGCATGCGCTACTACTACTATCGATATATCATGCTTCAACCATCAGACATGTTTCTTCATTCCTATGCAGGTACAGAATAGGGCATTTGTTGAACATTGGCATGCACTCGCAATAATGAAATGTAAAGAAAATTTAGAATGCCAGATTGAGAGATTCGCATATTGCATGGGCATCAGCAAGTAAGCTTTCATCAATTCATTCATTTTAGTTGCAGAAGAGACAACGCTTAACGTATACACCACCTAGTAAGAAATGGAATGAAGCAAAGTATCACACCTGTAGATGAGAGTACTTAGAGTCAATAACAAAATTGGGGGATCTTCAGCTTCGCCTTTTAAAATTGAACGCGATAGCGAAATCCAGCCCCTAGTGCGCCCTTCAACCGCTAAGTGCATACTTAATAATAAGTTGTGTGTGTGTGTGTGATGCGTTTCTCTCTCTCTCACACACACACACACACACGCACACACACGCACACACACACACACGCACACACGCACACACGCACACGCACACGCACACACACACACACACACACACACACACACACACACACACACACACACACACACACACACACACACACACACACACACACACACACACACTGGAATTGCGTGAAAATCGCGTCTCGAAAAAGCAGGTGTCATCGAACGAGTTTCAGCATCACATTGGGTCTCTCCAACGGTCGTGGTGAAGAAAAAAAAAAGGTTTCTTAAGACTTTGTGTGGAATTGCGTGAACCAAACAAAGCTATCGTGGTTGATGCGTTTCTCCTACCCCACATCGAAGAACTTCTCCAGCAACTTACAGAAGCTGTTTACTTTTCAAAGCTAGATCTTGCTCAGCGTACCATCAGGTTAACTTGTCAGAATCAAGTAGAGACCTAACTTTCTTTGTAACACATGGTTTACTCAGATTCCGTAGAGTTCTTTGGGCTTGCATCTGCCCGCGCTGCTTTTCGTAAAGTTTCAGACATCCTGAAAGACTGCTCTAGATTACTGTGCTACGCAGGTGACATTTTGGTCTAGGGTCGAACGCGTGCTGAGCATGATGCTAATTTAAAAGTTGTACTAAGACGCATAAGCAACACAGTAATGAAGCTGATGACAAATATGTCTGCCGTCAAGCAAATTCCAATTTGAGGACACAATGTTAGTGCCAGAGGATAGTCTCCTCTTGAATCCAAAGTGCATGCTATTGTTAATGCATCTGCAGATTGTAAATTCTTGCATTCATTTCTTGGTCTCGCTGGCTATTACTCAAAATTCATTTCACATTATGCTGATATTGCCACCCACACGTAGTGGGTCGACTGCAAGAGCGGCTCTACCATCTGGAGGAAAGAAAGAAGATTTGCGTGTCTCTTCTCGGCTCGAGAGCCAGCCACGACTGACGCATCGTCCTAGAGCTAGCTACCCGGTCGTTCAATATATCCCCCAGTACTTGTGACTCATCGTGACAAACTGGTGGAAGGTGCTGGGTAGTCTCACGGATGCTGCAGACCCCCCCAGGAAGCCGTAATACGAGTCCAGTGCCAGTCAACACTCCCGTGCATCGGACGAGCCGCCGAATCAGGGGATTGCCTCCGGAAGTCAACGATACTGCTCCCACCACGTCAACAAACATGACCAGCACTTCGGTACAAACCTTGCCAACCGGCACGGGAAGCACGTCGTCGAACCGATATACGTTGGAAAGCCCACGGGCACCGAAGACGTTCCATGGTACGGAGAGCGAAGACGTTGAGGACTGGTTGGCGGACTTCGAGTGCGTAGCCAACTTGAATCAGTGGGACGACGCGGCTAAACTGGGTCGTGTCTACTTCTATCTCGAAGACGGGGCTCGCACGTGGTATCAAAATCGAGAGGAGCAGCTGACGACGTGGCCAGAATTCTCTCGTAGACTTCTGCAGACATATGCCAGCGCTGACCGCCAAGAAAGAGCTGAACGAGCTATTCTTGCCCGCGTCCAGTCGCCAAACAAAACTGTGACCGCGTACGTCGAAGACATGACGCGTCTCTTCCGACGGGCAGATTCAAGAATGACGGAGGACAAGAAGTTGCGTCACTTGATGCGTGGTGTCAAGGACCAGCTTTTCGCCGGCCTCGTGCGAAGCCCTCCGAAGACGGTCGCGGAGTTCTTGTCTGAAGCCGTGACAATGGAAAAAATGCTACAGCAGCGATCAAACCAATACGACAGGCAAGTCAGTGGCATGTCCACTGCTGACATTTTCGCCACCGCTGGGACCAGCAATGACTCCTTACGTGAACTCATACGTAATATCGTACGTGAAGAGTTGCAAAAGGCTGGTGGTACACCTCATCCTACGGTTAGCTCTATTGCAACTGTCATCAAAGATGAGCTGCACCAGGCCCTCCGGGACACCTTGCCTGCTGATACAGCTGCGTCAAATCCTGCTGAATACCACCGTAAGACAACCTACGCGGAAGCCTTGAAACACCCTGCTGCATCGCCGCCTTTGTTCGTTCATCCTGTCCCTGCAGTTTCACTCGAGTCAGCGCAGCACATACCATACTACGAAGGCACGTACACGCCACCACCCCTGCCCTTTGTCCGTGGTGCTTCTGTTGCCCATCGTTCGGTGCAACCGGTCCAGTACATCGACGATCGGCACTCGTATCCTCGGAAGTCTGATGTCTGGCGCACACCCGATCACCGGCCTCACAAGGGACGACACGCCGTTTGTCTGGGAAAACGAGCAACAAGCAGCTTTTGATGAACTGCGACAGCGCATGCAATCAGCACCCGTTCTCGCTCATTTCGACGATGATGCTGAAAGGGAGGTCCATACTGACGCTAGTAACGTTAGGCTTGGCGCAGTGCTCGTTCAGCGTCAAGACGACATCGAAAGGGTGATAGCCTACTCCAGCCGCTCTCTATCCCGTGCCGAGGTGAATTATTCCACTACGGAGAAAGAGTGCCTCGCAGTCGTGTGAGCAATCACCAAGTTTCGCCCGTACTTTTATGGTCGTCCCTTCAAGGTAGTGACGGACCACCATGCCCTCTGCTGGTTGGCAAGCCTGCGCGACCCTTCAGGACGTCTAGCACGGTGGAGCTTGCGGCTGCAGGAATTTGACGTCACCATCGTCCATAAGTCCGGCCGTAAGCATGAAGACGCTGACACACTGTCACGCGCACCCCTTCATGTCGTCAGTCAGGAAGCAGAGGAAGACGAAGGCTTCCTGGGCGCCATTAGCTCATCAGACTTGAGTAAACTGCAGCGGGATGACGCAGAGATTCGTCCGATCATCAATCATTTAGAGGGCCAGGACACAATTATACCACGTCATTTATCCCGCTCGTTGCCGTCGTTCTTCCTTCGAGAGGGTGTGCTGTACAAGAAGAACGCTCGTTCGAACAACCGTACCTACCTCCTGGTTGTTCCTCGAGACATGCGAGACGACGTCCTCTTCGCTTGCCATGACGAACCCACATCCGGTCATCTGGGCTACTCACGGACACTTGCCAGAGTGAGCGAGAGGTACTATTGGCCAGGACTTTCGGCAAGCGTCAAGAAGTACGTCAAGAGCTGTCGGGAATGTCAGCGCCGAAAGCAACCATCTGTTAAGCCAGCTGGTTTGCTTCAGCCCATTGAAGCACCTTGCACGCCGTTCGACCAAGTCGGCATGGACATTCTCGGGCCATTCCCCCTATCTGCGGACAGCAACAAATGGGTGATCGTCGCGACCGACTATTTGACACGCTACGCTGAGACGCAGGCGATCCCACGAGCCACGGCTTCTGAGGTAGCACAATTTTTCATGCGCCACATCGTGTTACGACACGGTGCTCCTTCCAGTATAATAACGGACAGAGGGACGGCATTCACGGCGCAGCTTATGGACGAGGTTTTCAAACTGAGCAACACCAGACACCGAAAGACAACTGCGTACCACCCGCAAACCAACGGACTTACGGAGCGACTGAATAAGACCATCGCAGACATGATCTCAATGTACATCGACGTACAGCACAAAACATGGGACCGGATCTTACCTTACGTGACCTTCGCGTATAATACCGCCGTGCAAGAGACCACGCGATTCACGCCATTTCGGCTTCTCTACGGCCGCGAAGTGCAGACCATGCTGGACTCTATGCTACCGTGTCAAGACGAAGACGAGTTGGCAACTGACGCCGATGAATTCGCAGAGCGTGCTGAGGAAGCCCGGCAGCTCGCGCGACTACACATCGGCCAGCAACAGCAGGCAGACGCACGGCGCTCTAACATCCGCCACAGCGAAGTATTTTACAACCCCGGAGACCAAGTTTGGGTGTGGACGCCCGTCCGCCGCCGTGGCCTTATTGAAAAGTTACTGAGCCGGTACTTTGGCCCTTATAAAGTGTTACGTCGCGTCAGTGACGTGAACTACGAAGTGGTTCCGGACTCAACATCGCAGGCACGGAGTAGGACACGACCGAGGTCGGATGTCGTTCATGTGTTGCGCATGAAACCATTTATTGCGCGTTGTTCATAACTTTTTCTCTTGCCGTACAGCGTTCTTTGTGTTATTTATTTATTTTTGTGAACTTGCTTCTTCGTTCACTGATATTTCCTATACTGGCTCGCTCGTTCATTTCTATATTTACTTTATCCGAATTTCCAATTTCTTTTTTTCCACGTGCCTACGTCGTAACATCGTGGTGGTGCTATGTACTTTTCTTTCCCCCTTTTGGGACTTTTTTTTCTTTTCGAAAGGGGGGATAATGCCACCCACACGTAGTGGGTCGACTGCAAGAGCGGCTCTACCATCTGGAGGAAAGAAAGAAGATTTGCGTGTCTCTTCTCGGCTCGAGAGCCAGCCACGACTGACGCATCGTCCTAGAGCTAGCTACCCGGTCGTTCAATATATCCCCCAGTACTTGTGACTCATCGTGACAATATTGTTGAACCACTGCGTTCTACGTTGCGTAAAGGCCAAACATTCAATAGTTCCGGAAGCTAATGCCCCTGACACACGGGCACCCTGAAGTCCTTTAGACAAGGGGACACCTTTCGGAAAGGCGTTCAGGCGCAGTGACACACGACAAAGGAGTAACTCCTTTCCGGCAAAGATCCTTTTCGCAAAAGCAGATTCCGCATCTACTTTTCTGGCAGGAAGGGAGTATTCTCGCATACAGTGTGCATAATTTATCAATTGAAGAAAACGTGTCGCAACACTGCGGTTCCCTGTCAGTATTTTTTTGCGCTGAGAAAATGTTTTCATTTTCAGCAGCAGTGCGATTTGTTGAAATGTGAAGGCCTATAGTCTGTCCATACTCTCAAACGCCTGCATTACGTCACTAGTGCGATCATGTTAGGGTTGGCAGCGGCAGTTGCTGTGTCGGTGACGTAGTATATTGTAACAGTGGAGTCGGCTCAGTCCGTGAAGAAAAAACCGCGCGTTCAGTGTACTGAAAAGGAGACCTGGGCACTGATAAAGCTATGGGAGGACCATTTGGACGCCTTGCAAGGGCAAAAGCACAACGGTGGAGTGTACCAGGCGATTGCCGAGAGCTTCACCGACGCCGGTATTCCCCGTACACGGGCGCAAATTCACAGCAAAATTGCCTTCGCAGCGTTTAGCTCATCTTCGATGGAGCCGAGGGCGACAAGAGTCAGGCCCACCTCAACTGTTGCTTTATCTCTGTCGCTGCGCTGAGACATCGCAGGACCACGATGAAACGTGGCACGCCGTCACTGACCCAGCTGAACGCAGCCATGTAAAAAGCACGACAAAAAACAAAAACAGCAACACACCGACTGCTCATAGTTGCCAGACGAACTTAAGTTGCTGCTAAAAACGCAAAAAAGCGAAAGAAAATTACAGGTATGCGCATTATAAGCCACCAGACAATAAAAAAAACGGTTTTATGCTCTGGCGTCGCTGAATGTGATGTACATGCCCAGATTCTTTTTGATATTTCCAATCTTGCTGCTTCCACAAACAGCGCCATTTTTTATGCAGCGTTCTTCTGAGGCACCGCCTAAAGCAGTAGTCTGGTGCCGTGTGTCATCAGCGCCACTCCTTTCTGCAAATGGCCCCCTTAGACGACAAAAGGGGTTTACTTCAAAATACTTTACTTTTGCCCGTGTGTCACGGGTATAATTCGGCTTTCAACTATATCAAAGAAGTACTAGCTGCAAATCCTGTCATTCAACTCTTTGACGAGAAGCTTTCAATAGTCATTACTACTGATGCGCCATCATAGGATTGGGTGTCGTGTTTGACATTTGTACCTATGGGATATACATTTTACACAACGCACTGATCATCAAGCTCTTGTTACGTTACTTTCTGCTGTATCAGAGGGCCGACGCCCATTACGCATTTCACGCTGGTGTGCCAGGCTGTTATACTACAACTTCACTGCATAGTACTGCAAGGGTGCACATAACGTTGTGACGAATGCACTTTCTCGTTTACCTGTACAGCTTGCAGTCTGCCCAGAACTAGAAGAAGTAGTCTCTCTCGTTACTCCTTGCATAAGTAAAGCGGACCTACAGGGAGGAACTGCTGAAGATGCTGCGTTACAACCTATACTTGCATTAGTTGCCAATTGCTGGCCAGGTAAGCAATCTCTGCCACCAGGATTACTGCCCCTGTTTGCAGTCCGATTAGAGCTGTCTTGTGAAGAAAACTTAGTTTTCCGCACAGATAGAGTCACAATTCTTGCATCAATGTGCGGTAGACTCGTGAAATTGGCTCATGAAAGCCACCCAGCCATTGTCAGGACAAAACAATGGCTTAGAAAAAACAGCATTGTATGTCAAACAGCTGATAAATCTGCTAAAACTATTTTTGCACCCCTCCAGCCTGTTCGGTGGCCAAGCAAACCGTGAGAAAAGCTAGGCATGGACATTGTCGGTCCACATGAACGTGCTCCATGTGACTGCAGATTTGCAATTACATTAGTTGACTACCACTAAGTTGTCCGAAGTTTGTTTTACTCACGCAGTCACTTATCAAGCGGTCATGACGTTCTTGACAGCACTTCTTAGTAGGGAAGGCTACCCTGAGGCAATTGTTACGGACAACGGTCCTCAGTTAAAGTCTCAACTATTTGAAACTTTCCTCTCAGAAAGAGGTATTCAGCACCTTTGCTCATCGAACTACTATGCACAAGGCAACAGCCAATTTGAAAGTTTTAAAAGAGTTCTGAAACAGGAAATTTATCTCACTCAACTTGAATGCCGCCAACTGAAAATTTCTGTTACAGAGTACTTAGGCACATATCACTCAACGCCTCAAGCTACTACAGGGTTTTCACTTGCACAATTTTCGCATATTCACCAACCCCATTCTGGAATCGACATTGCAGGGTTACACCCACAGTCTTCTGCTCCTTTGCCAACGTTGCATAATGTGAGAACACGAGTATTCAATAAACAACAGGCAACTAAGCAACGCATTGATTCAAAGCGTGAAACAAAGCCACGTAGGCTACAGGTGGGCCACATGGTCAAAGTACTTCTTCATGCAGAGAAAAACTAAACTTCACAGCAGAATTCACTTCCTCTGCCTAATTCTTCATTCATGCAACAGAATTACTCCCCACCTCCATTCTTCTGCAACGTCCCGGTTAATGACACTTCCGGAAACCACCTTACAGGCATCTTCACAAGAAATGGCTAATGTGCCCAGCCCCAGTGCAGATTGTTTTGAAGGGGGAAAGATGTCTCAGGTACTGATGTGTCATGTACGGACGCTCCAGAATCGCTACAGCTCTCCGAGGATGAGTATGTAGGTGAGCCCCAAGGCTAAATATCTTCTTAGATCGAAAAAGCTCCATCGGTAAATCCTTCCCCACATCCTCCTGCATGCCGTCATTCCAAGCTACGCCGTAAAAAACCGGCGCGTTAGGGCCGGTTCACGCTAGCGGCAAGCCTGCCGCAAGACCGGTGCCGCCAGCAGAAAAGCTGCTCAAATTGCACGGCAAGCTCCCCCGACAAACATGCCTGCCCTTCCGAACGCAGTTGTCGACCACCTCGAGTCTATCAAGCGGATCCGTGCTTCTCGTAGATCATAAGCTCCGAACTGATGCTTCAATTTGCTTTAGACTCATAACTTTGAGCTTCGACATTACAGTACTCGAATCGATTCGGCACCATTTTGAGAACCATACACAAATAATTGATGTTCTAGGCTTCAGCAAGCCTTACCGAATTTCAGAGGGCATACAATACACGTTTGTTTGTTGTTGCTAACGCTGAATAACTGGCGTCACTTGTCCAAACGCCTGCTTTAGGGACGTCATTGTGAATTGCTATGCGAATTTTTGAGTACCGGACAGAAGAAAAGGATCTACTCGCTGCTGGAACGTAGTCTGGAAACGATACGTACGACATATCGTGAAAACCGTGGAGCAAGAAACAAGCAGCTCGAAGTGTCCCGCGGTAGACGCAGACAATGCGGAGAGGCAAAAGCAGACGATGCGCCTCAGCCATGTCGCTCCTCCATCACTGATTGGCTAAACCACTCTCCGGCAAATGGCACAAAAATGGGTCTCGGAGCCATTTTTCGAACGTCGAAGAACGGCAGACGTGCGCGAAGCAAACAGCCGCGCACGGCTGCCTCAGAACATGAAACGCCGTAGGGTGAGGTATTCTTGCCGCTGGCGTGAACCGGCCCTTACAAGGATTATTTACCTTGAGCGTATTCATTTATATTACTCTAATTCCTACACGTGTTAACTATTGTATAATGTTGTTTTCTTACCGATTTCTTACCAACGTCCACAATGGGTGCCGTTAACACTACCGATGGGGAAATGACGAGGTAATAACTGAAGTCGAATGCTTCACGTGTGCATTTCAGCAGCGGCAAGTGGGTGCTTCCTGATGTACTGAACTTCGTCACGAAGAAGTAAGTTCAATATATTATTTTGACCTACAGCCTTCTCGATAGTTTTGTTGTGTTGAATCCGCAAATCTGAACGGCAGTCGCTGCTTCGTTTTTCTTTGCGCTAAATAAATACCACACATGGTACGTGCTCATTCTGCACTTCTCCGAGGCAGCGTAGTGCGGTGCACGCGCAAATAGGAAATGTAAAGCGTGGTCCACTGTCAGAGAGAACACGCAAGCTCGTGGCCGGTGGTCCATGTGGCGCATACTGGCGGCGAGATTTTTAAATACGGTGCATGCGCAGTGAATTGTAATGGTGGTGCGCACCTAGTTTCGCACCCAGTTTCATGCGGTGCGCGCATGAAAGCGTAGGAAAAGTTTTCTGTATTTTTCAGTGCAATTAATCTAGCTTTCACATTGCCTGCTGCTCGTCGGACTTTTAGCAAGAACCAAAAATCTATGCTTTTAATTGCTGCAGGGCCCCCAGCCAACAGAAAAGGCAACTAGCCCCTTCACATGTATTCATCTGCGCTGTGTCGTATGCTCGCCGTCTTCACAGCGTCTGCTCTCTTAATTGTCGTTACACGCTCGATGAATAAACCACGTGTGGTTTATTTAATAAATGAGTAAAGCTGTCAAACAAGTCATTACACTGCAACTTCAGTAAGGTTTGTGCACTTGGGAAAGGAGGATTGGACACTTCGGAGTGGATATTGAGAAGCGTGTTGCTACTTTAGTCCCGGCTAGTCCAAGCAGTTACACTATATGCTACCTTTAGCTAAGAGAGTTGCGCATCTCCTTACCACCGTCGCTAGCGACCATGCACTGCGGAGAAGCTGATGCACAGGCCGCGCCCGCGAAACATGGCCGCATCGCTGAAAGCAGTCATCGTCCACCTGGAATTTATCAAGTGATCGTCGTGTGCTTTTTAGCTCGTTAGCTATGAATTGGTGCTTTTATTTGCTTTAGATTCATGTCCTTAGGCTTCTACGGCAAACAATTAGCGTATATTCAGCATATATCTTCGGAGACCTCCACCACGTCAGCAACAGCGTCATGCAATGACGACGAAGGACGATGTCGGCAGCGGCAGGAATGGCGAAGCTCATGAATGTTCAAATTTCTAGCATGGGCGAAACGTGACAGACCATCAAATTTGGCTCCGTATGACAACCAAGTAAGATCGACCCAACAACTCGGGGACTACACGGCTAGAGTTGTCGGACCAGGGAAAAATATCAGCAATTAGAAGGGACATAGACAGTTTAGTTTGGACATGCAGGCATTTACTACTCTTGCGTTTATTTTGAAGACGACAGTCTTTCTTGAGATATTTCAAAGCAGAAATTTGGGTCTGTCTATCTGTCGATCGATTGAAACACTCGAGCGAAAGTTAAACGCCTTGCTGAACGGCCGCCTATCTTGATATCCCTGCTGTGTTCATACTAGTGAATATTGCCAATAAAAAAAACAAATATTGCGCATATTGTGCATATTTGAGCGCAACAACAATGCGTGAGTATTAAGTAGTGACCACCGCAGCGGCGCCTACATAGAGCGTCCACTCCCAACGTGGGAGGTGCCGGGTACGATTCTCAGTGCCAATCATGGAACCCATCGATTTTTCCCAGTGGGTAGAGGAGTACACCTACCTAGCGCTTGGTTGTTTCTGGGCACTCATCTCCAGGGGTAGCCCATAAGGGTCTGCAAAGGCCCCTGGGCGTAACTTAACCCGCCACAACCTTGGTGAAATAGCTGAGCATCCGCCGCTACTGTGGTAGGCAGTGAGTTGCTGCAGCCTGGTACCATCTGGCTAAATAGGTATAATCGCACTTCCGGCGTTATGCTCGGCAGAACGGAGTTTTAGTCGCTTTAGTGGGCACCCACTCCGTTGGAAATCGGCGGCATCGGACTGTCAGACCTTAAAATAGGTGATTTTTTTACAAAGGCTACAGCATATGATCCCTGAACTCTTGATTGCACATACCGCAATTACCACTATAGCAAAAGAAGGCCGTTCAGTAATTGCGTTTCAAACAAAATACACACATACCTAGAATGATTCAAAAATAAGTTTCCTTTCCCCATGAAATCACACAGGTTTTTTTTGAAAAAGTGGCGTGTATAAATGTCTGTCGCCTTGCGATTTAGTGAGTTGTACTTGCATGGTTGTTATTTAGGAAGTCTGGGTATTTCTACACATGCCTTGTTTTTGTGTCTAAAAATATTACACTACACCATTACTATGAATAAGTCTTACGGACAGGCCTCGAAGCATCAGTATTTTTCTAGCAATTTTTTTAAAACTATAGTATGAAAAGTGTGAAGCTGTCGCTACTTCTTTTATTAAGATTGTTTACCGTATGTACATTACTGCTCCTTGTGTTTCTTATTGATTGGGACGGGTGACGGAACCTTGTCAGACATTAGTTTGCCTTTTTCATCTTCTGTCCCTAACTTGTCAGTGGGTACTGTGTAACTCATTTATGATTGACTGAATGAAAAGAATCCAGATTTATAAATGTATTGATTCGTAATTATAAAGACCACGGTATTTGTTTTCAAAGTTGTCTGCATTTGCTGTTCGTGTTTCGAATGCCGCGCGTTTGCTTTGGTAAATATGTTGTGCCGGTAAGTATGTCTTAGTTCATGTTAAGTGCAGCTGCCTGAATCCGTGACACTCACGCATACTCTCCATTATTATCGATATGTCGCTTGCCTCAGTCATCAGACGCGTTTTTAATTTGTATGCCGGCACAAAATAATGCATTCATCCAACATTGACATGCACTTACATTCTCGAAAATGTAAATAAAGTTCAGAATGCCAGATTAATGGGTTCGCATATTGCATGGGCTTGAGCAAAAATTTTTCAGTTCAGTCAGATAAACTTTCATCGCTTAAGCCATTTTATTTGCCGAAGGAATGACTCAAACGTATACAGCGCGTAGTGAGGATTTGAACGAACCAAAGTAGCGTCTGTGTGGATAACGCGTACCCTAAACGTATGCTAAAACTGATCGGTGTCCCACGTCGTCGTCCGGGTTGGTGGCGCCAAGACGAATGATAAAAAAAGGGGGATAACGGCTCCATAGAAGGTCACCATATGACGTCATTATGACGTTCTACGTCGGAAAGGGGGTGAAGACATTATGTTCTCTTGGACGTCATCACACCAAGTCACTGCTTGCTCAAAAAATGTGGTCAAGGGTGTGTTGATCTCGAAGGCAGTGCTAAACGTGTTGAGGTGCACAACTTTCATCATGCCGACGATCCCAGAGGTGTTGCGAAACCACGCTATTTGCTGGAAGCTTCTGGAAGGGGTGCTGAAAGCTTCAGTATATTGAATAAGAAAAAAAAATAAAGAGGACTTTCGGCTGAGGCCGGGTATTTTGTGAGCTTTCTTCTGCTTTTAGGACAACACCACCTGATTTAGCTTCTTACTTTTGCCAAAATATATGTATAAATTTTGGGAATATGTTACATACCTTGATGTTCACAACGATGGCCTCGTTGTACGGTACATTCTTATTGATCGAAATCAGCAAGTCTCTGTAACCTCCGTCACTCTTGTCTATCTCCAAGGTGCTGACACAGATCAGCAGGCACAGCAGTGCGGTAGCTACAGGCATTGGCGAGGTCATTCTCAGATAACACGCTGTTGAACAGAGTGAAAGACAAATGGTATTTACTATTCTACAGCCAGCAAATGCACGGTAACTACCAAAAAATTGTTTCATTGACTTGTGTCTATAATAACAGCTTTCGTTGAGGCAGTTGAGCGTCGGGGCCCAGAGCGCGCGAAAGATGCGTTCATTTCCGGTGCATTTCACAGCACGCAAGTAGAAGAATATATGAGAACGTAGTTTTGAAGCATGTGCTTATCCATTGAAAACAACTTAGCGAAGCGCGCTTCGTAGTCATTTGCCTCTCGCAACCCGCCAATCCGAATTTGCCCGATTACTTAATTTCTTTATTGATTTCATTTGCACAGACAGATGCACAATGACACTGACAAAGAAGGGAGAAAGAAAGAGCGAACATGTTTTTGGTCACGTGGAGAATGACTGTGATGCCTCGAGAGGGCACACGCCATCGATGAAACGATACAGCCACCCGGCGAACCCTGTCATCAAGGCACACGACGCGAGGCACATCACCTCTTGTTTCGAATACATTTGGACCCTGTCTAGGGATGGTAAAATTGAAGAATTACTGGATGAATTGTGCCTAATTAATCGAAAAATCTTAAGCGATTTCTGTGTTTTATGTAATTGAAATAATTGATTAAAACTCTTCGAATAATACACTGTGGCAACCACTGTTTCCCCGCCCCCCCTCAATACTGCCCCACGGCCGAAGCGCATGAGGCGAGGTAAGCTATGCCGAGACGCAAAAGACGAGCTCACGAAGTCTGTTCTCACTGCAGCGCAGATTTGTTCACTAGTAAAGTGAACCAAAAGCTGGAGGCGGTCCTACGTCATAGAGGCAGCGATGAACTCACCCTGGTCTCCGTGGCACACGGAACCAACCTCCAAACCTCTAAGCCTTTCTCAACGCTTCAAGCGCGAGCAGGAAGTGGCCCCAACGTGACGTGGCGGAAATGCACTCTCCCGCTTCTGAAGAAGAAGATGATTATTATGATGATGATGACCTCATATGATGATGACCCACGAAGGGGGATAAGCCAAGAGTCAGGTGGCAGGACGCTTAAATTTATGAACTGTGAAGATAAAAGCAATCTGAGTAACTTCATTCATTCATTCATTCATTCATTCAAAATACCAAGTTCGCAGTTAAAAGTATGCCGACGAAGTTTCCAAGTCGAGTGACTTCAGTGGGACCTGTTATGTCGTGCTACGGACGCTACGCACGGGGCATCAAAGGGGGCTGGCGCCCGGAGCGCGGGCCGCGAAGAAGCAGAGAGTAGGAGCCGAGACCCAGCTGACACTCACGAAACCCCTTTTATTCACAAGGCGCCAAACTATATACAGCAGCACAGCGCCCTATAACATATGTATTTAAACTGAAACCAAAACCACTATACATCCTTCCCCCCCTTTTCAGAGGGGAATTCTTATATAAAAATGAATGAAACCAGTATACAAAATTAGATGCATGCAGGCAACTAGAAATCTGCAGCGCAACGTATGCAGTCGCTTATGCTTAGAAAAATGATAAAGGATATTTTTATACACTGCCTCTGAACCTGCACCATTCAGGGCATGCCATTATATCTTCCCTCCCTCCGGGAGGTATGTTGCCTTGCCGGTGCGACATAGAATAAAATTACATAATGCAAGGCATACCTATATATTGTTGTAGAACACTCACAATATACGGAATTCATAGTATAGTGACTTTCGAACGGTCTGGAGGCTTATGGCGTTCCAACGGATGGTACGGTGGTATGCATGAAAGAATGGCCTCCGCCGACTCGCGTGAACACCCTTCAGACGATGATGAATCCATGTATCTTATGCACATTAACATTGCAAGACAACGTAGCTGACTTCTGGCATGGTACCACAGATGGATCTTGTACTGGTGCCGGAACTGACGTACGTAATGCAGTAACACGCTCTACAGTAGACACGAGCAAAGTGCTGGCACTAGGCACAACCGCATTAACTTCACAGGCTACACCACGTACATGAATTGTATGCGCTTTAAGCCCGTTAGAAACACTTTGCATGCACCCGCGGCAATAAAACAGTCGCGTCGATAATACATAAAAACGATGCAGCATGGTAGGCAACGGCAACGGATGCGGCTTAACATGGCTTCTAGCAAAGTCACTGTGATTCTCATGCATCTCAGCCACTTCAGCATCGCAGTCGAATGACCTCACTGCTGTGTTCTGGGTTTTCGGTTTCGGTTTCAAAATGACATGTGAGGATGCCAGGGGGCCCCGCTCTGGCATCTAGGATAGGGACCTTAATCTAGGATTTCAAGGCGACTGTAAAATAAAACGAGTGTGTGTTGGGTAACCGTGGAGTGCGGTTGTTCTTTTCTTCGGCGCTTCGCGCCAACGCGCGTGTTCGGGCTGGTCGGCGTCCCCGCCGGCCGCGTACGTCTCCGTCGGCCGTCTCCTTCTTCTGCTTCGTCGGGACCAGCCAGCCCCCAATACAGCAATGGCGACGAGGACCTGTAAGAACCCATTTCGTAATCCGTGTTCGTCTTTTTCTTGCTTGTAACAGACCTACCCTGATAACTCTTGTTGTGTTCTGGGGTTTTGGTTTCGAATTGACATGTTAGGATGCCAGGGGGCGCCGCTCTGGCATCCGGGATTTCAAGGCGAACGTAAAATAAAACAGAGTGTGTGTTAGGTAGCCGTGGAGTGCGGTTGTGTGCTTTTCTTTCGGCGCTACGCGCCAACCCGCGTGTTCGGGCTGGTCGATGTCCCCGCCGGCCGCGTACGTCTCCGTCGGCCGTCTTCTTCTTCTTCTGCTTCGTCGGGACCAGCCAGCCGCCAACACAGCAATGGCGACGAGGACTTGTAAGATCTATTTCGTTCTCCGTGTTCGTGCTAACCCTAGACGCTCTTTGTTCTTAGCAAGGTGGCTACTGCGTACTGCGTCGCTTCATTTCTTCATTCAGATACTCTGCCTTTGTCTTCAAACAGTGTACTGGCGTCATTTTCTTCTCGTGTGCACCTCTCCATTCTTCTTGCTTGAAATGGCGTCTCCTATTCCACCTCCCCTATTTCTTCATTCGCCCGGAGACCCGCCACTTCCGTGGGCGGACTGGAAATTGGTGTTTCAGGCTTACGCAGACGTGGTCGGGGAGGACGCCAGCAAGCCCGAGCGTCGCAAGGCCCTGCTGCTCAACGCGTTGGGCCCTGCCGGGTTAAAGCTCTTCTATACTTTGGAAGCCACCAACGCGTCGCCGACGCCAGCGTCGGGCGATGCCTTCAAGAATGCTGTTGCTCTTTTCGATGAGCATTTTAAAGATGTTTCGTGCGATTATCTCGCACGCGTGAAATTCGAAGAAAGGCGACAGTTGCCTGGTGAGCCAGTCGCCGAGTTCATTACTTCTCTTCGAACGCTCGCCGCGTCGTGCGGCTTCGGCGTGCTCGAGGACGATATGATCCGCCATCAGCTTTTCATCGGGGTAGCCTCGCAAAACGTCCGCTGCCGCATGCTTCAAAAAGGCTCCTCAATTTCAATATCCGAAGCCCTCTCGATTGCGCGAGAGGACGAGCTTATTCGCTCCCAGTTGGCGCAATTCGCTCCGCATTCAGTGCAGCAACTTTCTGCTGCGGGGGGCCAAGGCGGCGGCTCTTCCTTTCCCGGGACGCGTCAACAAGGCGGCCCTTCATCTTCGTCTCGGCGCGGCGGCCAACATGGCGGCACCTCTGCGTCACGGGGGCGAGGAAGCCGACAATATGGCGACCCCATTCCGCCAAATTCGGGTTTTCAGGAACAGCACCGAGCTCCTAATTCGCGTTCGCAATTTTCTTCTCCAAGCGCAACCACGCATTGCTTTCGTTGTGGATCGGCTCGGCATTTAGCCAATTTTGCGCAGTGTCCCGCGAGAAACCGCACTTGTCTTGCGTGCGGAAAAATCGGACATTTTCAGTCCGTATGCAATTCCCGCCCAGCAAATCTTCCGGAACCAGTTTCTTCGTCCGTTCCTTCGAGCACGGCACAAACCAATACGGTCACTGTTTTAAATGTGGATGGCCTCCACACTACGCCCGAGCCCAGCATCACAGTTTCAGTGGGCCATGTGCCCTTGTCATTTCTCGTGGACACTGGTGCCTCAGTATCTTTAATCAGTGCTGCTGACTTCCATAGTCATTTTTCCAACATTCGGCTTTTGCCTTCACACGTCGTTCTACAGACATATTCCAAGGGAACGATTGATAATTTAGGTCAATTTACAGCTCAGGTTTCCTATCGCAGTCGCACTGCTTTCATTACTTTTTATGTAACAGCCAATGGCAGCTCACTTTTGGGACGTGATGCAATCAGGGCTTTGTCCATCAACATCATTGGCGCGTCTATTACGTGTGCTCAAGTCGACGTCCAAGATGATGATCCGGCCAACGCGCCTTCTGAATCCCACCACCTGTTCACCCGTGAACTGGGTTGTGTGCGTGGTTTTGTGCATAAAGTGATGCGTCGACCAGGTGTGTGCCCTGTGCGTGCCAAGCTGCGCCGCATTCCTCTTCTTCTCCGTGAGCAAGTCTCTGCGGAACTGTCTCGCCTTCAAGCCAGCGGAATCATCTAGCCTGTCTCTGCTTCCGACTGGGTTTCTCCACTGGTCGTCGTCAAGAAAAAAGATGGATCCCTTCGACTATGCGTCGACTTACGAGAACCGAACAAGGCAATCGTCGTAGATGGGTTTCCACTTCCTCACATTGAAGAACTGCTTCATCAGCTCTCCGGAGCAGTATGTTTCTCCAAGCTGGACCTCGCGTCCGCTTATCACCAAGTGGAACTTTCTGAGTGCAGTAGAGACTTGACCACATTTGTATCGCACGAAGGCTTGTTTCGGTTTCGCCGCGTGTGTTTCGGTCTTGCATCTGCCCCTGCAGTGTTTCAGAAAATGATGTCAATCATTCTTAAGGGTTGTAATGGCGCCCTTTGTTACTTGGATGATATTTTGGTGTGGGGACGTACTCGCGAAGAGCACGATGCTAACTTGCATACTGTTCTCAACCGCATCAGTGAATGTGGTATGAAACTTAATAACAAGTGCATTTTTTCTGTGGATGAGTTACAATTTCTAGGACATAATGTCAGTTCCCGCGGCTTGACACCTGTTGAATCTAAAGTTCAGGCCATTGTCAATGCCCCACGGCCTACTGATGTTAAAACCTTGCAATCTTTTTTAGGTCTTGTTGGTTATTATGCCAAGTTTGTTCCTCACTATGCTGATGTTGTTGAACCACTGCGTACTCTACTTCGTCGAGCACAGCCTTCTAACTGGTCAGCTGAAGCTGAGCAGAGCTTCATTCAAGTTAAGTCAATACTGGCCTCAAAGCCAGCTGTTAGTATTTTCAATGAGAAGCTTCCCATCGTCATCACGACGGATGCGTCCGATGTTGGACTGGGAGCAGTGTTTCAACAACTCAGAGATGATCAGCTGATCACTATTGCTTTTGCATCTCGTGCATTGACCCCTGCTGAACGCAGATATTCAGTAGGAGAGCGTGAAGCTCTCGCTTGTCTTTTTGCCTGTGAGAAATGGCATGTTTACTTGTGGGGCCGGCACTTCACATTACGTACAGATCACCAAGCACTAGTTGCTCTTCTTTCTGCAGGATCCGAAGGCCGCCGCGCCATTCGCATTTCCCGTTGGTGTGCCAAATTTATGTATTATAATTTCAGTGTTCAATATTGTAAGGGTTCTAATAACGTGGTTGCTGATGCACTGTCGCGCCTTCCTCTTCAGATACCGGTTACTGAAGAGCGGGATGAGGAAGTTGTTTCATTAGTTACTTCCTGCATTACTAAAGCTGAGCTTCAGGCAGCTACAGCTGCAGATTCCACTTTGTCTCAAGTTCTCAAATATTTACGTGAAGGATGGCCTTCCAAAAGTACTCTTGCTTCTGAATTCTTGCCTTACTTCGCAGTCCGACAGGAACTGTCTTGTGTCGAGGACTTGCTTTTCCGCGATGAACGCGTGATTCCCCCTGCTTCTTTCCGTAACAAGCCAATACAGCTTGCCCATGAGGCCCATCCTGGCATTGTCCGCACCAAACAGAATCTCAGAGAGAGGTACTGGTGGCCAGCCTTAAATAAGCAGGTCGGGCATGCAGTTTACAACTGCCTTATATGTCAGGCAGCTGACAAGTCTGCCAAGCCTGCATTTTCTCCGTTGCAGCCAATCCAGTGGCCTGATCGGCCTTGGCAGAAACTTGGCATGGACATCATCGGTTCATTGCATAATATTCCGCAAAATGCCCGGTTCATTGTTTCTCTCATCGACCACCATTCCAAATGGCCAGAAATTTGTTTCACACATACGGTTACTTCTGAGGTCATCATTGAGTTCCTGTCTTCAATCTTCAGCCGGGAAGGTTTTCCTGATGCCATAGTTACGGACAATGGTCCACAGTTTCAGTCCCAACATTTCGACGCTTTTCTTTCACAACGAGGAATTCAGCACTTGAAGTCATCAGTTTTCTATCCCCAATCAAATGGGCAAATCGAGCGCTTTAATCGCGTTCTGAAGGAACATATCCAGATCGCCCAATTAGAGCACCGTCCCCTCAAGCAAGTCTTGACGGGATGTTTAGCTTCGTACAGGTTCACACCACAAGGCACCACTGGAGTGTCTCCTGCTCAACTTCTCCACGGTAGGCAACCGCGAGTTGCTCTCGACATAGTCTCTTTGCCTCGCAACATAGCAGTGTCTTCTCCTGATCAAATCCGTACCAGGGTTTTTTCTCAGCAACAAGCAATGAAAAAGTATGTCGACACCCGTCGAGGTGCAAAGCAGTCCAAAGTTCGCACTGGCGATCTAGTCAAGGTTCGTGTGCCAGGCAAGCGCCCCAAGTATCGAGGTCCTTACAAAGTCTTGGGCCAGGTTAGCCCCACTTCTTTCCGCTTAAGTGATGGTAACATCTGGAATGCTTCGCGCCTTCTTATTTTTCATACGGATTCGCCTTCAACACCTAAAAGTCTTCCTCATCACGTTCCGTCCACGCCTTTCAACTACGCATCAAATTATTACCTGTGGCCTCCATGTACAGGCATTTCTTCAAGGGGGGAGGAGTTACCAGTCAGTGTCGCTGGTTCAAGTACACTAAGTCATACGGTTCAAGTCGAACCTTCAAATTCGGCTGAGACCGTTGAACCGGACTCCGGTTCGCAAAATTCTTCCGAAGCTCATGCTGCGAGCTCTGATGAGACCGCGAATTTTAACGCTCGTACAGAGCCTTCACAATCTTCTGCTCTTGCACCTGATTCTACACCCAGAAGGGCCCGCCCTAAGCGGAAGCGGCAGAAGCCGCGTCGGTTCGAAGATTATGTGATGTAGAACTCTTGTTCCGAACAGTTTTGTACATTTTTTCTTGGTTGTCAGAGCATTTTCAGGACTTGTAGTGTGGGTGTGCCGTGCTCTGAATTTTCATATGTTCTAATGTACATACCTTGTAAAATATGTTAGTATCGAGCATGTATAAATATTGTCACGTCACTCCAGGGGGTGTCGACAAGATTTACTGACGTCTGAGCAACAGGGCTCTAACCAAGCGCGTCGGTTGGGCTTGTTTGCCAGAGCGAGGGCCCACGTGCACTTCTTTCTTCTCTGTGGTGTGGGCCTTCACTTTGGCATACGACCCACTAATAGAAAGAGGTGGCAATATTCCCCCTCAACAACAAAAAAAGAGCATCGTCCCGATGCTGCAAAGTTATTGAAAAAAAAACAAAGTAGTTTAAACAATGAAAAAAAGGCACCAATAATGAAATGTTAGACGCGATAAGTTCACCAATGATGAGGCAATTGTCTGAGCACAAATAAAAAAAACACAGGAAAAGTGGTCTTTTAGGAACGCGCAAAATAGGGCTTCATGCGCACCACGTGAACTATGTCAGAGGTCGGTTGTTTTCGTTGTACCCATCGTGACGACGTAGCGTCCGGAACCACTTCGTAGTTTACGTCGCTCACGCGGCGCAATACTTTATACGGACCGAAGTATCTGCTGAGCAACTTTTCGGAGAGGCCACGGCGTCGAACAGGGGTCCAAATCCAAACTTGGTCTCCCGGTCTGTAAGATACGTCATTGTGACGCATATTGTAACGTCGTGCATCAACCTGTTGCTGCTGACCTATGTGTAGCCGGGCGAGCTGGCGAGTTTCCTCGGCACGCTCTGCAAATTCTTCTGCGTCAGTTGTTAATTGATCGGCGCCTTCACAAGGAAGCATCGCATCCAGCATCGTCTGAACTTCGCGGCCGTAGAGAAGGCGAAACGGTGTAAATCGGGTTGTTTCTTGAACGGCGGTGTTATAAGCGAACGTCACATAAGGCAAAATGCGATCCCATGTTTTGTGTTGGACGTCGATGTACATGGAGATCATGTTTGTGACTGTCTTATTTAGTCGCTCGGTTAAGCCATTGCTCTGCGGATGGTAAGCAGTCGTCGTTCGATGCCTAGTGTTACTTAGTCGAAAAACTTCATCAATAAGTTGTGCAGTGAACGCTGTTCCTCTGTCGGTTATCACTGTAGATGGAGCACCGTGGCGCAGAACAATGTGGCACTTGAAGAACTGTGCTACCTCAGAAGCCGTGGCTCGTGGTATCGCCTGTGTCTCAGCATAGCGGGTCAAATAGTCAGTTGCAACAATGACCCATTTGTTGCCGTCAGACGATAAAGGAAATGGGCCGAGAATGTCCATGCCAACTTGGTCAAATGGCTTGTGGGGTGGATCAATTGGCTGAAGTAATCCAGCCGGCTTGCTTGGTGGCGACTTTCGACGCTGGCATTCGCGACAGCTTTTAACGTACTGCTTCACGCTTGCAGAAAGTCCGGGCCAGTAGTACGCCTCACTTACTCTGGCGAGCGTTCGCGAGTAACCTAGATGACCAGATGTGGGCTCGTCATGACACGCAGAGAGGACTTCATCCCGCATGTCCTTCGGAACGACGAGGAGGTAAGCGCGGCTCGTAGGACGGGTGTTTTTTTTTGTACAGGACATTATCTCGGAGGCAGAAAGATGTCACGACGCGAGATAGATGGCGAGGTATAACGGCGCTATGACCCTCCAGATAGTCGATGAGCGGTCGAATCTCTTCATCCTCTCGCTGGCGTCTGCTCAAGTCAGATGAGCTAAGGGCGCCCAGGAAACCGTCATCGTCCTCTTCTTCTTGATTGACTAAAGGTATGGGTGCACGTGACAGCGTATCAGCGTCTTCATGCTTCCGTCCAGACTTATATACGATGGTAACGTCAAATTCCTGTAGACGCAAGCTCCATCGGGCCAGTCGTCCAGAGGGATCACGAATGTTTACCAACCAGCAGAGGGCATGGTGATCCGTCACCACTTTAAATGGACGACCATAGAGGTACGGACGAAACTTGGTGATCGCCCACACTACTGCGAGACACTCTTTTTCTGTGGTCGTGTAATTCACCTCGGTACGGGACAGTGAGCGGCTGGCATAAGCTATGACTCTTTCTTTGCCGTGTTGATGCTGGACGAGCACTGCGCCGAGGCCGATGTTACTGGCGTCAGTGTGCACCTCTGTGTCAGCATCTTCGTCAAAATGCGCAAGAACAGGGGCTGATTGCATCCGCTGTCGTAGCTCGGCAAAAACAGCCTGTTGTTCGGTAGCCCATACAAACGGTGTGTCGTCGCGTGTAAGGCGAGTCAAGGGTTCCGCTATCTTCGAAAACCCTCTAATAAATCGTCGATAGTAGGCGCACAAACCCAGAAAGCGCCGAACAGTCTTTTTGTCTGTAGGATGCGGAAACGCGGCTACAGCGGCAAGTTTGTCGGGGTCGGGTCGTACTCCATTCGCATTGACTACATGGCCACGGAATTTGAGCTCTTCATAACCAAAGTGACACTTCTGCGGTTTGAGTGTAAGATCTGCTGATTGAATAGCCTGTAGCACACTCCTGAGGCGGTGAAGGTGTTGCTGGAAGGTTTCAGAAAAAACGACAACATCATCAAGGTATACCAGACAAGTTTGCCACTTCAGACCAGTAAGCACAGTGTCCATCATTCGCTGGAAGGTTGCGGGCGCTGAGCACAAACCAAAAGGAAGGACTCGAAATTCATACAGGCCATCAGGGGTCACAAATGCCGTTTTCTCGCGGTCTCGCTCGTCAACCTCAATCTGCCAGTACCCGCTTTTTAAATCCAAAGAGGAAAAATAGTGGGCGTGGCGTAATCTGTCTAACGAGTCGTCGATGCGTGGCAGCGGGTACACGTCCTTTTTAGTCACGCTGTTCAGCTTCCGGTAATCGACGCAAAAACGTAGCGTTCCGTCTTTCTTCTTGACTAGGACGACCGGAGAGGACCACGCACTGTTGTAAGGCTCGATGACGCCGTCGTCAAGCATTTCTCGAACTTGCGTACGAATGGCTTCTCGTTCCTTCGCTGACACACGGTAAGGCTGTTGGTGTACTGGGCGGGCGTCGTCGTAAGTGATGATTCTGTGCCTAGTGATCGAAGTCTGGCGCACCTTAGAGGAAGCAGCGAAGCATGACTTGAATTCAAGCAAGAGTTTCCGCAGTGCTGTCTGGTTTTCTGGTGTGAGGTTAGAATTAATATCGATATTGTTTAGAGACGTATCGGCGGCCTCCACTGCTTCCGACGAGAAGCAGATGGGAATGGTTCCTAATTCATCTGCAAACGCTAACGAAGTGCCACGGAAAAGGTGTCGGTGTTCGTTGCTGAAATTTGTAACGAGCAGTTGAGATCGGCCATCACGTAGCTGTATGATACTCCTAGCCACACAAACACCTTGAGTCAGCAGGTGTTCAAAATTACTTTCTGCAATCGCTTCACCATTTCGCAATCCACAGCATGTGACGTCGACAATAACACTGGCTCTTGGAGGAAGTGTTATACTTTCAGCAGAAACACGAAGAACGTCGGTACGTTGTTGGTCGTCCTGCTTGTCGATTGCTCGGTCGGCTGAGAAGGTGATGCGATTCTCTTGAAGATCAATGACAGCTCCATATTCGTGCAGGAAGTCAACACCAAGAATAACGTCGCGTGAACATTCACGGAGCACAAGGAAACTTCCTACAAAAGTATGACCGCAGACCCGAACTCTACTCGTGCAGGTTCCAAGCGGAGAGACGGTGTGGCCACCAGCCGTTCGAATCACGGAGCCATGCCAAGGCGTGATTACCTTCTTTAGTTGTCTGGTCATTTTCCCGCTTAGTATCGAATAGTCAGCCCCGGTATCAACTAAAGCACCTACTGCATAGCCATCTATCAGCACCGGTATATCCAGAGAAAGCCGCACATATCGCTCAGTCGAATCTACACCCTTTACTGTTAGCGTCGATCGGAGGTCTTCAGCACGTCGACTGCCAGCGACCTCGCCTCCAAGGGTCGCTTGGGTTAGATTTCCCGGCGGGGACTGGAGAACCGTGCGCCAGCATGGCGCTGTGGCGAAGATGAAAAACGCCTCGGCGACGGTGAGCGCGACTGCCGTCCAGAAGGCGGCGGCATGCGCTGTTGAGCCAGGTAGTCCTAAATGTCCCGGGGTCGCTGGCCATACCGAGGAGGCGCTGAATATACTGAAAATCCGCGCAGCCCGAGGCGCCGGTATGGACACTGGCGGTACAAATGGTCCGCTTCACCGCAGTGGAAGCACAAAGGTCGGCGATCAGGAGTGCGCCAAACATCAGATTTCCGAGGCGAAGCACGTCTGTCGTCAAGGTAGTGTGCTGGTTGTTCCGCAAGATGCACAGGGCTGGCGTAAACGAGGGGTGGCGGTGTGCGTGTGTTCTCGTAGTACCGTAGAGGCTGCGCCGACTGAAGTGAAACCGTAGGAGGTGCCTGAACAAACAGCGGGGAAGAGGAAACTGGGCGTTTCAAGGCTTCTGCATAGGTCGGACGGTGGTAGTCAGCCGGGGCGGGTGTGGCGTTATTCAGACTCACAGGGTCACGAAGGGCATGATGCAGCTCGTCCTTGACGATGCTTGCAATGGAACTCACCGTAGGTAATGGTGGTGTGGCAGCCTTTTGCAGCTCCTCGCGTACTATGGAGCGGATAAGGTCGCGCAGACACTCGGTGTTGCTCCCAATATTCGTTAGAACTTGAGCAGTGGACGTGTTCACTTGCCGCTCATACAGGGTGGATCGATGCTGAAGCATCTTTTCCATCGTGACAGCTTCAGACAAAAACTCGGCGACCGTGTTCGGAGGGCTCCGTACAAGACCAGCGAAAAGCTGCTCTTTAACTCCCCGCATCAGGTGACGCACCTTCTTTTCTTCTGTCATACTCTGATCGGCTCGTCGGAACAGGCGCGTCATATCTTCCACATAGGTCATGACAGTTTCATTGGGCATCTGGATGCGGGCCTGGATCGCTCGTTCCGCTCGTTCGTGGCGATCAGCACTTCTGTAAGTATCCAAGAGCCGGCGGCGGAATTCGGGCCACGATGTCATCTGTTCCTCGTGATTCATGTACCAGGTACGTGCTCCATCCTCTAAATAGAAGTACACACGTCGTAGTTTGGCCGCGTCGTTCCAGTCGTTCAAAGCAGCCACGCGCTCGAAGTCGACCAACCAGTCCTCGACGTCTTCGAGCTCGGTGCCATGAAACGGTGTCGGAACCTGCGGACTTTCGAGGGTGTACCGAGTCACCGGGGGGTTTTCCGTACCTGTTAGAGTGGTTTGAACGGACGTGCTCATCATGCTGGTGTGAACTATAGGGTCAGCTTCGGGAGGCAATCCCCTGATCCTGCGGCTTGTCCGATGAACGGGAGTGTTGACTCGAACTGGGCTTGTGGTGCCGCTTCCAGGAGGGGTCTGCAACATCCGTGAGGGGCCTACCCCGCACCTCCACCAGTTGTCACGTCACTATATAAACAGCGTATAGGTGTGCTTTTTTCGAGGAGGGGATGGTTGTTGTGTTCTGGGGTTTCGGTTTCGAATTGACATGTGAGGATGCCAGGGGGCGCCGCTCTGGCATCCGGGATTTCAAGGCGACTGTAAAATAAAACAGAGTGTGTGTTAGGTAGCCGTGGAGTGCGGTTGTGTGCTTTTCTTTCGGCGCTACGCGCCAACCCGCGTGTTCGGGCTGGTCGATGTCCCCGCCGGCCGCGTACGTCTCCGTCGGCCGTCTTCTTCTTCTTCTGCTTCGTCGGGACCAGCCAGCCGCCAACACAGCAACTCTAAGGCTCTTTGTTCCCAGCAAGGTGGCTGCTGCGTGCTGCGTCGCTTCATTTCTTCTTCATTCAGCTACGCCAACTCTGCCTTCGTCTTCAAACAGTGTACTGGCGTCATTTTCTTCTCGTCTGCACCTCTCCATTCTTTTTGTTTGAAATGGCGTCTCCTATTCTACCTCCCCTATTTCTTCATTCGCCCGGAGACCCGCCACTTCTGTGGGCGGACTGGAAATTGGTGTTTCAGGCATACGCAGACGCGGTCGGGGAGGACGCCAGCTAGCCCGAGCGTCGCAAGGCCCTGCTGCTCAACGCGTTGGGCCCTACCGGGTTGAAGCTCTTCTATACTTTGGAAGCCATCAACGCGTCGGCGACGCCAGCGTCGGGCGATGCCTGCAAGAATGCTGTTGCTCTTTTCGATGAGCATTTTAAAGATGTCTCGTGCGATTATCTCGCGCGCTTAAAATTCCAAGGAAGGCGACGATTGCCTGGCGAGCCAGTCGCTGAGTTCATTACTTTTCTTCGAACGCTCGCCGCGTCGTGCGGCTTCGGCGCGCTCGAGCTAGGACGATATGATCCGCCATCAGCTTTTCACCGGGGTAGCCTCGCAAACTGTGCGCTGCCGCATGCTTCAAAAAGGCTCCTCGATTTCATTATCCGAAGCCTTCTCGATTGCGCGAGAAGACGAGGTTATTCGCTCCCAGTTGGAGCAATTCGCTCCGCATTCAGTGCAGCAACTTTCTGCTGCGGGGGGCCAAAGCGGCGGCTCTTTGTTTCACGGGACGCGTCAACATGGCGGCCCTTCACCTTCGTATCGGCGCGGCAGCCAACATGGACGCCCGCCTGCACAGTCCTTCTGTGGCGGGCAACATGGCGGCCTCTCTGCGTCGCGGGGGCGAGGAAGCCGGCAATATGGCGACCCCGTTTCGCCAAATTCTGGTTTTCAGGAACTGCACCGAGCTCTTAACTCGCGTTCGCTATTTCTTCTCCAAGCGCAACCGCGCATTGCTTTCGTTGCGGATCGGCTCGGAATTTAGCCGATTTCGTGGAGTGTCCCGCGAGAAACCGCACTTGTCTTGCGTGCGGAAAAATCGGACATTTTCAGTCCGTATGCAATTCCCGTCCAGCAAATCTTCCAGAACCAGTTTCTTCTCCGCTCCTTCGAGCACTGCACAGACCAATATGGTCACTGTTTTAAATGTGAATGGCCTTAACACTACGTCCGAGCCCAGCATCGTGGCTTCAGTGGGCCATGTTCCCTTGTCATTTCTCGTGGACACTGGTGCCGCAGTCTCTTTAATCAGTGCCGCTGACTTTTATAGTCATTTTTCCAACATTCGGCTTTTGCCTTCACACGTCGTTCTATAAACATATTCCAAGAAAACGATTGATATATTAGGTAATTTTACAGCTCAGGTCTTCTATCACAGTCGCACTGCTTCCATTACTTTTTATGTAACTGCCAATGGCAGCTCGCTTTTGGGACGTGATGCCATCAGGGCTTTGTCCATCAACATCGTCGGTGCGTCTATGACGTGTGCTCAAGTCGACGTCCAAGATGATCTTCCGGCCAACGCGCCTTCTGAATTCACCACCTGTTCACCCGTGAACTGGGTTGTGTGCGCGGTTTTGTGCATAAAGTGATGCGTCGACCAGGTGTCTTGTCTTGTCTTGTCTCCTAGGAGATTTTGGCTCATACCCACATGGGGGATTGGCCACACTGTACCTCTTGATAGATCACTTTTTATAACGCTTGCTAAAAAAATAAAGAGAAATTAGATAGAAACAATAATAATGTTTCTTTGAAAAAAACGTGAAAAAAATTGCAGGAGAATACGATAAACCAGAATATATAAAACAAATTAACAAGAATGAGGAAGGGGAAGAAAGAATTGGATTTATCTGGCAGTACCACTAGCAGCGTGAAAGAGAAGAAGAGATCGTGGAACGCTCGAACTCAACAGACGCCATCGCTGAAATTCAGGCAAGAACCCAGGGATATGCTGGTGTTGCAGCCCGACATAATGCAACTTTAGAAGCTTCTCTTTCAGTGTCCATTGCAGACATGATTGAAAAAGCGATGGAGAAAGCTATAGATCGCCTGGCCACCACCCTTTGTGACTCCTTATCTCATATTGTAGCCACTCAGTTGACGCAAATATATGGGCCACAAAGAGATATGAAGGATACTTCCCAAGACAACGTAACTCTCCCACCAAGTGAAGCAGACGCAGAGTCATCTCCTTCAGAAATACAGGCTGCAGGGCCCTCTTGTTCAGACAACCAGAGGATAAGTGAAGACATACTAGAGGATGGTCAGGATTCTGAAGATATGGACATGGACATCAAATCCCTAAAGCGCACTCGATCACCTGTCTCCAAAAACACTGGCTCTTCAAAACATTCAAAAAACAAAAAATACCAGAAGGAGAACCTATCGAAGAGCGATTTTCTTAAAGACAGCATTTTAGATAAGGTAGTTGCCGAAACAATTCTGTCAAAATGATAGGTTCTATCAAAATTCTTCATTGGAACTGCCGATCTATTCATTCAGCTAGTACAGATTTATTGTATTTATCTTGTAAATTCAATCCAGACATTATTGCACTGCAAGAAACGTGGCTGTCAGCACATAATTTGTTTTACCTACCTAATTTCCGGTCTTTTCGCCTGGATCGCCCATCCAAAGGTGGAGGTTTAGCGTTCTTTGTCAATAATAAAATTAGTTCAAAGATCAAAACTTCGTACAAACGTATATCCCCCGAATGTGAAATTTTCGCCTTAGACATCACCTTGCCTGGATGCTCTCCCTTCTCTCTAGTAAATCTTTACTTTCCTCTGGGTGTACAAGACACGCGATGTTTAGACATGGCTGTTAATTCGTGGTGCACAGAAAAAATTATGGTTGGAGATTTTAATTCTCACCACACTAGTTGGGGTTTTAGGACTGATCAATGTGGACAACGCTTGTGGGACTGGTCTATAGACCATAATTTATCATGCCTCAACGCTAGAACTCCCACATTTATCCGAGACCGATCCCGCTCTGCCTTAGATTTGAGTTTTATAAGCTCGGGTATTTCTAGCGTATCTTGGACTACTCTAGACTGCGCCACCAACAGTGACCATTTACCAGTACTGTTTGAAATTTCTTGCCCCATTATTCCATCTTGCTCCCAAGCTCGAACCTTTATCAATTATTCCAAATTTAAAAATGACCTAGAAGTTGCTTTGACTACTCCCACTGAAGACAACGATGAAAATAAAGCCATGAAATTAAGTGCGGTAATTAAAAGAACGTTCAAAAAAGCAGAATTTTCTATTGAGTCTGATACGAGAAAGCCTTGTAGCCAGTGGTGGAATTCTGAGTGCTCTCGTGATCATAGACGACGACAAGCAGCTTGGAAGCAGCTAATTCATAATCAGTCCCCCAAAAATTGGGCAGATTACAAATTTATTGCTGCTACATTTAAGCGCACCGTGGCTAAAGCTAAAGAAGACTATGACAAAAAACATTTCGACTTTCTTTCCAAACCTAGAAATAAGAAAGCGTTATTCCGACATATGAGATCGCGCAAAATTCTGCCGTCTCTAGCTAACTCTGATTATGACAGGTTATCGACGGAAGAAATGACTAATTCGTTGGAGACAATCGGAAGAGGTCTAGCTAACAGATTTTCGTCGACTTTGACAATCAACTGGCAAAAGTCCTCTATAAAGACTGACTACGAAAAAGTGACATTGTCCGAAATGTCAAGCGTAATTAGAAACTTACCCTCTTCGGCTCCTGGTCCTGACGGTATAACAGTTCCTATGATTAAAATTTTATTCCAGATATCACCCGGCGACGTCCTCAACCTTATAAACTATTCCTTAAGCAATGCCTGGATACCACATGACTGGAAAATAGCTAGAGTGATTCCCATATTAAAAAAACAAGGGTCAGGTTTTAACATTGACAACATCAGACCAATCTCTCTAACATCTCACCTGATCAAAATTATAGAGAGAGTTCTCAATAATAGAATAAAAGTTTGGATGGCTGACAAGCTAATATTGAAACCATTTCAAATAGGTTTTCGTAGCGAATGCTCAATTTGGTGTGCTCATGCCGACTTAGAGAGCCGAATACAGCTTGCCCGAAAAAGACGACAATACGCGGTACTAGTAACACTAGACATAGCTAAAGCTTATGACAGCGTTGAGCACTCAATTTTATTGAACTCGTTACACGAATGTGACTTTCCGCGATATATTGTTGATTGGGTAGCAGAGTTTCTAAAATCGAGAGAATTTTATTGTGCAAAGGATGGATGTCACTCATCTAAATTCAAACAGCAACGTGGAGTACCTCAAGGGGCGGTCCTATCTCCGCTGTTATTCAATGTGTTGATGAGCTCTATTCCCATTGAACGAGATATCACTGTCTACATTTATGCAGACGACATTGCATTTTTCGTTGCTGACAGTGACATTTATTCTTTGCATCAAAAATTGCAAAAGTACATGTATTCTCTTGAAATTTGGCTGCATTCAATTTCATTGTCTCTAAACATCAGTAAAAGTGCGCTCCTGGTGTTCCCTATAGCAGATTCTATTCAAATTTCAGTACTTTATAATCAGGAACCGATTCCACAAGTAGAGTCTATCAAATATTTGGGCATTATTTATAACGAGAAACTTAACTGGAGCCCTCACATAGACTATATCGTGGCAAAGGCACAACGAGCATCAGGCTTATTGCGAAGGTTGAGCAACAGAAAATATGGGTTACGTAGACACACCTTATTAATGATATATAAAATGTACATGCGCCCAATACTAGAATTTGGGTGTATATTATTTTCGGGTGGGCCCTACGTACAAAATTAAACCGTTAGTTCTTTTAGAGCGAGAAGCGTTACGTTTGTGTTTGCGACTCCCCAGGTATGTCGCTATTAATGTACTATATCAGGAAGCTCGCATACCAACTATTCTTTGCCGATTCCGTATCCTAACTGTACAAACATACTTGAAATTTTACGGCTTATCAGCGAGACGGTCTGCATATGCCTTTATTAGTGAACCCGACGCCTTCTTCCTCGCTCACTGGCCACGCTTTCGTACTCCCCAGATTATTTTTGTACAAAAGAAACTGGAAATCATAAAGGTGGATATCAGATCGGTAATTGGAACCAAAGCATTAAATCACAATATTACGATAGAATGTGATGAAATTTTTCCCCCACTATCTAAGTTTCAATCTTCGAGTTACTTAAATGACAGGTTAGAAGATTACATAGCTCATGCGGAAATAAAGAACATAATAGCCACAGACGCTTCTGTGAATAAAGAAAAGGCAGCAGTAGGAATCGTCTCAGATTACCTCGGTTGGTCATTCTCGGTAAGACTACCAGACTTCACTCCGGTTTTCGAAGCTGAGCTCTTGGCTATTATTTTAGCGCTACGAAAACTTCCTTCAAACGAAGAGAGTGCAATGATAATTACTGATTCTCTTTCGCTGTGTACTACTCTCACAGCTTCAGAACAATCAAGAGCTCTAGCGACATTACAAACATTAGTTCCACCTCATGTGAAGTTCCTGAAGTTAGTCTGGGTCCCGGGACACTGTGGCATACGTTTGAATGAAATGGCCGATTCACTATCTCGAGCCACACTTGATGGCCCTGTGATCTCGGTACTACCAGAATCGGAACACATAGTGTCGATCAGATATAGAAAATTGGCTATTTATACGGATATGATGGAAAATATTACTAAATATACGGACTATCAGCACCTTACATATCCCTGGAAACCTCAGTGGAGTCAATCTAAAAAGTTAGAAGTTATTTTAACCAAATTTCGATGTCGTGTCCCTCCATTAAACTTTTACTTGCACAGAGCTGGTCTGGCGATATCCCCCTGTGTCCATTTTGTGAAGAAACGGAAACAATAGAGCATTACTTTATAACATGTAAAAACTATTCATTAATTAGGAAAAGACTTTTAATTGTTCCGTTTCACGCAGTAGGATTAAATTTAACTGCAGATAATGTTCTAAGTTTCGGTGCCTTTAGCTTGGGACATTGCCACAGGAGCGTATTCGATGCTGTATGCAATTTCATTCGAGAATCAAAGCGCATGTCATAATAATGCCTGCTTAAATATATTTCTGACGACACTTGTCTAATTTTGAATGAAATTTGCATATTCATTTGATTGTGACCGGGTGAGATAAGCTCGATTGTCTGGTCTACTCAAAATTTCTGTCTTACACTGTAGTATTACCTCACCTTTACTCTTCTTGATTCAATCTTCAATTATTTGTTTAGTTTAATATTCTTTTTCTAGTTAATTATTCTTTTCTATTATATCATTAGTTTTTCATTTAGGATAAACCTTTTAGTAGATCTCATATAGGCTACTTCTAGATTTCATGGCCAATCCCCCATAGTGGGTAAGTGCCAGTGCAAAGGGGCAACAACAACAACAACAACGCTCGAACACGCAAGTAGCTGGTCGTGCTTGCTCTTGGGTTTTGGCCTAAGTTTGTGTAGTGGCTGTGGTTTCTTTGTCTTTATTAGGTGTTCCTATAGTGCTTTTACAGCTTACGTAAGCGCTTTTAGCGCCAAAAAGTTCACTTAGATGCAGTTTTCTTCACCTGGACCAGGGGCTTGCCTCTGGTCTGCTTCACTTCCGCCACAGGAAATACCAGTGGATCAGTTTCTACGCAACGGCATTCCCGCAGTTCCTGTGGCCCTCGTCCCTAGCAATGACGGCTTCATTAGGATGAAGAATCCGAAAGTGATTCAGGCGGAGCTTAGAGCTGCGACGTCTCACTTCCACAGCATCACAGAGGTCCGCCAGTTCGGCAGAGGTGGTATTCTATGCTTTTCATCTGATCAGCTCTGTGTCCAAGACCTATTGAAGTGCTCGAGTTTCGCGACCAATCCGGTAAGCGCCTTTATTCCCCCGCATCTGGCATGTGTGAAAGGTATTGTTCGCGGTGTCGATGTTAACTTGACTCCGTCTGAGGTATTAGAGATGTTTGCCGTGACTGGTGCTATTTCCGTTTATAGGTGTGCACGACTAGTAGAGAAGCAGAAGACGCCGACTGAGTCGGTAATTGTAACCTTTGCTGGAGCGAATCTCCCAAGCGAAATCAAGGCATGGCCACTAATATACAGAGTGAACCGCTATCACCGCGACCACTCCAGTGTACGAAGTGCTGGCGATACGGTCACACTATTAAAGGATGCAGGTCAGAACTCAGATGCCGAGTGTGTGGTGACAACCACGAAACAAATTACTGCAAAGCTAAAGAAGAGAAATGTTGTCTCTGCAACGAAACAACACTGTGCAGATAATCCTGATTGTTCAGCAAAGGCTCGAGAAATGCAATTCTTGAAATTATAGGGCGTAGGCGCTGTTCTCGACGAGAAGCCTTAGCGGAAATACAGACTAGAACTCAGGGGTATGCCAGTGTTGCAGCACGACATCTCTCGGAAATGAATGGGTCGATTTCCCTGAATATAGCGGAGGCCATAGAAAAGGCTCTAGAAAAAGCCATGGAACGACTGACTTCTAACCTTTGCGATTCTCTATCTCAAATTTTGGCTAACCAGATGACTCGCATATTTGGTACAACGGGAGAGCCAGGCCTAGTATCCCAACATCTTGAGAGTTCACGACCAATAGCTGACGGTGAATCTGAAACTGCGGCCATCGTATTATCCGCCAGCAGGAGCCTCTGCAATAGGCGTCCACAGCCAAAATGAGGAATCTGAAACCGCACCCTCGTATTTTCCGTCTACAGCACCCTCTGCAGTAGATATACAGAGTGTAAGTGAGGACAAAGCTACATATACAATAGATTCCGATGACATGGATTTGGACCCTAGGTCCCTGAGAAGATCTAGATCCCCTGTGTCAAAGAAAACTAACTCACCGAAACAAAACTAAGAACAAAAAGTATCTGAAAGAAAAGGAGAGCCTTTCGAAGAGGGATTTCTTGAAGGAAGGCATTCTAGAGAAAGCTATAGCGGAAGCAGCTCTTTCGAAACCATAGGGTCGCTTAAGATTCTCCATTGGAATTGCCGTTCAATCCATTCTGCATCTACGGATTTGGTATACTTGACTTCTAAATTCGCTCCTGATATTATAGCATTACAAGAGACATGGCTATCTGTACATTAATTTGTTTCATTTAAATAACTTCCAATCCTTTCGATTAGACCGTCCATCGAGAGGTGGGGGTCTAGCTTTCTTTATTAATAATAGAATTAGTATGAAAGTCAAATGCTCATACAAACATATTTCGCCAGAATGCGAAATTTTGGCAGTAGACATTACACTGCCAACTGCACTCCTTTCACTTTAGTTAATATGTATTTTCCGGATGGAGTTCAAGACACACGAGTTTGGATCTAGCTACAAAATCATGGTGCAAAGACAAAGTTTTAGTTGGAGACTTTAATTCTCACCACACGAGTTGGGGTTTTTAGAACTGATCTTAGTGGGAAACGCTTGTGGGAGTGGACAATGGCTAATGACCTGACGTGCCTCAACGTGAGAACCCCCACAGTTAGTTCGTACTCACTACAGGTCGGCCTTAGATTTAAGTTTTGTCAGTTCAGCCATTACTACTTCTTCTGGAAAGCGGCTGGACTGTGGCACCAACAGTGACCACTTACCGATAAGTTTTGAAATTTCTTGTCCGATAATTCCATCTTGTTCAAATGTAAGAGTATTTGTAAATTACACTAAATTTAGGAATGACTGAAGTCAGCACTGGCTACTCACTCGGAAGAGAGCGATGATAAAAAAGCACAGAAAATAAACGCAGTCATGAAAAGATCCTACAAAAGAGCCGAATTTACTGTTGAATCCACAAAAAGAGTATATAGCCGTTGGTGGAATGATGAATGTACAAGAGAGCACCGACGACGCAAGGCAGCTTGGAAGCAGCTCTTACATAATCAATCCCCACAAAACTGGGCCGATTATAAATTCATTGCTGCGGGCTTTAAAAGAACGGTAGCTCAAGCTAAACAAGATTATGACAAAAGGACATTATGAATACCTGTCGAAGCCTAAACATATGAAAGCACTGTTCCGATATATGAGAGCTCGGAAAATCTTGCCATCACCAGTTAATGTAGCTTGTGATAATCTGTCGGCACAAGAAATGACCACTACCTTAGAGGCAATAGGTAAAGGTCTGGAAAGCAGATTCACTTCAGTAGTGCCAAACAACTGGCACAAGTCTACGGCAAGGTCTGACATTGAAGAAGTGACACAGACTGAAGTATCCAACGTGATTAACATTTACCCTGTGCATCTCCTGGCCCAGATGGGATCACAGTAGCCATGATTAAAATTCTGTTCAATTTATCGCCTCGAGACGTCGCCAATGTTATTAACTACTCCTTAAAAAACTCATGGGTGCCGCAGGATTGGAGAATAGCAAAGGTGATTCCTATACTAAAAAATCCGGGTGGAGGATTAACAGTCGATAATATCAGACCCAATCTCTCTAACATCTAACATGGTCAAACTAGTAGAGAGGGTCCTTCATAGCCGAATAAGTATCTGGATGACAGACAATTAGTACTAAAAACCGAACCAAATCGGCTTTCGTAGTGATTTCTCAATTTGGTGTGCCCATGCTGATTTAGAGAGCCGAATACAGCTCGCGCGTAAAAGAAGGCAATACGCTGCTTTAGTAACGCTTGATATAGCCAAGGCGTATGACAGTGTGGAGCACTTCATATTGTTAAATCCGCTAGAGAGATTGAACTTCCCACAATATTGTATTGAGTGGGTGGCAGAATTCTTAAAATCAAGAGAATTCTACTGCGTCAAGGATGGATGTTCATCATCTAGATTTAAACAAACGCGCGGAGTTCCCCAAGGAGCAGTCTTATCTCCAATATTATTTAATGCTTTAATGAGCACAATTCCAACAGATCAAGAAGTTACTGTCTACATTTATGCTGATGACATCGCACTCTTTGCTGCTGACTGTAATATTTACTCACTACAACTTAAATTACAAAGATATTAACATGTTAGAAATTTGGTTGCAGTCGATTTCGTTATCGTTAAATGTCAACAAAAGCGCGCTCATGGCATTCCCGCTTGCAGAAACCAATTTCAATTTCATTCTATATAAACAGGAACCCATCCGCAAGTAGACTCCTATAAAATATTTGGGAATCATTTTATAATGAGAAACTTAACTGGAGTCCACACATAGAGTATATAACTACCAAAGCAAAGCGGGCTTCAGGCTTACTACACAAGCTAAGTAACCGGAAATATGGATACGGAGGCACACCTTGATAACGTTGTACAAGATGTACATGCGCCCCATCATGGAATTTGGCTGCATATTATTCTCGGGTGGCCCTGCTTATACAACGAAACCTCTAGTCGTCTTGGAGCGAGAAGCACTGCGAATGTGTCTGGGACTCCCTAGATTTGTGGCTATCAACGTACTGTACCAGGAAGCGCGCCTGCCTACACTACTTTGTCGATTTCGAATTTTGACCGTACAAGCATTTTTAAAATTTTATAGCTTACCGGCAAGAAGATCTCAATATGCTTTTATCGCAAACCCAGACGCCTTCTTTCTTGCTCATTGGCCACGGTTTCACACACCTCAGATAATGTTTGTACAAAAAAATCTACAAAGTATAAATGTGAACATTAGAAATGTAATTGAGACTAATGACTCGAATTGTCATGTTATTATTGAGTATGATGATATATTCCCCCAAAACGCCCAAATTACAATCCCTCAAATTTTTAAATAACATATTATTAGATTACTTGGAGCATGCAACAACTAAAATATTAATAGCCACAGATGCTTCCGTAAATAATCAAAAGGCAGGTGTAGGCATTGCGTCTGATTTGCTTGACTGGTCCCTTTTCAGTGAGACTGCCTGATTTACTCCAGTTTTTGAAGCGGAGCTCTTGGCGATTATTTTAGCTCTTCGAAAACTTCCATCAAATCAAAACAACGCAGTAATAATGACGGGATTCTCTTTCAGTTTGTGCAGCTCTGACGGCTTCAGAGAACTCTCGAATCCTAAGCACATTCAAAACATTAGTACCCCCGCAGTTGAGACTCCTGAGATTACTATGGGTTCCGGGACACTGTGGATTAAGATTAAATGAATTGGCCGATTCCTTAGCACGAGCCGCACTTGATGGGCCAGTTTTGTCCATACTGCCAGATGTTGAATATATCACGGCAATAAGATATCGAAAATCAGCAATCTCCACGGATACGATAGAAAAGTAATACACGGACAGACTATAACCACCTCATGTTTCCATGGCAACACCACTGGAGTCAGTCCAGAAAGCTCGAAGTCTTAATTACTAAATTTCGAAGTCGTGTCCCCCCTCTAAACCTGTATCTACACAGAGCTGGTCAGACAACATCACCCCCTCTGCGCATTCTGCGGAGAAATGGAATCACTAGATCATTATTTTTTGTATTGTCGCCGCTACGAGATACTTAGAAAAAGGTTACTAGTTATGCAATTTCGGAAAATAGGCCTTAGATTAACGGTGGAAACGGCGCTAAGCTGTGGCGCCTCAGCTTTGGGACATTGCA
>WOVY01011734.1:210000-414429 GCA_013436015.1 Rhipicephalus annulatus | reverse complement strand
TTTGATTAGCAGTAAAAAATGAAACAAAGAATACACAAGCATTCTATTTGTGAGATTTTAATTTAAATGCGAAGCATTTCTTTGCGTATTGCAGGTACTTTAGTGTCAATCTATCTATCTATGCAACCGCGGGCGGGTATCTGCCCCTGATATACGGGTATGTGCCACAGGAATGGCAAGAACACGTAGTATTTTAACGCGCGAGCGTTAAGAAAAGGCTGAAATCGGCAGCGTTGACACGATCGATGCAAAGAATAAAAAGCAGGAATCGAACCCCAGAACTCTGCATGGCAATCGAGTATTTTACCACAGAGCCACGCCAGGTGTCGGAACTACTTTTCCAATAGAACATAATGTTCGTGAAACGTAAATTCTGGTTGCTGTGCTGACAATTGAAGTTACTGACCACTACATTGCCACTCCTGCTATACAGCTATCACATCGATTTAACGCCAATTTTTGTAGTTAGGGGCCATTCAGTGAAGTTCATTTATGTAGCGGCATCCAGAGCTATAGCATCCTCGCAAGCACTAACACTTCATATCAGCTTACTGCATCTGGTGTTGCTAATATCCGTGTTGCTGCTGGCATCGTTACGCAACTATAAACAACTGGTTATATATGTGTGAATGTTTTACCTACGTATGTGCTTGGATTCGCACATATCCTTAGAGCCACTTCGAGACGTTTCACTCGGCAAAGAATTACAACACAGTCGCCTTCCATGTGCACGCTTCGGGTAGCATCGATTCCCAAGGTGCGTGGGATCTGCCGAATTTTTATTTCTATCAAGTTTTACTAACGCATTAAAGTAACAAATTACACAAAATACACGTCTTGTCAAATAGTTATCGCTGTGTAACGTGCTTCAGTTGGCGACGTCACAGAACTACCATCCACGTAGGGCCATGCAGTCGTGTACACCATCCCCTCACTTTTTAGCGTGTGCCCACGAGAAGAAGGGGAAGCAGTGTTAACCTTGAAGTATAACTAATTTCGGCAGTGCGTAGCGTTCTAATTTCGGCAGGCGTGATCTTGAATGGTCAAACATAGTGAGGGGCCCCTTAAGGGCCAACAGCCGATGAAGCGGGTGTGCAGCAGGAGACAACCGAAGCAGTGATGCTGTGAGGGTTAATTTGATGCTATAATACTTGCAACTGAATTAGTGCTGCGTAGGATGAAAATAAGAGGTGTGTGCGCTAGGAAGTGAGACACCAATTTGATTTGAGTCAAGCATATATGAGAAGTTAAACGGAAGGCTTTTAAACCAAAATTGCTACAGCAACGTTGAGTCAAGTGCTGGGCCTTCAGCACTTAAGTAAGTGCGAGCTACGGCTCTTCACTTGTGAAAATAAAACGTGGCCTGTATCGGATTCAAGGTGCTCTCCTTTTATGGACGAAAGCACACTCTAAATTGTCGAACGTTTGTTCTAAATACGCGTGTGGCAAGCCCGATAAAAATATCTACAAGGACGTTTAAAAAAAATTTGCTGCAGTGGAAGCTCCCGCAATGCTTTGCCAGCAGTAGCGAAGCTAGCATTTCCCCTCCAAAGAGCACGTAAACATGCTACTTTCTGATGGTGCACAATTAGACATCAAATGGCTCGGATTTGTTAGCATAAAGGCTACGTTCGTTATAAATTGATAACTAGTATTGGTGACATCTCCAATAAAATTTGCCTTGAGTTCAAGGCTTTCTAAAGAGAAGTGGTAACACAAGAACGCTCTTGAAGCATCTATCTGACCGGAAAAGGTTGCCATGTTAAACTCATGGGGTGTGAGGAGGAAAACTCTCCTTCTCAATCGCCGAACACCAAATCTCATCATGTCCCTGGTAAGATGGCTGCCACAGCCGCCATCTTACGGTTGACACGGCTTTACTCGTGCGCGAGAACTTGAACTCCAGCAATTTTTTCGAAACCTCCTTGGTGTCAATCCCTCACTCAATGAGCAGCTGGAATCCCACACACGGCAAAGACGCTTTCCTTCGCCAATATCACTAATCTTTTGAGGAAGGTAAAGCCAGCCCACCATCGCTCGCGAGCAGCGCTTGTTCTGTGCGTCAGTGCCATACGACGGAGCAGAGCTGCAAAACGGGCGAGGATAAGCGCATGTCCACAAAGCTCGTTCAGCTGGGCCTGTCGTATACTAGGTTTGCCTTTCTTATAGGCTTCACTCCTTCACCCCTATTGGCTCAATTCAGATGAAGAGACTGCGTGAATAGTCAAACAATTCACTCTAATTTTGTATTTTGAAGCTACTCAGCGGCAACAATTCGAGGAACCGATATTTGAAGACGCGCCACATGCCCCACTCATACGAAAAACGCGTCTGTAATGCGCTGATGTGGGATTCCGTCCTCAAGAAGGAGCAGCTTAGCGGACGACGAGCTCAGCTGAGCACACTCTCTGAGCATGCGCTTATTCTCAGTTCGAAGGAGTCGACAGCTTCGACAGGATCGGGCTGGTTACAAGTTATCATCTTTCCGTTAACTTTTTACATTTATATCACGATTACTTGTAATAATATCCCTTGTATTTTCCTTGGCAACATTGTTAGTTCTCATTAAATGTTCTGTCTACCGCCTGGAAAATTTTGTCTGTGATTGTCGCGCAAACAATATCGTTCATCACAGCGTACGTGCTTTTGTCTCATGAAAAATAAATATAATTTTAACTTGATGTTGCGAATAGACCAAAACTGACCACTAGTGGAACCCAACAGTGATGTCGTAAATCTACGCTTAGGACAAGAAATCCTCGCTGGTGGACATAGTTTGCTTTAGGACAAACATGCATAACTTGAAAATTGTAACTTAGAAGTGTGGCAGCTTGGTCTAGTTGGTATGGCATGACGATAGTTATGGCGCGAGAACAAAACGACGACACAGAGACAAGAAGGACACGAAAGACACGAGCGCTACTATCGTCTTGAAAATTGTATTTCACACACTTCAGGCAGCTGTAGGTTGTGCGAAAGACAAATTTTTGCTTGTTTTATTGCGCGCATTTTAAGAGGAATCCGGTGACACTGCCGGTGGTGCGTTTGCTTGGCTACATGCGTGCCTGCAAATGGCAGAGAAATGTGAGCACGGCGTCTGGCACCGGTCATAAGAGCAACAAAAAAGTGTGTGCATGCCTTAAGCGACTAATAAGGTATTTGTTTTATTGACAAACGGACTCGCTCACTAGATTCGGTGTCGACAAGTTGTGCCCTCGCGATCTCCGACGTCAGTGCAGCTGTGGCCGACTGGGCTCGCCCTACGTCATCTCCTGACGCCGATCTCCGACGACAGCGTAGCTCTGACCTACTGGACTTGTCCTACGCCATCTCCTGATGCCGACAAGAGCTCTCGCAAGTGGTGCCCCGTCTTCAGACTCCTGTGGCCGTGTTTCCATCTTTTTTATCTCTCCTATCCTCTGGATTTGTCGTCGCTCTCTCTGACTTACCTCATCTCTCTTTGTCTCTGTCTACACCTTTATTCCTATCCTTTTAATTCCTTCTCACCCCATCCCCTGTGAGCTATTGTTGAGGTATCGCATCCTGATGCAGACAGTTAAGGGGCTCACTTTTCTCTTTTTTCCCTCTTATATAGCCACATCTCTCTTGATAAACGAAACTTGACAAAGACTGTACAGACCACACGTGGTTTCAGTTTTCGACATTCACCAGCAGAACAATTGTCATCGCCTCCACCCACCAGTGTTGTGGGCATTCATCCCACCGATGGTGTAGAAGAGCGAACGCAGATAAAAAAATCTGTTTTTAAAATTTCTGTACACTTAGCAGAAATGTCAGTGCAAGATTAACACTTCAGATTGTACGCTTTTTATTGCGGCACAAAACATAAAAGCAGTGAAAAATGATAGAGAGTCGCCTTAATATTCTGTTTCACGAACAGTATTGCTGTAAAGGATGCCCCACTGTAACGTTGTTTTTGCACGAGAAAAAAAAAAACCCTTATATATCATCTTAACTTTAAACGCAGGCTTACTGAGGAACTACGGACATTTAAGGCGAGGCTTGGGTCCACGCTGGGTTCAGTGTAGGCAGCAATGTGGTCGGCTGCGACGTCACGTGATGCAGCGGCACCATTGGCTGGAGGGAGAATGTTACGCGGCAAAAAGCGATGCGGCTTTTCACTTGTAACCGAATATAGAAACGAAGTATCTTTTGTGCTCTAAAAAAGGCTTCGCATTTGATATCTGTCAAAAAACATCATGTGATGTCAAACGCCATGGTCTGACGGATAAATCAAAAGCGCCAGGGTGACTGGAATATAAATGTCGCGTTGAAAAAACGAAAAACGTTATTCTACGAGTAGCATCAGAACACAAACAATGTATTACATGTACAAGACACAATATAGTGACGCCATGATAATGTAAATAATGTCAGAAATGAAAATAATAATGCGGGTAATAGTGTCTTGTTCACGACTGGTACATACACCATGTGAGTTGACTATCACATGTGAGCAGCATAAGTTCTTATTATGTATTGACGCCGCATTTGACAAATACAGCGAACAGAATGGCGTGGCTTTGCTATTTCAGCGCATTTCTAGTAGCCATTGACACGTAGCTTCCGTTCACCAACAACCGTTTTTTGTCGAAAGTTGTCGTTTCGATGATTCTTCGATAATTTGTATATATCCTCGTGTGAGGACATTAGTACGCATACAAAGAATTCAGTGGGAGTGCGCACTGGAGAAAGGGTGGTTTCATATCGCACAAAAACGAAGATGGAAAAATCGGCATGCAGGCAACGAGGAAAAAAAAAATGGCCGCATATCCACGGAGTGAATGATGGAGAATGGGGCGAAGAATTCGTCCGTCCATTCGTTCTTGCTTCCGTCCGTCCATGCGTCCGTCAGTGTGACCGTCCATGCGTCCGTCAGTGTGACCGTCCATGCGTCCATCCGCCTATCCGCGCGTGCGTCTGTTCGTGCGTCCGTCCCTGCGTTCGTCTATGCATCCGCCCCTGCGTCCGTTCATGCGTCCATCCATGCATCTGTCTGTGTGTCCGTTCGTCCATCTATTCAACACTCCAAGTACACCCATCTCGCATCTTTTCATCATATATTCCTCATATAGAAGCACCGCCATCCATCGGACATTCCAGGGACTAAACGAGAGGTGACACACGCACACTTTCTTACGGCTTGCGCTTCGAGTCCGCTTCCTACCTTTAACCACCTCGAGTTCATGGTATATACTTGTTCACTGTATTCATGGCACTATGGCCGAACGCTCGCTAAACCTTTCGAAAACCAAGGAGGTCACGCCCAGCGAGTATGACGTAGCAAACGTTTAGATGCGGAAGCATCTTATACTCGCGCCTTGTAGTGCGCCGTCCGCGCCGTCCGCACCGCTTCTCGAACATTCGACAGCTGACGCGCGCGCATGCGCCGTCGCGCCGTCGCCCACCATCTGTGTACTACGCAGAGTAGACGTGCTTTGCTTCACCGAGACGTGGAACGCCAATGACGTCGACGTTGCGGGATACGCTTCGGTCGCGCGCACGCACGGGTTCCAACGACCTGCGGGCGGTGTGGGAATTTACGTCAAGCGTGACGTCGACAACGACGACGACTCCTTCATTGACCTCCGACTACAGCCCGGCGTTCAACAACGCGCCAACGGCGAGCACTGCGTTGCTACCGTCTGTGGCGTCGACGTCATGACGATGTACCTCGCGCCAAACCTTTCTTTTGCCGCCGTAGAAAAGTACGTCGACGAGGCCGTGCAAGATTACTGAAAACAACAACCGCAACATCGACCGTTCATGCTAGTTGGCGACTTCAACGTCGACGTCATCAAGGACGATTGGATAGTCGAATACATGGCGTCGCGACACTCGCTGAAACGCGCAACGCACGACGACTGCAAACACCACCAGCCGACCACCATTCGCGGAACCTGCATCGACCACGTCTTTGCAAATTTCGACCTACGACCGATGCAACCCGATCCACGCACTCTTTACTTTACCGACCACAAAGCCATCGTCCTCAAAGTTCGTCGCAATAAATAAAACACCGCCCTTTCGCATACGTGCCGTACGTGTTCACTCATTTAGCACCCCATTTCACAACCACGTTAACCAATTTAGCCATCGACCCAAGTAAGTCGCAATTTAACACCCGTTAACCAATTACATGCTTCCGCATCCTCCTCAGTGTTCCCCCGAGGGAAGCTGCGGGCAATTTTTTTCAGTCAGATAGTGCTCAATGTACATGCCAATGGCTGCTAATGGGAAATGAGAGGCGGAGAATTCGGCTTTTACTTTCTTACGGCTTGCGCTTCGTATCTACTTCCCATTTTTAACCACCTCGAGTTCATTCGTGGTATATACAAGTTCATTGTATTCATGGCACTGCGGCTCACCGCTCCCTAAACCTTTCTAAAGCTAAGGAGGTTACACCCAGCGAGTATAACATAGCAACTCTTTCTTGTCAGATAGTGCTTAATGTACATGCCAATGGCTTCTAATGGTGATCGCAGCCTGCTCGTTAACTAAAAGCCGAATGCTCCTGTCTCTCATTCTCCATTAGCAGCCATTGACATGTACATTGAGCACTATTTTTATTGTTCAACAACGCACAGAAGAAGTCTCTCAGCGGCACCACCTTGGAGGTCAAAATGTTATACTTGTTACATACTACGGGGGACGAACGGGTGCCGCTATAAGGAGTTTCGCCTATAAAAAACATTACTTTGAGACATAGACTTGCTGTGGTAAACTCAATCAAGTTGGTGCTGCTCTTGCCGCGTAGGAGCTGAATCGGGTGCCGACAAGTGTAATGGCTAAAGAAAAAAAATATCAGGATACTTTTTTTAATCGGGAACTAGGGGCAAAAGAAGCTTGTGTTAAGCTTGCATGACCCGATTATTTCTCTCTCTTTCCCTCTCTTTTTTCTTTCTTTCTTTCTTTTCCTTCCTTCTTTCTTTCTTTTTTTTCTTCTTCTTTTTGTCTTTTTCTCTTTCTTTCCTTTCTTTTTCTTTTCGAACTTTTCACTGCTTCCGTGCTCGGAATTAGCCTAAGAGGTTTAAAAAAAATTCTAGAGCGGTAGCTTTCACGAAGTCTTGGGAGCAGATGTGAAGCCAGCGTTTGCCTATAGTCTACCTCAAAACATGGCTTTCTCTCGCGATACTGAATTCAACATAAAGTTCTTTTGTTCTGCTAACGCGAATGCTAGCCTACACTTGAAGTGAGAGATCTCTGCTCCTGCATTAAACAGGGACTCGTGCAGATGGCATGCTCTCTACTAATATTTCCGAATACTTCGAGGTTTCTTAAGGAAACCAGTTACACTAAGACACATGCTGAGCAGTACCTATGCAAATAAATTGCCGCTGTTAAGTGTGTACGGCATGTGAGCCGAACGCCGCTGTTTTTGTGCTCCGAAACAACTGGCGCACGCTCGTTTTCCCACGGAACGGCTTTACGCCCTCCCGTAGTAGAGTTCAAGATACTCTAAATTGTTTAGTAGTTCTTCTGAACACAATGTCTGACAGTGCCTGGAGTAAGATGGCGACGGTCTGGCTTCACTTTCCAAACATGATTTTCACTCAAGCAGTTTCTTTATACCTCCTTGAACCAGGCCTTCATGCGGGTGCTTAGCAAAGCAACGCCTCATTTGTAATGCGACTGCAACGATGGTCGCGCGTCGATATCCAGGCACCAAAGAAATGTGGTGACGGAAATTAATCGCAAGTAACCTCGATAACAGATCAAAAATGGCCAATCAGAAACGACCGATCTGCACAAGCTCAAGATTTAGAGGGCATCGGTTATGCGAAAACCATACGTATTAAGAGGCACGAGACCGATGCACATTGGAGGGTCGCATCTGTACGTACACTTGTCAGCACTTGGTTGGTTGTGTATGACAAGAAATAACATCACACATAACAGTGTCAGGGTTTTTGCGATGCACACGGGACGGCGCTCCACTCTCCCGTAACAGAGCAGCAAGGGCTCCAAAGCGTTAACCACTTTTCGTGAACAAACACATAACTTTAATATTATTAGTAATGAGACGTTTCACAGTATACTGAAACCACCATTCTGATCTCGTACGCAGTCTTTTTCATATTTTTTAATGCTCCTACTCTTTTCCCTGTGGCACTGAGCACAGATACTGTCTGAGTTACGAAACGTGGCACCACGCATCTTTTTCACAGAAAGGAAAACTATAGATATCCTTTCTGGAAGAAAGTTATAGTAACTGCCATTTTGAGGGTTTTCGGTCTTTTCAATAAAAAAAACCAATCGCTGCGCACATTGACTTCTTACATCTCTCTCTCTGTCAGTCTTTCTCATTTAACTTTTTTTCTTTTGGCGTAGTTCATTTTCACTTTGTTTATACTGTATTTATACCCTCTACTGTCACATTTTTTTCCTTGGGGTTTTTTCTATTTCATAGTTCGCTGATGCATGTCCCCTGGCGGCTCCGTGTGATCATCTCCGGAAAGATCGCTTCCTCCGGCAAGTTGCGTGACTCCGGTAGCTATGAAATCGAGCGTGTAAGAAAATGAAAATAGATCGAAGTGACTTGGAAGCAACGGTTGCGGAAAAGAACGAGTACAGGGACACACCGGAAATGCACGTGCTGCACGGTACTATAACAGTGAGTCCCCCCATTGTTCCCATCGGTTGATGTTTACGTGGCACTTGTTTACGAAAGTGTATCCCCAAAGTACCAGAAAGAGTCGCGTAGTTGCGTTCATACGGCTAGGTTTTCATTTTGACCATCTCACGCTTCTTTAGTTCTATCTCTGTTCATCATCATAATCATCATCATCATCATTTATTAATCTTTAAGAACTCTGAACAGGGCATGAATAAGAGAAGGGGGGTACTGTGTTAAATGAGGCATAGTTCACCAAGTACTCAGAACAAAACCCAGCAGCCTAGCCAAAGCACGCATAAAATAAAATTCCACGACTTACCCAGTGCCGGAAAGAGGCCGTGAAATTGTGCCTCCAGTTCGCCTTTGTTGTTATTGTTGTTGCTCTGCGGACGGGGAAACGATCGCAACATTCCTCGCCCTGACGGTCCCGAAAAGGAAGTGCCGTAAAGGGTACGTCGTTTCGTCTTCCGTTGCGGTTATTACGCGCCGCAGTGCACCCTCACTGCGCTCTTAATCATCTGTTTCGAATAGAAAATTTATTGCCACAAACGTTCAATAACACTCAACAGAAATTTCCTTCTTAGACATACTCTAACGATGATGACAAGACAGACGTTATTTACATGAACATGGATATGAGATGAGTTGAAAAAACATGTACATTCGATGGTCACACAAACACAACCACAAAATACTTCAAGGTAAACAGAGACAAATAAAACTTAAATATGTACATTTTGCTATTTACATGTTGGCATGCCCATTTCTGCCGGCACATCGACAGATCAGCCTATCAATACCAGGCCGGCCGAAAGACAAGTTTCACTCGTCCGTCATACACCGACACAAAAGGGCAAGACCAGTGCCGAAGAAATTCCTCTTCACCGAGGAAGAAGAGCTCCTCCGACAAAACAGACAGCAGCTCCGAGTTACAATCGTTTTAGGATCGGGTAGAGCCGCGCGGCGGCGGCGGCCCGCTGCAACCGCCTCGCAGCGGTTGCGCCAGAGGCAGAAAGCGCCGGCAACAATGAGAAGACAAGCGAAGCGGCCCTCGCGAACAACGCCCAGAAGAAACGAAGCGATTTACTCTGAGGCAGTGAAATCCAGCATGTACGGCTCTCACAAAAACGCGAGCAATGATACAATGCCTCAGAAAATGCTGATTTGTTTCCCGAAGGGAGCAGTTCGGACAAGTTGCTGACTGGACTATTCTCCACCTTTCGAGGCGGTCGAGAGTGGGAAGTACACCCCATCCCAGGCGCCACATGAAGTCCCGAAGGTGTCCAGGCAGAAAAGAAGCCGTTAAGGAGCTCCAAGACACCCGTCTAGAGCGAGCACGGCGGGCTGGCGGGACCAACGGAAGCAACAAAGCAGCAGTTGTCTCAACTATGTGGTTGTCCAAAACATCTATGCCAGGACAGCTCGACTTGACATGGCGAAAAAATGCAACAGTTGTTGCATAAAACGCAGGAAGTGTTATTGACTGTGGCCCCCTGTTAAGTTGCACATTTGGCATCAAATGGCGAAGGTGAGTACACAGAAAGTAATATGCAAGCGTTCGTGCGGGAGATTCCTCCCTTGCACTAGGCGCAAAAGGAAACGCAGTGCCAGCAGCCGACAGCGTATGGACACTGAAGGGAAAGCAAAGCCTCCTTGAGCACGCTGCTGTCCCAGTGCCGCGCGAGAGACCAACTCAGTGCCGCCTGACCAAAAAAATGAACACAAAGCAGACTGCAGTGATCGCACGATACGTAAAAATGGTTGCACGACGTGAGAAAGGTACCAAATGCGACCGCAAAATACAGTCTGCGCAAGGTACCTCCGCTCAAGAAGCGGGAAGTCGAAATCCCGTGCATCCTGAATTTTCAGTCTTACTTCCTCGAGAGCGTTTAACCAAACAGATTCGCAAATGCCGTAGTGATTGTATGAAATACCTAAAATACGAAGGGACGCGGCCGGCTGAATGGGAACACTGGCGCTAAGCCTGGAGTTTGGAGAGCCAATGAAGAAATACCGGGATTTGGAGATGTTCAACGCTGCACCTGAAATGTCGCCATACTGGGAAAATACATGCAGGCTGCGTGAAAGGCTATCTTCATCTGAAAGGTACAAGGTTATATCATCAGCGAAAGCTGTGACTTTCACGACACCGCTACCAGGAAGCGGAAGACCCCGGACACGTGAATCCGCATCAAGAGCACGCAAGTATGGCTCAAGGCTGAGGACAAATAGCACAGGAGACAATGGACATCCCTGACGGACCCCACGTGTTATAGAAAAGGCAGCACTTGCCCAACCATCCAGAACTAGTGTGCTTTTCAGACCAGTGTACGTATTTTTAATCATTTCCACAAACGAATGAGAAAAGCCGAAGGCTGTGAGCACATTAAAGATATACGTGTGCTCTAGTCGGTCAAACGCTTTTTCCTGGTCCAAAGACACAAGGATACCACGCGCAGATCGCGACAAAGTATAAGCTATGATATCCCGTGTGGTATATGACAAGCTGTGTATTTCTCGTCCAAGCACTGATAAAGTCTGGTGATAACCTATTAGGGTGTTCAACAGACCCCTCAAACGTTGAACGGCTACCGCCGCGAATATCTTATAGTCAACGTTGAGGAGCGTGATAGGTCTCCAATCTTCAGGATTAACAGAGGAAGCATCACCCTTTGGAATAAGCACAATGCGTCCATCTCGAAAACTTGATGGAAAGACAACCGTCCTCGTAGCATCGCCGGATTACCGCGGTAAATGTAGCACCAATCTCATCCCAAAATGTCAAGTAAATTCAACAGGTAAACCGTCTGGCCCTGGGGCCGTTCCACGTTTCATAGATTTCAGTGCTGCCTTTACCTCATCAGCCGACGGAGGGATGTGCAGGCAATCTGCAGCTTCTTGAGGAATACGGGGCAAAACTTCTAAGCATTGGCGGTGTTTCATCACAGTTAGTCCTCATGGCCGAACACGACATTGCTTCAAAATGCGCCAAGAAAACAGATCGATCACGCGTAGGAAGCCGCTGCGCAGGTGGTATTTGTGCTGTCATAGAGACAGGTGGCTCTGATTGCCCAAAAAAGGAATGTCTCGCGTAGCGCAGCACCTCGGGATGTGCACATGGGTTGTGTCTACAGCGCCATGCTGCTGCCGCCAGAGACGAAGCAGCAGTCAAGCGCTGAAAGCGTTCACGCAGTTCACGCTGCCACGCTCGCATCAGAGGAGAAGGCGTCTCGGCGCGCAAAGCAATGCGCAACTTCATCGCGGTATCAGCAAGCTCTTCAGAAACGCGTCGACGAAGCGAACGCCCCTCTACCGCGCAGCGCAGGCGCCACTGTGTTTTAAGCGCATCCCAATCTTCAGGACCAGACGCCGTGAGCGACACACGTATTGCGCGTGACAAATCTGATCTTGAGCGCGCGTCCTGCAGGACGCGAACATCAAGACGCCATGGCTTTTCTGAGAAAGAAAATGGAACTTCGAGCTTCAAGACAATAAGCCGATGATCAGATACGTACACAGGAGAAGGTGGGAAGGACGGAACGCATAAATCAGAGACAAACGCCTCTAACGCTCGTGGGATATAAGCCCGGTCGAGCCTGCTGGAGGATCGTCCACGTCGCCATGTCCAAACAAAGGTATTTCCGTGCACTACATTGTGCGCGTCTAGTAATGAAAAGTGGTGGACAAGGCGGCGAAGCTCGCGTGAATTCCAAGCAGACCGGCCCCAGCCAGGACCTTGTACATCGGTTCGCGTATTTTGAACGCAGTTGAAGTCGCCAATCAAAATGACATCACGACCGTCAAGAAAAAACACATCCAGGTCTCTAAAAAAGTCATTAGACTGTCCAGCTTGCGCTGGCCCATACACACACAGTATCCTTAATCTGAAAGAAAAGTAGCTACAGTCTAAAGCCAAAACCCTGCCCACGCCATCGTAAAAAGCATGATGATCCCTTAATAGAGCTCGGTTAAAAATAATAATACCTACTGCCGTAAAACGAGATGTAGTGAAAGAGAAATAACAATCTAGGTTGAACCTTCGTTTAAAAGCAAGCACGTCGGATAGCGAGAAAAAATTTGTTTCCTGGAGGCACAAAACATCACAATTTGCAGCGCGGGCGACACTAATCACTTCAGCCTGCTTTGCCGGACTGCGAAAACCCTGAACGTTCAATGAAATAATATGCAGTGTAGTAGCCATAATAAAAAGTAAAGACTAACCTGGACGCATAGTTCTAGACGGTGTCCTGGAAAGTGTCCAGGGGACACTTGCTCGACCAAATTACTACGCACTGTTCGACCCTCCAGAAGAGGGGTCGAGGTTTTTTGGACCGTTGGGATTTACCACGGCCATCACTGCGTTCATCGGAGCAAGAGCTGGAAGTGTGCCCTCGCTTTGTTTCATGTGGAGCTCCCATTTCAACGTCAAAATCGGCAAGGCTAGACAGTCCGATGCTACTATCCAGTCCCAGGCTGAAGCCGTCTTCCGAAGACGTGTCCTGAGGAGGTAGGGACTGAGCCGCCGGCAAGCTTGGATCCACATTCTTGATGCTGGCAGCACTGTCCGCGTCTCGGCAGTCCGGTGTAGGCACCCTTTGTGAGGGCGATTTTTTACGTGTACGACGCGATGTCGAAATGGTCGGAGCGGCCGCAACAGAAGAGGCTGTGGTGTTTTCGCCACTGTTTTCCAAAATAACAGGGGTCGTAGGGTCAACTCCAACAGCAGCAGCCTGATAACTGGGGTCATTTGTGCACTGAACATCAAGTGGCGTCAAAGAAGAGACGCCGACGCCGTTTTTAGGGCAGTGCGTTGCGTCTTTCGAAGCGCACGGTTCCTGCACCAGCGGGGAGGCCGACGCGCCAAGCGTCGCATCGACAATCGCGCTTTCGTTGTGCGCTTCGTTTGAAGGAACTTGTAGGGGTGAGGCCAGCACAGCGTCGGTGACCTCCTCTGCGTCCCCCGAGTCGGTAGTTGGTTCCGTTGCCGGTGTCAGTGGTGGAAAGGCACCAGTGGCAGCGTCTGAGTAAGAGCGGCGGACAGGGCAAACCACAGTTGGGTGGCCGTCCCCGCAGCGTCGACATGGGCGGTCACATCCTTCACTAACGTGACCGTGCACACCACAGCGACCACAATACGGTGTTGTGCACTGGGCTCGTAGATGGTCCCCTGAGCCGCATCTTCGACATACACGCTGGAGACCACGGTAGTCAAACGTAGCACGGTGACCGGAGATGCGCAGGTAGTTCGGCACAGGATTAGGGGAAGTGGTTCTTGAAAGAGAAAAGAAGAGAAAAGTGAGCCCCGTTATTGTCTGCTTCATGAGCGACACCGCCACAGTAGCTCACAGGGGATGGGGGTGAGGAGGGATAAAAAGGATAGGAGTAAAGATGTGGGAAAGCCGAAGAAGGAGAAGAGAAGAAGAGAGGTGTGGTGGTAAGCCACAGCGAGCGAGGACAAACCGAGGGGATAGAAGAGATAGGAAAGATGGAGCACGGTCACTGGAGTCCGAGGACGGGGCGCACCTGCGAGAGCTCCTTTCGGCGTCGGTGGATGGCGTAGAACAAGTCCAGTAAGTCAGAGCTGCACTGTCGTCGGAGGTGGAAGGTCGTCGGCGGCAGGAGATGACGTAGGGCGAGTCCAGTCGGCCAGAGCCACTCTGACGCGGGAGATCGCAAGCGCGCGGAGCGCGCGAGCGCACGACCGATCGGCCCGAAGTCCAGCAAGCGAGTCCGGCACAGGATTAGCGGCGTTCATCTCCATTCGAACATACCGCGTTCCAGTGAGTACGCCGCGTCGCCCGCTCATCAAACCACTGGTGACAGTGAGCACCTTGCCATATGGGGAGAACGCTTGGACGAGAGCTTCGTTTGAGACGAACGATGGCAGGAACAGGCAAGCGACGTTGGTCACTTGTGGGCCAACGGGAACGACTTGAACACGCTCGCCGCCAATCACCAGGCAGCCAGCATTGACGATTAGAGACATGGAGGCCATGCTCTTAACGGTGACTTGGAAGTTTCGAGCTCCCTGATGCTGCACGCAGTATACCTCTGAGAGGCCGACTATTGAGGCCGTCGCATCAACGACGGTCTCGGCACTAGTCCCCGTATGGACAACAACGTCGAAGACAAGCGCCTTCGAAGGCGTCCAAGACGCGACGGGCACCATGACTCGTACTGACGGACGCCCCTGACGTAGAACGATCAGGGACGCGGGCACCATGACTCGTACTGACGGACGCCCCTGACGTAGAACGATCAGGGACGTCCTTAACGAAGCGTTTCCCTCGCACGCCCAACGAAAACGAAGCGTTTCCCTCGCACGCCCAACGAGTTTCTGTTTCAATGCGCGGCAGAAATCCATTGGGATATTTTTGAGAGATTTGTTCCGAAGCGTATGCCTTTTCGTTGTTTCTCACCACCTTATGCACGCAAGGTATGCGGAACATTCCTGGCTACGCCAAACCTATAGCCACTATGACGAGCTTTGAAGAATATTGCCAAATAACGTGTTCTTACGAGGTGACAGACCAGTTATTCGAAACATCGCGCAATTTATTTTCACGTGCAAAATGAGTAACGACACAGGCAGTCTTCTGCAGCAACGTTCCTACCTCCTTAATTTTCTATTGCTTTCTAACAACTTTTCACTGCGGATTGCAGGTACATGTTACAACGGAGCTGTGGCAGGCAGGTACGAAAAGCCCGAAAGGAAGAAAAAGAAGTCGTAAGGCTGTAGTACAGCAGGTTTTGTTTTTATGTCGATGTACATAGCGCTAAAACATCAACAGTAATGTATCGTTGAAGAATTTGGAGATGTTTACGACGAAGACTTCAGATGTTGCCGTGTAGCAATTGAAGGTTGAAAGGTTGGCTGACAGAAGGATTTCTGCAACATTGGGCGACGTTCCAAAAACCATGAGTATACCACAAGAGGGAAGAGGACATTGTTTAAAGCCCAGATTTACCTTCGCTTTAAAAGTCTCCCGTCAAGGCACTCTGCCGGGGTGTATTTGTAACTTATGAGGAAATGCGTGATCGAGTGACTGTGAGACAAAGTGCAAGAGTGAGATGATTGAGAGATCTTTACTTTTGTGGTGTATGGGTATCGAGATAAGTAGGACATTTATACATTACTTTACCCAAGACACGTGGATGCCGCCAGCTTAGACTGTTACGTCGATGTTTTCTTGTTTTCGTATATTGCGACATGAATAGATGGCGCCATGAAACATTGCGTGCACTCGTCAAACCATATTCATACTTATGCGCCTACCATAACACTGTTAGTTTAGTTGTTAAACAGGCAAAGCACGAAAGTTAACAGCCCGGTATGACAGCCCATACGTCAAATAGTCAATAGTTGCCCAATTTTGTGACGCACCTCCTTTAAAAAAAAACAAACATACCTAGACATTCAAGGACTAAGATTCATTTCCGATGGAGGTGGAAACGTTGTAGGCCAGTGTACTCAGATTTGGGTGCACGTTAAAGACCCCAGGTGGTCAAAACTTCCGGAGCCCTCCACTACGGCGTCTCTCATAATTTTATGGTGATTTTGGGACGTTAAACACCACAAATCAATCAATCAAGGACTAAGATGCCTAATTTCATTTTTAATGATGCAAAAGCAGCTTAGGATATGATGCGCCAAGCAAAAGGGGATTAGCTTAGTCGTTTACTGCTTATTTAAAAAGTCGCATTCTCTCTTACGAACCTCGCCACAGCAAGAAAGAGTTCAGGAGTATCGTCTCCAAATAGTAAAGTAGGGCGAATAGGCATGGGTTGCTTGCACAGTTGTCCGAAATATTGTTGTGACGTATTATAGGGGTTGGTGATTAGGATGTGTATAGTTGTTCAGGGTTCTGAAAACTTTTCGCAGGTTGGCTGTTGGTCGCTCGTGACTGGATCCGGTGTAAAATGATGACCTAAACTAAACGTTCTTGGTGCCAACAGGTCTTTCTCCAAGTACGGGCTTCTCTCGGTCAAGCATGTTATTTGTGTACGAGGAGCCTTTACTTACTGCCATAGATAACAGCACTACATATTCTTCGCTGACTGTTCTTAAATGAAGTTGCGTTTTTTTAATGACTGTTGCCTGAGCTGCTGCAGGGAAGCATGCTTACCTGCTTTTTTGTTACCAGGTGTCCCTGCTGCGGTTGGGACCCAGCAAGAAAAACCTGTAGAACCCCTTTCGCTTTTCAGAGTGATCATATTGAAAAGTCACCTACTAAGGACTCCCGCTCAAACTTCTATTGTAGGGATTCTAGCCCAATTAATGAGCCAATGTTCAAAGTGTCGAATACTTCAACTAACAAAGGAATACGATACTCTTCCAGAAACGAAGTTGCGTGTACCGCGAAGAAAATGAAGCCGTTGCATATTTATAGTTTATTGTAGTTATGTTTACCATTTAAGCAGCGAAGTAAATGTTCTCATTTAGAGTTTCCACACTGTCATACGACCGCACTCAAGCCCTTGCAGAGAAACAGCTTCATACGCCATAGCCTCTTATTCATTGTCCTGTTGAAGGCGCAAGTGGATGTACTGGAACAAACAAAATTGGACAAATAAAAAAAATAATTGGGGAATTTTATTGTCGTGTAATGCTGCTATCGCTATAATCAGCTCAGCGTAACAGAATTGCGCAAGTTTGACGGCGTTCGTAGTTTCATACACCATGTCACACGGTACCGTAATTAAACAAAAGCACGGAATTGCACACTATTGCAAAAGAACTGCACACTATTGCAGTAATATTGAAGTAATCTAGGCTACATTGACAAAAGATAGGCATGCGCGGTTAGTTTTCACGTGGTTGTGGCAGTCCGTACCCCACAATAAGCCATGGTATGAAAAACACGATCTTTGCGTTTGTAACACAAGCATTTCTTATCTGCGCCTACACGCGCAATGAAAATGACCTCATGTACGGCAAGTGTCGTACTAGGAAAAAAATAGGATGTTTCACATGGTAATCGTATGAACGCAGTAAACTACGTCGTACGAAATAAAACGATGTTGCGAAGACAGAGAAACAAAACATTTTCGAGGCGGTAACTCTTCATTAGCTCGGTGGGCCACGAAGTGTTTCTCATTGGCGTGTTCCCAGTTTGGTTAACGCAGTCTGTGCTCTTATTGTACTGAACCGAACAGAACACGGAAGTTACACAGAAAACGAGGAGCCGAATATTGGAGGTAATCAATCACGTCAACGGCGTTTTCTCGCTTAAAGCGGCGAGCTCAAGTTGGAAGAAAATTATTCTTGGTTTCGAGCCTAGGGTGCGCTGTTTTTGAATATTAGAACTCCTCTGGAGCGCTGTGCGAACGCGGCGCAAAAGCGTGCAGTGGTTTAAATGTTCGCTCAAAAATGTCGGTGTGTTATTGCGCTCTGAATCGGCCGCACAAGCTTATAAGAGTCTGTCATTTTTGCTTTTTTTTTCATCGTTGTACTCGAGATTTATGCAGTGAACTGAATGGCACTAGCTGCGCTACTCCCTGCTTACCATGTATACAAGCCATAACAGTTACTGAAGCTCAATATGAGAAATTGTCCTCGGCCTCTATAACATCAATCACGAAAACAGGAAACAGGAAGTATGATTACAACTGGATGCATGAAATTGAAAACGCCTAAGTAAAACAAAATCAAAGGCTTCCTTATGGTGCGGCCATCGAAGCGTTCAATGCGATACGAAGCGCACGAATATAGTCCCTTACAAAATGGTGAAGGTCGTCGTTCAGTGGCATGGCATGACCCTTAGACTTAACACCCAAACACTCTGCTGGCGGAGCCCCTCGCTGTTTCTTCGACGTTGCTCGTTGTAAGCCTGCTTCCGCTCAAAAGCTCGGTTTCCCTACTACGTTTCGTTGACGAGGAGTGAAGCAGAATGGTGAAAAAAAAACAGCAACTAATAATGGTGTTGGAGGCTGGAAGACGAAGAAGCTAGAATGAAGAAAGAAATCTGGCAGATAAAGCCGTTTGTATCGTAGGCTTTTCATTCTCAGTATTCGACATCTACAATCTCTGCTGCATTAAAAACGACTTTGTAACGCCGGAACAGCAATCCTTGAAACAACGACAAGGGCTTTCCCGCATGGGCGCACACAGAACAACAAACGGTCTACCAATGCAAATGAGACAGGCTATTCATTTCGCGTTTATTTAGTTTTCGTTCGTTCAGTGAGATGTCTCGTAGTCAGAAAGGCACGGCCATTCCATACCCACAATCTCACGATGCGAGCGCCTTTCCTATTTCTGTCCCATTCCTCTTACGCGTGAGCGAGCTTTAACCCACTTTCAGCGCTGCCTTGAGCAGGTACCTAGGAGAAAAGAACGAAATGAGTGAAAATGCGCAGAAGGGTGGATAACAGAAAAGCAATAAAGGTATAGTGTGGTGCAACCTTTTTACCTCCTTTTTACCTCCCTTGCCGCCTTTCTGCTCGATAGAAAAACAAGGAGGCAGAGAACGAGAGATCCTTCCTTGTGATCGCCCCAGGGAGTGCAGGTGAACGGGAAACCCAGGTAAATGGGGGTGCGTTATGGGCAAGTACGGTGCAGACCGCAGGGATGCCAGGAAGTATCGCTGTACCGTACTGCTGCGAGCGAATGGCGGGTCCTCTGTCGTCGCTGAGCGCTGGGGAAATGGGGAGAAAGCAACAAACGGAACGGGAAAGCGGGAGAAGAAAAGAGAAATCAGGGAAGGGAGCGGGAAGGATGGGATGGACTGCGACGGGAGAAGGTGGAGCCGCTTTCCCAGAGAAAAGGCCGCCGATGAGAGGAGCCGGAGCGTAGAGACCAACGGAAAGAGGGAAAGAGGAGAAGGGGTGAGATGGAGAGAGAGAGAAGACGTCCGTGCGCGCAGCTGTTCGATCGAAGAATCTGCAGACTCCCGCGGTGGGTTGCAGCGGCGCAGCCGTCAGGCGCTGTTGTACCGTTGCTGCGAGGAGAGCGGCAACGGGCAACGCGTACGCGGCGCTGCCAGCCCTTCTCCGCTCTCCTCCGCTCCTCCGACGCGGCGCTTGCGCATCCCGGAGGATGCTGGGATTCGGTCGCCATCTCTCCGAGGCTGGGCCCTGCTCCCGACATCCCGCTCACCCCCGTGGCCACCGCTTTGCTCGCGCGATATACGTGCCGGCATGCGTTGACTGACGGTCGTGGCTGCTGGCCGCTGTTGTCGCCCGCCGCATTCCCGGCCAGTCTCCGATTACGCGCCAGTGCTGCTTCGTCTAAGGTGAGTGGCGCAGAAAAAAAGCCCCTCGCTATCGCAGCCAGCCTCGGATGGTCGGCAGCGCGTGGATGGTTTCGTTCCATGCAAGACCACGCGCTCGAACCTTTTGTCGGGGGAGGCTCGCGGGGATTCCGTCGAGGTTGTTGCGGCTGGGTTCCTTGCACGAGCTGTGTCAGTTGACCGCCCACTTCGCGGTCGCCGCGTGCATCTCTTGAAGCGCGAATCGTTGAATGGGCCAACAAAGGCTGTAGTGAAATGATTCGCCTTTATATATTTGCTGTTGATTCATCCGGTGGTGCCACTACGCTTCCTCAAAGAATCTCACTTTTTTATGTGGAAAGCGCGAAACATTTGTGTGTGATTTGAACGTGCATTGTTGTAATATACGAATATTTAGCGCGTTCAAAAGTGTCATAAGCAATGCGGGTGAAGAAGTTCCGCTAGGCTGCGTGATGACTTTGGTCAGTGCAACAGCTGATTCGGTTCCCCCGCCAATACAATCTGAGCGCGGGGGCAGTCCCTTTGACAACGAACTGCTGTCTTGTTGGACGGTTTAAAGGACGAAACTGCTTTGTGCTCATATACTTACTAATCCCAAAGCTGGTACCAACGGGCTAAGTCGAGGCCTCACCGAGAGCACCGAACCCAAGCGCGTCACGCGAAAGCACACGTTTTTTTTGATCGTTCGATCGTAACCTCCAGATTGTTCTTGAATGTATCTGTGCGGGCGAGTTATTGAGGTACGCATTTCTTTTCTTTTCCGTCTTTTATACACATTTATGCTTCATTTATTATTGCGCTGTGAGTTCACAGTCCCCGATAATAAATTTCTCTGTGTCGATGCACCGAATTATGAACAAGTACTCGCAAAGGACTCGCCTCAAATCTAAGCTCTGCAGTATAAAGTGCAGTAGAGAGAGATAGATAAATATGCAAGGAAAGGCAGGGAGGTTAACCAGACGCACATCCGGTTTGCTACCCTTCACTGGGGAAGGGATGAAGGGGAGAAAAGAAAGTGCAGTAAGGCATAAACATGCATTCGACGGTGGTGCCAGTGTGGGCTCTCTGGTTCATAATCGTGGAAGGACTTGCTGCACAGCGTGGTAGAAAACAAGTACCCATAAGAAACGCTTGCCGTGCTTGTCTGTCGTTTCTTTTTGTGTTCTTGCATCTTGCTGTGCTATGATTGGGGCCGATCCACAAGCATGCGCATATTGCAAGAAGAAGAAGAAGAAGAAGAAGAAGAAGAAGAAGAAGAAGAAGAAGAAGAAGAAGAAGAAGAAGAAGAAGAAGAAGAAGAAGAAGAAGACAACAACAACAACAACAACAATTACAACAACAACAACAACATTTACAACAACAACAACAACAACAACAACAACAACAACAACAACAGTACAATGACTCTTTGACGCAAAAGGTAACGGCGCATGCCTTATTAGAGGTTTTTGGCAGGCTACGGAAACACGTTACGGAAAGCCGGCAATACGGAACCGGCTGACGAGTGCGCATGCGCGAACATTGTGTGCGCATACGGAAAGGAACCATGTCGTATTTTCGTAACGTGTGTCCGTACCTTGCTAAAAACCTCTATTAATCGATTCTGGTACACGTATACACGTCCCCTCGCTTATTCCCTGTGCAGAATAGCAGAAAAGAGTGCATTTGCTCGGGCCGACCTCTCTGTCTTATAGTAAGGTCTCTCTCACGATCTCTAGTGTATGTGTCACTTATTGCCCCCTGTGACGTCATGTTTCGTAACCCCTTCGGGCAAGGACCAAGCGCCCGGAAAATTCGGGCTTTCACGCCTCGAACACGCGTATCCTATGCGAAGCGTTCGCGCTTTTTTTCGTGCGACGTACGCGTAGAAAGGAAAAGCATGGGTCCGGGCTGTTGTGTGGCACGGGCGAGCGAGATGGCACGGTAGGTGATTATTGGTGGCTCTTTTTATGCGCGAAATGTGGATTGGCAAAGCTTGCAGGGCAATTGGGGCTCGTACATGCCCGAAGAAACCGCGGCAGCTTAAAGGTGTCGTTACCACCACATTTTCAACCATAGGCACGCATACTGGGTGGAGAGAGGTCAGGGCAGGACGCCCCCTTGGTCATCGAAGAGGGGGAGAGGGGGAATTTGCACTATACATTTAAATGGTAAGGAGGCGGGGTGCTTTGACTCGGTGGACGGGAACGCAAGTGGTACCTTTACATTGACGTAATAGAGAGGGGGTCGCTGCAACGAGCCTTCCCCCTCCCCTTTTCTAGCCTGAAGGGTAATCCTGCGCACGCCTGTGTTTAAAACGCCGGGTAAGATTCTGTCTTGAAGGTGTTAAACACATAGCGAAATTCAATCTAACACTATTTTTTCTTGCTTATATTTAATAACCATTCTAGACCCTCCAAGCTTCGACATCCAAACGTCCTCGAGTAAAACCCCTATTGAGGTACTTATAATCTGTTATGATAAATTATTAAACAAATACAATTGAAGAAAGAAATGCGCACCAGCTATACCAGTGAAAGTGAAGCTGTATGAATGATTTAAGAAGCTTGATGGCTTCCTAAGCTAGTCGAAGCTTGCGCTTCGGCTGTAGTTAATAACGCATAAGCGTGTGATGCATAATGTCGTCTATACGAAGCCATGCACTACCGGTTATCGCGTTTTGACTTGATCATGCTCACCCTAGGACGGTCGTTTTCACTTCACTTGAGCGTTCGCGAAGTTCGCGTGGTCGGCGTTGTAAGCGGAAGTCCAGAAACATTTGTTATTTACCTTGCCTTTTAATCATGCACGCCTTGAGTTCTTGGGTTTTCATAGCATCTCAGCGTGGTGCCCATATTGAGTTTATTTAGGGAGCGAGTAAAATTTTAACATGCGAATGCTTCCAAAAACTCCATTTTCTGCTATTCTAATCACTGCGAATCGTAGAGTTCTTTAGTTTGGTGACGTCAAGACACGCATAGCACGTGATTACCACGCACACAACAACACCAGCACCAGAAACAACCGCAAAACATCATCATCATCATCATCATCATCATCATCATCATAGTCGTCGTCGTCGTCATTGTTGTAATCATCATCATGATCAACTACAACAAAACGACAACAACACCGAAGCATACTTGGTCGTTTTTTTTTGTAAGCCTTATGTCACTTGCACTACATTTTAAAAAGCAGACTAAAGCTAGATCAGTGTTACTTCTTCGTTTGTGCAGTGCTCCATTGTGATACGCGAAAAAAGCGAAAGAGAGAGAGAGAGAGAGAAGTACATTATCTTTCGGGTAGGTCTTGAGACTTACACGAAAGTAAGTCTAATCAAGGAGGATACACACACAAACACACTCACAAGCGAAAGCAATATTTTATTTCGTTCTCGAGAGGAGAGAGATGAAGCGACTGGTGTGTGAATTACGGTGGACAACCTTTTAATATGGATCCCACTAACAAGGCAAAGCCGTCCGGTCACCGGAAGATTGAGAGTTATATTGACCAACTGGGTCCGAGGAGTAACGAGAAGTCTCTGCTGGGGGCCATCGTTTCGACGGGGCCACTTGCCTTCACCAGAGACTTGATTAAGATGTGTCACCTCGTCGTAACATTGGCTCCGGGTTTGGACGTCTCTCGCTTGCCCATTGTTGTTTAATGCTAGGTGTGTAACTGTTACAAGGATAGCTCAAAAGACGAGCGTTGCTAGGATCCTTCAACAGGGTACCTTCCGTGCACCTAAAACGCAAATAATTTCGACAAGAGAAGAGTGACAATGTGGATTTATTGTATCTAACAAACTATACTATACTTTTGTCGCTTTAAGAGAATAACAAGGATGTTGTCCTTTCTCATTGATTTCAATCTGCACTTTGTAAAACATTTGTATAGGGATTTTGTTTTACTTTGTGTTGGCATATGCTGCATGATATTATCACAACGTGCTGAAAATTTCTGACAACTCAATTATCGCAATCAGATCATCTAAGATCATGCATCTTGAAATGGCACTATCTAATATAACAGCAAATTATACTGAACGAACTCGAGATAGCTAGAGCGGCGGGATGATTCTGTAATAACTATCTGAAATATATATGATACATTCTGGTATAAGAATTGCCGGATCTTAACAGTACACCTAGGCACATGTGATGCATGCCTCTGCATGCACATTGTTCTTAACACTAGCAATGAATATTATCTTCGACCCCTTGAATTTTTTTAGTCTTGTTGTTTGCTCGGCCTTTTGGCTAATATCAAAGTAACGCACAGTTCTTCGTTTCAGCAGGAACGGCGCATAGCTCTCCCATAGTATAGCACCTAGTTCTCTAAATCGTAAACTACTTTGAGCAGAGCAGCAGAGCAGAACGCATAGAACAAAGAAGTCGCATTTGAGAGAGAGAGAGAGCGACGAGAAGGAATATAAAAAAGGTACAGAAGTTAACTATATATATACATATATAAGCAACGCTTGCTACCCTATATGTGGGGAGAGGGGAATAAGAAAATAAAGAAGAGAGAGAGAGAGAGAGAGATGCACATTGCACACCACGCACACAGTGCCGGGTTTCACAGCGAGCCTTCAAAAAATGTAGAAGGGCTCTTGTGGCTTTCTGGGCTGATGTACTGTGAGATCGTCAACATGAGATCTTTTCTCGAGTAAGCGGCTACTCCGGATAATGATATAGATTGAATGAGGTCGCATACTGCATTGAACAATCGTTAACACACATTTACGCATTTTGGTTTGTTATACAAGATCTATTACACATCACACGAACACAAATGTGCGCCTTTCCATTAGTTTAGGACATAATGACACAAAAGTTGCCCCTGTAATGTGCTGCTTCACCTAAAAACTGAAATCTTTGCGTTGTATGGTATGCGTAAGTTAATAATAATAATAATAATAATAATAATAATAATAATAATAATAATAATAATAATAATATAATAATAATAATAATAATAATAATAATAATAATAATAATAATAATAATAAATACTAGTTTCCACATAGTGAAGTTCCTGCGCAGCAGCAGGAATCACGCCTACCAGGGAGGCATCTTGCTGCTTCTATTCACGAGATACATCAACGGCGCGTGCCGACGGGAACGTCGTGTAGCTAACTGTCACGAGCAAACATGACGTCATTCTAAGACGAATGTCTCGTACTTCGGCAGGGCTTGTCACACTCCTACGAAGGCTCGAATACAGCTGTGCTGGGAGTGTACGAGATGCGAAAACATTTCTCGTCAACACCAGCTGTGACTGTGGCCTTGATTTATCTTACTGGCTGGCTCTATTGTCCTTCCAAGATAAACAATCTTTGTTCTCAATAAAGAATGTCTAACGCGGTTGGGTGCGAAGGGATATTAATGCCATTAAGTGAACAGACAGCACTGCTAGAGCGCTTTGTTCGTTCCACGAAAAGGAGCAACGAGTGATAGATATACACTGGCCTCAACTAGAAATATTTTAGGGGCGAAGCTCCTTATAGCGGCACCTGTTCGTCCCTCGTAGCCGTTGTAGTGTGTGACAAGTATAACACTTTGACCTCCAAGGTGGTGCCGGTGAAATATTTCTTCTGTGCGTTGTTGAACAATAAAAGATAGTGCTCAATGTACATGCCAATGGCTACTAAGGGGGAATGAGAGACAGGAGCGTTCGGCTTTTAGTTAACGCGCACGCTGCGATCACCATTAGCAGCCATTGGCATGTACATTGAGCACTATCTGACAAGAAAGGGTTGCTACGTTATACTCGCTGGGTGTAACCTCCTAAGTTTTAGAAACGTTTAGCGAGCGTTGAGCCGCAGTGCCATGGATACAGTGAACGAGTATATAACATGAACTCGAGGTGGTTAAAGGTGGGAATTAGACACGAAACGCAAGCCGAAAGAAAGTAAAAGCGGAATTCTCCTGTCTCTCATTTGCCATTAGCAGCCGTTGGCATGTACATTGAACACTATCTGACAGGAAAAGGTTGCTACGTTATACTAGGTGGGCGTAACCTCCTTGGTTTTAGAAAGATTTAGCGAGCGTTGGACCGTAGTGCCACGGATACAGTGAACTAGTATATACCATGAACTCCAGGTGGTTAAAGGTGGGAAGTAGACACGAAGCGCAAGCCGTAAGAAAGTGTGCATGTGCCACCTCTCGTTCAGTCCTTGAAATGTCAGCTGGATGGCGGTGCTTCTATATGAGGAATATATGATGAAAAGATGCGAGATGGTGGTACTTGGAGTGTTGAATAGGCGGATGAACGGACACACAGACAGATGCATGGACGGACGCACGGATGGCTGCACGGACGGATGGACACATGGACGGACGCAGGAGCAGATGCATGGACGAAACCAGGTATGTACGCACAGATGAACGTGTGAACGCACGAACAGACGCACGCACGGACGGGCGGATGGACGCACGGGCGGCCACACAGACGCACGCATGGATGAACGGAAGCAAGAAAGAATGGACGGACGGATACTTCGCCCCACTATCCATCATTCACTCCGTGGATATGCTGCCGTTTTTTAATTATTAGTATTTGAAGCACCGCCGCATCACTCGTACAAGTCTAAATATATCGAACAGGCATCTGAAATGCCTAGATTAGTTGAGAAATTCTGGGGCAACCTTCAAGCCGTACATTCTCAGAACTTAAAGAATAATGATTAGTGTAGGTAATTTCCCCAAGAGCATCGCAAAATATCAGATAAAAGTCATGCGCAACCGTCCAAATGCTTTACGATGGTCTGATAACAATAAGGTCGAGCAAGAACTACGCAAAAAATGTTAAAAAGGAGACAAAGATTCTAATTCCACTTTTAAAGGTTGTGTAGAATGGCATTTGTTAAATAACGTACTCCGACGCTTTGATCAAGCGATTGGCTTCATTTGCAGAATTCACTGCCAGTTCATCTGGTTCAGGAGGTCTACGGGACGGCTTTATGCTCTCCCATAGTAGAGTACAAAGTACTCTAAATCGTAAAACACTTTTTCTAAAAACAAAACTCGTTTTCAACAAAATCTCATCAAGTGTGAGGCCCGCTTTGGACGGCTTTATGCTCTCCCATATATAGAGTACATAGTGCTCAAATCGACATTCACCTTTTGTTATCAGGCAAACGAGACGGCTTTCAGCTCCTCCGTAGTATAGTATACAAAGTACTCAAAATCATTAACCACTTTTTCTAAACAGTAATGGGAAACGTGCGCTGCAGTTTTCGCGGACAGGCAGCGCCCCCCTGTCGAGCGCAGCCGGAAACATTCGGGCGTACAAGTGCTAACGTGAACCATGCCACAGTGCGCGACGATCAAACGAGAAAATAGTAGCTTCGAGACCGGCGGTATACTGTTGTGTTCACGAATGCCACAACCACAAAATGATTTTAGTAACAGGAAAAAATCACCCAGAGCACGCATAGTCGACTCCCTTCAGCGTAGATTTCCACCTATGACCAGGGGTGTGTGTTCTGCAGCATACAACAGATCTTTTAATTAAAGCTTGCCTTAAACGTGCGAAGAAGCACACGAGAACTTCGGTTGCGTACGCATTACGCCGTATGTTACACACACCGTATTTCACTAAAAGCGAAAGTTGGGCTAGTTGGTGGTTCATGCTTGCATGCAAAAACATGAACAAAATTACGTGCATTCTTCCGTTTTTTAAGATTTTGCGTTGTTTTTACATTCAAACACCGTATTTATTGGAGTGTAACACGGCCATGATTGTAAAGTGAGGGGTGGTATTTCATTATGTCTAGGGCGAAACGAAAATAGAATATCAGTACTCGATACGCTAGGGTTAAGTTGAATAGAAAAATCTGAAAGAAAAAAAAAACCCTCACGTAACAATTGAGTAAAATGGTAATATATTTGACTGTCACGTGCACAGTTCCAGACCACTGACAAGACGATGACTGCTAGAAAAAAACGTGATGATCTACGCATGTGTATATACTGATGACACAATGCATGTCAACACTGGAACCACCACAAAGTCAATTACCACCGGGTTGTTCAAAAGCGTTCTTTATTTTTTAGGCATCATGCTTAGACGACGGCCGACCGCAAGCTTGCGAATGCTCTGCAGACGACGGCGAGTCGACTTCATGAAGGCACGACCACTTGCGACACATTTACATTTCCGTTAACACCACTAATCTTCGCTTTACACTTGCATATCATGTGAAAGTTGCTTTCGACATTCGTTTCACGATTCACCGTCAGCTTTAAAAAAATATATTTTTTAAGAACTGCGATACGAGCATATTGTGGGTTCGCGCTATAGCCGTTGAACAGAACATAAAGAAAAGCGAGTAGCGAAACAGCTTCTGTAATATATAGTACACGAGCGGTGACTACCAACTACATAAATGTGACGTTCCCGCTGAAGACAGCCGTCACTGGGCCGATGCTACCTCTGTGCTGCCTGAGAAACTACTAATTGCGCTCCAAAGCGGGCGCAAAACCAGCAGCCTACGCACTATACGTGGAGCTCCGCAAGCGCTATCTGAACACACTTACCTGTAAGTTTACTCCCTATAATGCTTGGCACAACGTTGAGTGGTAACACCTTTTTCCGCGTCATAAACGTACTCCTCATCGGACAGCGTCCGTAATTTTGACAACACGGTCTCGCGAAGTATCGGACAGCGTACAACACATCGCGGAAACCGTAGCGGAAAGTAATCGCTGGCATCGCTACTCGCCCGTTGCGTTGCAGTTTTCAGAGAAGTGTCCAATTATAGGTTTCATGACCAGCGAGTCGTATTCGTCAAACCACCTTACCCTCCCATACTAATGCTGATTTATTCCATGTTAAGGGAATGGTCCCGAGAGCACCCAGACGTAAGTAGCATATATATATATATCCCATTGCGTCAGTGTTTCGAAGCATTCCCCAGTTAAATTTCCCCTCTCTCCTCTCTCTCTCTCTCTCTCTCTCTCTATATATATATATATATATATATATATATATATATATATATATATATATATATAAATATATATAAATATGAAAGTAGATGCGCTTTCACATAACAACTGTTTATTGTGCCGACGTTTCGACAGGAACCCTGTCTTTTTCAAGGCATAATACTATTTACACATGTTCCGTGCCTTTTTATATCCTGTCGAGACAGGAGGGGAGGGGTCAAATGAGAAAGAGAGAGAAAAAAAAAGAGGAAGGAAGAAACAGCGAAACGGGAGGACAAACAATAAATAAAATATAGAAAATCTAGGAGAAGAAGCAAGACCGACATGGCGTAATTAGAAAGGGGCAGCTTTTCAACAGAGTAGGGCAGAGGTAGATGAGGAGTGTCATCATTGTCAACAATACCTCCCCCACACCCACACTTCCCCAAGTGGGCAGGGAGCCGCCGTTTTTGTATTTCACCTTTCCGTGTAGTCCGCTGGCGGCTCGTTCCTCTTTGAAGTGTATGACAAGTTAATGGGGAGGGCTTAAGCGCTTTAAGTGCATGCTGGTGGCATCGGGAGTAGCGAAAAAGCCGGTGAATGAGGCACTGCCATCGATATTCATTATATGCATTGGTTCCTTGTCAGTGAAGGAACAGAATGTGCGTTAAAGGATTAACGAAGGAAAAAAAAAAAGAAGAACAGGGGGGGGAGAGAGACTGTACCACTCCGGGATAGTCACCACACAGTTGAGGCGCACTGGGAAGATATGCGCGCATGTAGGAAAAAGTTAATGAAACCACCTAGCTGTCAGCTCCTTGTCAGTGAAGGAACAGAATGTGCGTTGAAGCTTGACGAAGAAAAAAAGAAAAAAAGAAAAAAAAAAGCAAAAAAGGGGGGGGGGGACCGTACGACCTCCGGGACCACTTATCTGTGCGTTCCGGCTGTGCTTGATGAGGCAAATCGTTTCTATGTTGTCAGATGCATAGGCCAAAAGCTTCGTTAGCGGGTAATATTATTGTCGTAATGAAACCGGACTGATTAGAGAGAAGCGTTTGCGTCTTTTAGCGGTCGTAACGCAGACAGAGTGCCTGGGTGTTCATTTATTCCGTATTTTATCGTGTTAAATTTGTAGATAAAATAAGATTCCCGTTGTTCCCGTTCTCTGATTGTTCGAAAGTTGTTTTCTAGTAGTGTAACCCTGATGTCATCAAAGCTGTGGTCTTTTAATGTGCAGTGTTTTGAAAGTGGAAGGCCTGGAAGAGATCGTACATGTGCCCGATGGTTGTTGAATCTAATTCTAAACGGAGTGTCTGTCTGGCCCACGTATTGCTTGTTACATACCCCACATTCCAAGAGGTATATGACATTGTCTGAGTCACAGTCTAGTGCACCTCTTATCCTGTGCTTAAAATCCGAGTGGGTGCTTTTCGCCACTGTCGTTGTCTGCATGTGTTTGCATACCCTGCATCTGCTTTTTCCGCAAGGTTGACACCCAATTTGAGGTTTCACACCTATCTTTGAATTTATTAAATGATCCTTTATATTTTTCGGCCTTCTGTATACAACACAAGGAGGAGAAGTGAAAATTTTGGATAGTCGCACGCTCTGTTCCAATATGTTAAAGTGTTTTTTTAGGACCTTGTTTATGTTCGGTGGGTTGCTCGTGAAAGTTAATAGCAAGTTTTTGTTGCGGTGTTGGTCGGCGTTTCTCTGGTGGTTGAGAAGAATCTGGCGGTCCAGATTTTCAGCTTTTTTGATGGCGTCATCGATGATAGCTGGTGGGTATTCTTGATTAAGGAGTACTTCGCGCATATGTGTGCTGTTTTTGTGGAAGTCCTCGGTGCGGGAGCAGATTCGTCGAAATCTGTGTGCTTGGGAATAGGGAATGCTGGTCTTGCAATGTCGCGGGTGGCAGCTTTTGAAGTGCAGGTATTGTTGCCTGTCTGTAGGTTTTCTGTATACGTTAGTTACCAACGCACCATCGTCAACTCGAATGAGTACATCAAGAAAGTTTATTTCAGTGTTAGAGTAGGTGTGTGTAAAATAAATGCTGGGGTGTACCTGGTTGAATGCCTGTATGAATTTGAGGAGCTCGTTTTCCGAATGTGTCCAAATTATGAATATATCATCTAGGTACCGTTTATAGAGTAATGGTTTGATATTACAAGATGAAAGAAAATTGGACTCTATGTGGTGCATGAATATGTTGGCGTAGTTTGGGGCCATTCTTGTACCCATTGCCGTACCGCTGATTTGAAGATAGTACTGGTTGTTAAATTCAAAGCTGTTCAACTCGAGTACAAGTCTTGTGAAGATTTCAATTACTTTTTTGCTTGGATAAGCGACAGGGTTGTGTGTGCCATACGATTCAACAAGTGCCCTTACACCATCGTCATGTGGGATATTTGTGTAGAGTGAGCTAACATCCAATGTTACGAGAAATGCACCGTCTGGAATTTTCACGTCTGCTATTTCCCGAAGGAAGTGGTTTGTGTCACGCAAGAAGGACTCATGTGTGGGTGGTATGTCTTTGATTAAAGAATCAATATAACTGGAAATGGGTTCCGTTAACGTTCCCGTGCCTGATATAATGGGTCTGCCAGGGTTATTCTCTTTATGAATCTTCGGCAGCATGTAAAAACGACCAGGCGCCGAATGTACCGTAATAAGTGCCTTTTTAAGCTTTGAATTAATGGCGCCTTCACGTGTGAGATTCTCTAGGGTTGTTACAATGATTTTTTTGTGCTCCGTGGTAGGGTCAAAGTCGAGGTGTTTGTAGAATTGTTTGTTATTTAGTTGTCGCTTGCCTTCCTCAATGTAGTCCGATCTATTCAGAACAACAATCGCGCCTCCTTTGTCTGCTGGTTTGATGACGAGATCTTCGCAGTTGCTCAACGTGAGTAGTGCCTCTTTTTCTCTTTTTGATATGTTATTCATGCTTGGTTTGTGCACTTTATACGCATGTATAACATCTTTTTGAACCGCGTCTATATAGAGATCCAGATGTCGATCTCTGTTGGCGTCTGGGGTCCATTGCCGTCCAATTACCCCACGAAAAAGTGCGTTATCTTTTTCGGGTTTATCAAAGAAATATTCCTCCAATCTTAAATTTCGTGCGAAGTTGTCTAGGTCTTTTAGGAGCGTGAATTCATCATACCTTCCGTTGCCAGGGCAGAATGTAAGTCCGCGTGATAGTATACTCAATTCTTCTTTGCTAAGTTCTTTGTCGGAAAGGTTAATAACGTTTGGCTCTTTGGGGTGTGGTGGCAAATTTTTTTGAACGTGAGATGATTTGGTATTTTTTCTGTAAGCAGCAGTGGGTATATGTGACACATTGTCCCGCGCAAATTTCTTCTTCTTAAGTTTTTCAATTTCCTCCGTTTTTTTGTGCTCAAATACGTCTAGTTCTTTAGTTTCCCACTCTGAAAGAGAAAAGTTATTTCTTAAATACCGCTCCTCGTCTGTCAGTGCGTTTAGAGTCTTTCTACAGTGTTCGATGGTGACCTTCGTTAGCTCCTGTGTGGCGTGATCGAGAATATCGTTCCACCGTTTCATTTCCCCTTCGGCAAAGTTATGCATCGATGGTGTTAGCGACAAGCGCAGCCCCTTCGGAGCCGTACCCGCCAGTACATATTGCTCGAGGCTTTGCACGTGAAGTTCATGCCGTATTCTTTTGTCAACCACTTTTCTAAGTTTAAGAAAATTTGGACCCGTTCTATGGCCTAGTTCATCTGAAACGGACGGAGTTTGCCCACTCACACAGCCAGTATGTCACTTTGCACAGACGCGGCGAATAGGGCCGCAAGGTGCCCGGAGGTCGTACCTGGTTTGGGTTGGAGCTCCATCCCGTTGTGCCTCCCGTGACGAGCTGGCCTGTAGACGCCTGCTGTTGGCAGCTGGTGGTTGCTGCTTGTTCGTTGATGATGTTGGCTGCTGATTTTTCCTTGCGGGTGGTTTATTCTGGCCACTCGTCGCTGTTGATTTTGGTACAGCTGGCCGTTGTTGTTGGCCCGGATTACCCTTCGTCGCCGTTTCCGGGGTGTGTGTTGTAGGCGTCGATGACAGCCGTGGCAAGCGTGATGGCTGTGTTGCACTCGGTGAGGGGGGTCCCGACGGGGTATGCTGGCCTGGAGAACGGGCAGCAACTGTTTCCGGGGCTGCTGGGTTCATATTATTTTCTTTGCCGCCTCGACAGGTGGCATCGGAAGAGTCACGCCGCAGTGCTTGGGAGTAGGATGGCGTCTCCCGAAGCTCGTACGCCCCCGCCTCCAGTTGTGGCGCGTGTTCCAGCCAGTTGTTGATGTATGGCCGCCGTAGGTCGAGGAGCAGGTTGTAGATGTTCCAGGCCAGATGTTCCAGGCATATATATATATATGCAGAAGAATAACCGAAGTTATTCTTCTGCATATATATATATATATATATATATATATATATATATATATATATATATATATATATATATATAGTTCACTGGGGAATGCTTCGAAACAGTGACGCAATGGGAGCTGTGTGCCGAAGTAATAATACTTGTCCCCATAGAATGCGAATGAAAAACGTTTTCGCACAGGGTCGCCGTGGCTCTCTGCAAATGAATCCGACACTCCATACGCACACGAGAATTCGCGATTGCATCAGCTATGATCGCGTCCGCTTTCGCTCCTTCGCTGCTCTTCGATGACGGAATCCACTGGGAAGTGAGGCTGGGACAGTTTACGTTCGGTGGCTGGGCGACGAACGACTCCGGCGGCACGACACGGTTTCGTGGGAACGCTATCCGCAGCGGATGCGCGGTGTAGCAGTGCCCGCCGGGGGTGCGACGCGAGGAAATTGTTACGATGAACTACCGACGGCAGCGGTGGAGGCGGGCTGGGCAGGACAGAGCGAAATCATATATACGCTGCATGTGTCTTCGTAGTCGTCGCGGTGGCAATGGGACTCGGTGGGCCGTTATTTGTGGCGGACTGGAATGGTGTCGCGATCGGGATACGGTCATTCTAGTCGCGTAAATTGCTTGGCGATCATTTTTTGTGGCTCCCAAGTGCAGGGAGTGCGTTGGCAGAGATGAGGTGGGCACCCGCCTATATGTATTTGCGATTAATCAGTTCTGTATGGAAGATGTAGTGGAACCCTAAAGTCGTTTGGCGACGTGTCTCGCAATTACTTTGAGTGCTTCGCAAATATGACAAAGGGCTGACAAGATTTTGGAAAATTGAATTTATATTCAAATTAGGGCAACAGGGGGGGGGCTCTTTTCTGGTTGATTTCGAGTTTCCTTCAGGAAACTGGATTGGTTCCAGTCGGGGTAATGGCTGTATTTCTTTCGCAGTGACATGAGCAATAGCTCTCACAAAGGTGTGAGAGCGTACAACAGAGGAAGAAGAATTAAATTGATTGCTTAGTAAGGGAGGCAAAGGTTAGATCGTTTTTTGATGTTTATGAGCAGCCTAATGCCATGATAAAATGGCACAAGCTTATGTACGTTGCTCAGTGGAGCAGGTGTGTTCGTGTGAATTTTGACAAGCCCCCATGCTTGTTAAAAGACAAGGAGCTGGTGCTTGTCGGGGCAAATGCACTTTTTTGAACCAGAATGGTGTAGCATCGCATAGGAAAGTTGCACGGAGCATTTAGGTAGAACATTGCACTTCAAACATTACAACTTAGTGATATAGTCACCACAACAGCTTCAGCAGGAAATAGAAATAGCAAGAGACAAACACTGCAGGCTTCCGGTCTCCATCTCTTTCTTTTTACCGATGAAGCTGTCGCTGTAGGGAAGCAAACTGTACGCTCGTCTCGCTAACTTCCCTGCCTTTTCTGTTCTCGCTTTCTTTCTCTCCTTCAGTAGGAAAGAAGTATAAAGGGAGATGAACTTTGTTGTAAATGCAGATAAAGCTTCTAGGTCGTTTTAAGTTCTGGCAATCTTACCTGCTCCTGGAGGACAAGTGACCTGGCCTCAGCCTGCCGATCAGTTGGGGCTGGTTGCCAAGATTCGAGCTGTTTTTCCGGGTCTCCAACTGCTCCGGTATGAAGATAAAAGAAAAAAAAATCTGTAGCAACTTCGTTACTATCATGCACATTTTGTAACAGCTGTTACTAACATGAATAGCAACGAGATATATTTTTATAAAAAAGTCCTTCAGAGTGCAAGCAGAACATTGAGCCTGCCTCTGCTGCATGCAACGACGACTCATAGGTTCATGCCGAACGTAGAGAAACTGATTGAAATACAGAATACAGAATGTACAAGAAAAGAACTAGCCCTTAAACGCTGTGTGAACAACAACGGCAACAGCAGGAGCATGTAAGAAAATGAAAGCATATCCACGGAACGAATGAAGATCAGTGGGGCAAAGCATCCGTACATCCACCCGTTCTGGCGTCCGTCTATACGTGCATTCGTCCGTCCATGCATTCGTCCATCCGTGCGTCCGTCCATGCATTCGTCCATCCGTGCGCCCGTGCGTGCTTGCGTCTGTCTGTCTGTCTGTCTGTCTGTCTGTCTGTCCGTCTGTCCGTCTGTCCGTCTGTCTGTCTGTCTGTCTGTCTGTCTGTCTGTCTGTCTGTCTGTCTGTCTGTCTGTCTGTCTGTCTGTCTGTCTGTCTGTCTGTGCATATGTCTGCTTGTCGACGAGCACGAGCCGCCACGGCCATCCGCGCCAGCCGCTTCGCTTCGTCCATGCCCCACCAACAGCCCGCCATGTACGGCGAAGATCCAGAAGACTTCTAGGCAGTCGTTCCCCGCGCACACAGGCACAGCCCGCGCAGCAGCCAATTGGAAAGTAGCGGTACAGTGTCATCTAGAATATCCTCACTTAACTGCAGTTTGTATGTGCTTCAATGAGACAGTGCCATCTATTATACAGTTCGGGAGATACTGCTGGTAGAGATGGACGAGGGACAAGGTTAGACTAAGAGAAGCTTGGCTGCCAAAATATACGGACTCTACCCATGATAACCTGCGTGATCACTATGTGCTTATCGGACTTTCTTGCCTTAGTAGCATTTTTGTGCGCCAGACGTCACGTGTGCGGATTAAACTTCTGATTATCTTTTTGCGCTTAGCCTTTTGTTTTTATTTCATTCCTCCTGCTGTGCATTTGCTCAACATGAATATTGTGATGGAAGTATACAGCCGGCTCTAACGTATGATTATAACTTCCCATGCTTTGCCTATGAAACAACAACAACAACAACAACAACAACAACAACAACAACAACAACAACAACGATAACAACGATAACAACAACAACAACAACTAACTTGAACACTTACGTCGTTTTTCTGTTGCATTACTACTCTCATAAGTTTATCCCCGTAAATATGCGCAGTTCGCTACCGGCGGATTATGTCGTGATTCTGCTTGATCGGGTTCCCAATTAGTGGCGCCGCACATCTTTCACAGTGCCGGTAGGCTCCCGGTATGCGTGGCTTCTCAGATTGATTTGAGGAAAAATGTATTCGCGTTTCAGGAGTGCTGAGTTTTGCCGTAAATAACATCCTATACGTGACCCAGCTTTCAAACTTGGCGAGTCGGGTATAACTACGCAGTTGTTGACATTAAACGTACTATAGGGAAATGCTTAAGCTTTATAAGCGCGCAATATTCACTGATTCCTCACGTAGTGGAGTGCTAATGTTTACGCTCGACGATCCTGCACAATGTTTAGGACGACCGGAAGGAGCAGGTTTAGTTATAGCCCAGCGATACCCTAATTAGCTTCCTTCTTTACTATGAGTGGAACCAAATCCAGGTTCCTCATTTCACAATACCCAGAAGCCCCACTCTTGCCGCAACTAGACTCTTGGTAAGTAACTAAGCATAGGCGGCAACGTCACCTCGGCAGCTCCTGCGCCGCTAGCCGTGAAGTCTTATAGGTTCCGACGGAGTCTGCTGTTTCAAAATTTGCTGTTGTAAGCGCAACTATAATATCCATTAGTATCTTCAATCCGTGTAATGAATTAGTTGATTTACCAATACAGTTTCCTTGATCGCTAATGAGATTGAAATTTTTGTATTGCGCAGTTGCAAAAATCAATAAGAAATTACCGTAGGCGTGCTCACGAGGGTGGTGGGGGTGGGGAGGATGGAGCAGAGTTATCCTCACACATTGACATGATAGTGAGATGTTGCTGCGACAACCTTTGCCCCCCTCCCTTTTTTAAGGAACCCTGTGCAACGCTTATGGCAATTAATGCAACAACTAAGCCGTAACTCCAATAATGCTTCATTGGTGTGTGTTAGGGGGGGGGGGGGGTAAGCGCGTAAGCTTCGTTCGGTACCGACAAAGTCGCTTTGGAAATGGGAAATTGGTTGCATCAGTGTCGCTAACGAAGCACTGCATCAGAATCAGTTTTACGGGGTCTTCGTCGGTGACGTGTACATGCCGCTGTGTACTTCTCCAGGAAAAGGGTGATTGAATGTCTCAGAGAAAGCGCATTCATCACAATGCACATTGAATGCGAAAATCTCATAATCGTTGAACAGGGGTGTAGCAAAAAAATTTTTTTGGGGGGGATGAGGGGGGAGCTTTGCATGCGCGTGTGTGTATACTACTCATGGAAAGTTGGAAATATCGAGAAGAAACAGCCATTTTCTGATAAGGCAAGAGCTGATGAATATTTCTTCTCAGTCAATCGAGTTTATGAGGCGAAATGCTTGAAGCCATTGTAGTTGAATATAGATGCGCGATAAAAAGCACGAGAAAGGTCAGAATTCCCAGAGCCCTCCACTTCTTCCTTCACAATTGGATTGTGCGTTTGGGACGTAAAACTCGGACAGTTACTCAATGTTTTTCATGACCAGCTTCTCCCGCTCTGAGGCTTTCTTAACTTCACACAGTGTTGTTCTGATACCAAGGTAAGCCCAACTATCACCAAGTGATGGTGTCATGTGACGATGTTATAATGTGACGTCATGGTGCGCGACGTACTTGTGACACGGTTATGTCACAAGTTTTGGTGTTCTGTGACGCCATTGTGACATCATATGGGATCACTTGACTTCATGAATTACGTTTGTTCAGTCGGTTATTCAGTCCGTCATATTATCATAGCGCGATGACATCACCGTGTGATATGATCGTGACGTCAAAGACCCTCAATGATTGTCCACGTTCCAAAAACAAAAGAAGCTCTCGTGTAGTCGTCCTGACAAACCGAACTACGCGCTGCGAAACGCAAACATGACGCCAAGATTGCGAAAGCCGGCGTCTGCTGAGCCGTTTCCACGCCACGGTCATGTGTGTTGCTGCGTAAACAAACAATGTACTGGAAAAATTGTTATTGAAATAAAGTGTGCACCTTAAAAAGAGAAAAAAATGAGGGAACGAGCAGCGAGACCAGGCAGACCGTTTCGAACGGATTGCCCTTTACGTCTTCGATCCAGCGCAATGGAGGTATGGGGTATCCTTCGGGGGAGAGCCAGAACATTTAATGGCCTTCAACCGAGAGAAAAGCCATACGTTGTTGCTCGAATGAACGTGTGCTCGGGAATCAGCCGGTGGCACGCGACCGCTCGAGTCGCCTTCCCTGGCACGAGTTCACTCCACGGTTTGATCAGAACCAGTGCTCTTTGAGTGGAGGCACCACTTCAGATTTTTTCTTGTACGTATCGTGGTCATCTAGGTAGCTGAAAGGAGTTCCCAGACTCATGTGTCCAGGCCTCGGGATGGCTATGTGCTCTGTCATACTAGAGTACCAAGTACTCTAAACTATTGACCACTTTTTCTAAACACAATCGCAGGTACCGGGACAGTTTTGGCTCTCCCATAGTAGAGTGCTGGTAGTACCCTAAACCGTTCACTATTTATTCTGAACTCCCCCTCCCCCACGTGCCGAGGCACGGGAACTAGTTTAGTGCTTTGCGGCCTCATCGAGTGAGAGACCCACGGGACCGCTTTCAGCTCTCCCATAGTAGAGTACCAAGTAAGTACTCTAAATCGTTAACCACTTTTAATGCTTAATGCGATAGCAATTATATGGACACTCTCGATCGGCTGGATTTTGCCGCCCGCGTCGCCGTCACTCACCCTATATGTTGTTGCGACGCTGACCGATCCCGCCGATGCCACCACTGTTGCGAAGCGCACCACCGACGACGTTACAAAGGGCGCCTCGAAATCCCACCGCTGCCACCACTGTTGCGAAAGACGGCGACGCCAACACGGTCCCGAAGGCGCCACTGCTTCCAACTCCGCCGGGAAGGTCACCAGCCGTTTGGTAGCGTATGTTTCTCAGCTCGCGACTGCTTCTGCGCAGAGCTGATAAGACGAGCGGACGAGACGACGGTGAGTTAAACAAGGTTTATGTACAGCATATATACAGATCGAGGCGTTACAAATTCGGCCCTGGGGCCGACAGAGACTCGAAGAGCCGAGCTCTCCTCGCTAACACATAGGTCTGCTCTCAAACGGGTTCGTTCTGACACACATGTCAGCTTTTCGCCTAGGACCGCCAGGACCGCCGATCGCGACGCGCCGCAGGGCTTCTTTTATATGCACCGGGTCCAACCAAAATGTCCAATCAGAAGCGCCGCTGGTCGTCAGGGCAGATTCCTCCAATGGGGTCGCCGCTGGGCCACGTCAGACCCCCAGACATGAAGACGCCCGTTGTTTACTCGATGAGGCTCGCTGTCACGTGCTCGACGGGGCTCGCTGTCACGTGCGCTGCTGACTCTTTGCACGTGGGCGCCAGAGAGGCGCCGCGCGTGTTTACGCCGTTGAGTTGTTCGCGTCAGGCGGACTGCGGGCTGGCCTTGACCCAGATTGCCTTTTTCAGAGGCACGGACGTTTGCTGAGGACTCGCTGGCATAACAGCACCCCCGCCGCCAGACAATGCGCCGAAAAGACGAGCTGCTTCCACGGGGCTCGGATGACAGGCGCGCTCGTTCGCCAGGTCCCTCCAGGTTCGCGGGGAGAATGCAGCTCCAGACTCTGTTCCAGGAACGCATCCCATTCTTGACGACGGATCCTAGCTCCACTGGCTTGTCGCCACAACTTGCCGACCAGCTTCGCTCTTCTCTTCTGACCATCTTCGGTTTCAGCACTTGTCGATGGTTCTGCAACTTGCCAAGAACGGATCGACAACAGACAACACACGACACGAGCAAGTGCCCTCGGTCACCCGACAGAACACCAGACACAGTATAGTTCAACATATACCTAGCTACGTGTCTATCTGAATTTAGTTCCCTCTACATCAAGAGGCACATGTGGAACACAAGACTCTTAAAATGACAACTCAATTTTTTTCTCACGTACAACAACGTAACGAATTAGAATACCACATAAAGTTGGCCCCTTGAGATCACATTGAACGAGAGCGCTCAGCCCAGGTCGTGATGAGGTCAAAATTTTGCCCCGAATCGCCAGCGAGAAACCGAAAGGTTGAGAAGGTACTAGCTAGAACGCACTGCTCAATGCACCTGCATTAGCGTTTAGCTTTCCTTTTTTTTGATAGCGAACGTCAAAGTTGCGCTGTGGAGCAACATGCTCCATCTCAGTAACCAGCCACTTTTAGGCGACGATACCTATGCGGCACGAAGAGCGGCTCACACTTGCGACGTTGCACAGGGGAACAACGATACGGCTTGCTACGGATTGACTCCTCAACGCTTAGCTCGATATCGTGTTTGATCACCCTCGTGTTTCCGGGGCGGTCCGAAAACACGTCTCCAAACTCGGAAACAATCTTTTTCGGGTCCTCCTTTTGGACTTCACTTAATCTAGGTTCTAGGTTCAACTGTCCAAGGTTACCTCTGATCCCCTTTCGATTACATCACTAGAACTCCAAATTTCTGCTCCCTCTTCCTCTGAAGCGTTCAACAGATGATTTACGACCGCTTGATGTTGAACATTGGGTTTCATCAAGTTGTAAATTTTGTTCTGCCGCCTTCCTAATTTCACCTCATAATTCGTATCGGGAAGCTTCGATGTTACATTGGCAGGCCCTTCCCAATCAACCTCAAGCTTGTTCTTTTTGAACGGCTGCAGCAGCATTACCTGACTTCCCACTTCAAAAGCGCGTTTCTTCACAGATTTCTCGTAGTGCTCCTTCGACAGCACTTTTGCCGCGTTTTTCTGGCTTTCCACTAGTGCTTCAATCGAGAGGTCCTCACGCTGCTCTCGAATGAGCGTCTCTCGATCAACTCTCGGCTGCTCGCTCCAACGTTCCGCTACAGGCGAGAGTGTTGCAGCCCTCTCGCTCTGATTCAATGGCGCCATGTCGTCTCCCCCCACGCATACCGCGCCGGCCGCTTCCGCGACGGGCCGCTCGCGTGACTGCTCACATGACTCATGCGGAAAATTTCCTTTCTGGGGTTCCGTCGACCCGCCGACAAGGTCACTTGAGAGTTCACCGCATTGAACCAGATCAAGCTGTCGCGATAGCTTCCGCGCTTGCGATCGCGTGAGGGCCATGCACGCAAAGTTGGGGAAGAACGATTTGCCCTGCTCTTTGAGAAGCTGCTCCGAGTTGTTGGAGAAAAGATAAGGAAAACGATCGGGAAGCGCGGCAGACACAGCCGCTTCGGTGCGAAGCTTACCGAACGGGCCTTCAATGACAACCGTGGCGATTGGTAAGCAAGCACTCTGCTCCTCGGCGACTTGCCTGATCCACGCGCATTCTCCTGTAAAGTCATCCGGAGACACCAATGAAGGATGGACAACATCCATGGTTGCCGCGGAGTCTCTAAGTGCTCGACACGCTTTCCCATTCACACTAATTTCTTGGATATACGGCTCCAACAACCGCATGTTCTTTTCCGATTCTCTAATTGTTGCAAAAGCAAACTTTTGCTTACAGTTTATCGCGATGTGCCCTTCCTTTTTGCAGTTGTAGCAGATTAGTGGCTTCCGTGATTCAAACGCCCGTGTGGTATCAGTGCGGTGTTTAGAAACCTCACTCGATTTTTCCGCTTCTGTTTTCCCTTCCCCTACAGTGTTCTTCGTAAGAGACGGGTCCTTTTTGAAATTACGGTGCGGAGCGGGTTTCCGTTGATCAGGTTTCTTTGAAAAGCCCTCTTTTCTTTCATCCTTTTCAACGCGCACTGCCCTGCTATGCAACTTTCGGCGAGTATAATACTCCTCAGCTAACTCTGCTGCCTAGTTTAGCTGTACTTCACCAAGTTTGTCCTGCAGCCAAAGTTTGACATCCTCCTCGATGCAGCGGTAGAATTGCTCCAATGCAACGCATTCCACCACTTTATCGCGGTCGTCTTAAACACCTTCGCCCTTGAGCCATTCAATCAAATCGGCTTTAAGACGAAACGCGAAGTCAACGTGTGACTCATTCCCCTTTTTAGCATACCGGAACCTTTGCCTGAAAGCCTCGGGTGACAACTTATAACGTCTTAAGAGCACTTCCTTAACCTCGTCATAGCTCTCAAACGCTTCCCTCGACAAGCAAGTTATCGCGTCGGACACTTCGCCGGGAAGAAGAGCTAACAGGTTCCGCGCCCAAAGAGGCCGCTCCAAAGCGTTTCGCTCACAGACGTGTTCAAACTTGACGAGATACTTCGCCATGTCCTCGCCTACTACGAACGGTGGCAGTTGGTCCCGAATTCTAAAACCGCTGACCTGAATCGTCGGAGAAGCTACGCTAGGCGCCTGCGAACACTGTAGGATTGCCAATTCTAGTCGTTTCAACTCTAGGCGCTCTTGTCTCTCGGCCTCCTCGCGTTCACGAACTTCTCGCCTTTCGGCCTCCTCGCGGCATGCTTTGATCTCCACCCAGGCCTCATCGACTTCCTCCGCCGACACTCCCTCATCCTTCATGATCTCAAGGATCGCTTGCTTTCGTTTCGCATGGCCCAAAGTAATGCCGAGTTCCTCACAAATTTAGATGAGTTCCTTCACTTTAAGGTTCTCCATCGTTCACACTAGCCTCTTGCTGTTTGCCCCTGTTAACAATTTACTTGCCGTACCCACTATAATTCAACTAGCAAGACGCGCAAGCAATTTTTCACACTCACGTGTTTACCCCCTCCGCATTAACTTTGGTTTCAAAGCGCTTCGACTTGGCTTGAAACGATCAAAGCTCACTTCAATGCTTCACACAGCCCTTCTCTAAACTACTACAACCTGAGCTAGAGTAGTCTGGTGAACTGAGGGGAAAACATCAGGCACTCACCGCATCGATGTCGCTGACGCCGGCCGATCCCGCAGCTGCCAACCACTGTTGCGACGCTGACCGATCCCGCCGATGCCACCACTGTTGCGAAGCGCACCTCCGACGACGTTACGAAGGGCGCCTCGAAATCCCACCGCTGCCACCACTGTTGCGAAAGACGGCGACGCCAACACGGTCCCGAAGGCGCCACTGCTTCCAACTCCGCCGGGAAGGTCACCAGCCGTTTGGTAGCGTATGTTTCTCAGCTCGCGACTGCTTCTGCGCAGAGCTGATAAGACGAGCGGACGAGACGACGGTGAGTTAAACAAGGTTTATGTACAGCATATATACAGATCGAGGCGTTACAAATTCGGCACTGGGGCCGACAGAGACTCGAAGAGCCGAGCTCTCCTCGCTAACACATAGGTCTGCTCTCAAACGGGTCCGTTCTGACACACATGTCAGCTTTTCGCCTAGGACCGCCAGGACCGCCGATCGCGACGCGCCGCAGGGCTTCTTTTATATGCACCGGGTCCAACCAAAATGTCCAATCAGAAGCGCCGCTGGTCGTCAGGGCAGATTCCTCCAATGGGGTCGCCGCTGGGCCACGTCAGACCCCCAGACATGAAGACGCCCGTTGTTTACTCGACGAGGCTCGCTGTCACGTGCTCGACGGGGCTCGCTGTCACGTGCACGTGGGCGCCAGAGAGGCGCCGCGCGTGTTTACGCCGTTGAGTTGTTCGCGTCAGGCGGACTGCGGGCTGGCCTTGACCCAGATTGCCTTTTTCAGAGGCACGGACGTTTGCTGAGGACTCGCTGGCATAACAATGTATATGTATCAATATTGCCACAAGGCAGTAGTGGGACCGCGGCACAAAGCGCTAGAGGGTCTCTGCCTGGAAGAAAAGACTTCGAGGTGGATAGAGACTGGTCCCAGCCCGCCAGTGTGCCAGATATTGTCGTCACGTGTAAACATTGTAAATATCCGCAAATATTCGTTTCCTTTTAAGAATGTATATCAAAACGCGAGAAATAAAAAAATGGCAGCATATTCACGGAGTGAATGGTGGAGAGTGGGGCGAAGCATCCGTCCGTCCATTCGTTCTTCCGTCCGTCCATGCGTCCGTTCGCCCGTCCGTGCGTGCGTCTGTTTGTGCACCCGCACGTCCATCTGTGCGTTAGTCCCTGCGCTCTTTCATGCATCCACCCCTGCGTCCATCCGTGCGTCCATCCGTCGGTGCAGCCATCTGTGAGTCCGTCCATGCATCTCTCTGTGTGTCCGTTTGTCCATCTATTTAACACTCCAAGTACCACCATCTCGCATCTTTTTATCATATATTCCGCATATGCACCGCCATCTAGCGGACATTTCAAGGACTAAACGAGAGGTGGCACACGCACACTTTCATACGGCTTGCACTTCGTGTCTACTTCCCACCGTTAACCATCTCGAGTTCATGGTATATACTAGTTTACTGTATTCATGGCACTGCGGCCCAACGCTCGCTAAACCTTTCTAAAATCAAGGAGGTTATGCCCAGCGAGTATAACGTAGCAACCATTTCTTGTCAGGTAGTGCTCAAGGTACATGCCAATGGCTGCCAAGGGGGAATGAAAGACAGGAGAATTCGGGTTTTAGTTAACGCGCACGCTGCGAATTTTTTATTGTTCAACAACGCACAGAAGAAATCTCTCACCGGCACCACCTTGGAGGTAAGACTAGTTACACACTACGACTACTACTACGACTAGGAAGGACGAACGGGTGCCGCTATAAGAAGCTTCGCCCCTAAAAAAACTGTAGAAAATACTCTGGCGCACGGAATAGAACGTGGAACCTTCGCGTCGGGAATACGATGCGTTAAACACTGAGCCACCAAGGGGCACCTGCGTCATCGTTCAAACGGCAAGCTTTTTACATCTACCACTTACCGCTGTTGGCGGGAACCTCGGGGGGGAGGGGGGCGGAAGAACTATCGTGTTTGCAGCATTATCAGCAAGATTGCGCGACGCGTTTGGCCCACGGAGAGGAGAGGAGTGGATGATCTCTCGCGTGCCCTTATCTCCTGGTGGGGAGAATAATACGTCTTGGATGGAGTTGGGCTTGCACTGGAACGATTATGTTGTAGTTATGGGGTGCGCAAATGTCACTTCATTCGTTGCTCAGCCTCTATTTGCGACAAGGGCACGCACGCTTTTCAGACACAGCGAAGTAACAACTGAGACGCTTATTCGCGTTCATCTGCACCTGTGAGTACTTTTCGTGCGTCATTTGTGCGTGAGAAACGCGGGGCTCGTTTCGATCTGCTTGCAATTCTGCGCGTGATCTTCCAATTTGTTGCTATCGCGTACATTGCTTCACCTTTGCAGCAATTAGGTGTGCCTTTTTTCTAAACGCAGGCTGGAAAGAATGTATTCATCGTGTATGTTCACTGGGACGGCTTTCTGCTCTCCCAAACGATTTGGAGTACCAAGTACTCTAAGTTTGTTTAACACTTGTTTTAAACACATGCATAATTTCTTAGAGGTAGTGCAGCTCCCCGAAGAAGAGGTACAGTGCTTAGTGCAGTTCTTCAACCATGCCCCACACAGCGCTAAGCAATTCACCATTTGTGACACGCCTTAGAATGTCATTAGGCTCGTTTTGTAGTCTTGCAAAAAAAATGGCAGCATATCAACCGAGTGAATGATGGAGAGTGGGGCGAAGCATTCATCCGTCCATTTGTTCTTGCTTCCGTCCGTTCCTGCGTACGTCTGTGTAACCGTCCATGCGTCCATCCACCCGTCCCTGCGTGCGTCTGTTCGTGCGTCCGTCCCTGCGTTCGTCCATGCATCTGCGCCTGCGTCCGTTCATGCGTCCATCCATGCATCTGTCTGTGTGTCCGTTCGTCCATCTATTCAGCACTCCAAGTACCACAATCTCGCATCTTTTCGTCATATATTCTCAATATAGAAGCACCACCATCCAGCGGTCATTTCAAGGACTAAACGGGAGGTGACACATGCACACTTTCTTACGGCTTGCGCTTCGGGTTTACTTCCCACCTTTAACCACCTCGAGTTCATGGTATATACTAGTTCACTGTATTCATGGCTATGCTGCCCGACGCTCGCTAAACCTTTCTAAAACCAAGGAGGTTACACCCAGCGAGTGTAACGTAGCAACCCTTTCTTGTCAGATCGTGCTCAATGTTCATGCCAATAGCTGCTAATGGGGATCGCAGCGTGCGCGTTACCTAAAGGCCGAATGCTCCTGTCTCTCATTCCCCCTTAGCAGCCATTAACATGTGCATTGAGTACTATCTTTTATTGTTCAACAACGCACAGAAGAAATCTCTCACCGGAACCACCTTGGAGGTCAAAATCGTAAGGACCTGCCCCGCCGCGGTGGTCTAGTGGCTACGGCACTCGGCTGCTGACCCGCAGGGCGCGGGTTCGAATCCCGGCTGCGGCGGCTGCATTTCCGATGGAGGCGGAAATGTTGTAGGCCCGTGTGCTCAGATTTGGGTGCACGTTAAAGAACCCCAGGTGGTCTAAATTTCCGGAGCCCTCCACTACGGCGTCTCTCATAATCATAGAGTGGTTCTGGGACGTTAAACCCCACATATCAATCAAAATCGTAAGGACCGCTATTTCGGGTATGTGCCACTGGTGGTTGCGTACTACGAGGGACGCACAAGCCACGCCATAAGGAGCTTCGCCCCTAAAAACACTGGGAGGACGCTTGAGCTTAGCCTACAAGACCACGATAGCGTCATCTGGTTTGACTTTCCTGTTGTGAATCAGCCTTAACAAATCTGTGTGTACTTATGTATATGCTGTTGTGTGTTTATCCGTGTACATATCATAATCGTCAAGCAGCACCTGGCGTATCATGTAAGGTGAAATGCCTGGCTAAAATCTCACATTTTCATTAAAAATGCCTCTATCTCTCTCGCAATGTTGTTCGTCATTTATTCTATTTGATGTACAGGAATACATAGTTGCTGCAATGCTGTCCTAAAGATAAAACGATAGAGATGTTGGTTCTACAAGAGCGAATATCTAATAATTAGTGTTGGCAGTGTGCAGGTAAACACATTAACAAACCTATAAATCAGAGTTATCGAGCGTCGTGATAACTCATTAGTGCAGCCGTCAGGAAAAGACCAGAAAAACAATGTTAGTGAGAAAGAAAAAAAAATGCTGCAGCTGTGCTGATACTTTAGCTATTCACGTAAAGTGTCCTACGTTCCGATAAAGGTCTTGAGGGGACAGTTTTTTGCTAAACTGAGGAACCCTTGAAACGCATTTGTTTGTTAAATGAAGATCGAGGACCTACCAGTAGCTACCCTCTTAAAAAAAAGCCTTTAGTTTTGTTTTGAGTACTTAGTACTACTCACTCGACGCATAAAAAATTGTCTACTAATACAAGTCAACTTGTCCCTCTTTTGAGATAACTCTTCTTTCTTCGGAGTGTAGTTGGACAGGCGACTCTCGACAGAGAGTTAACGAGCATCTTTAAAAATAGTTATAGCATGATTGGAAGGTAGAGTGCCAGGCAGAAAGAATAACCTTATTTACTCTTTTTTTTTCTGAGAGTGTAGGCTGCACATAACCGGAGCTCTTAACGACTATGCATAAGGTAACGGACAGCTCAAACAAGGGCAACTTCACGATAACTAAAACGAATTTTCACTTCTTACATTCTTTCACCAACACGTGCAGCACCAGCATGATTTCAGCAGCCCCGCATACACGGTGTAGGAGTTGATATATGCCGAGCTCTCGCACGCGAAAGCTGCTCCGCTTTGTAATTCCGCGGTCGCGTTTAGTTTGTCCACGGCTGCACGTCTTATGCCTTGGACTTGATGTGCAATGCCGAGTGGGCATTCTACTCCGGAGGAGTGACGTGAACTGAAATGTGGCCGCAATGCGCGTTTCGAATGGACTGCGGCGTATAGCCCATATTGAATACAGTATACGCAGCGACCACGGCTGTCTGTTCGGGCGAAGAGAAATTTCGTAACGACGGCACGGAATTGCTCCCCGCACTCACTCCACCCGGGAGAATCTCGCAGAGTGCTCCGCGTGTATGTATACTCTACTCATTTGGGAATCGAGGCCTTAGGTAAAGCGAGCTCGTTTCTATGGGCTGTTACCACCGCAAGGAGAACACTCGAATCTCTTTACTTGGCTTGCCGCTCCGTTGCCCTTAGAGGTGATTCGGGTAGAGCGAGGCCTAGTGAATAAATTCGTTGACGATGGCCTGTTTCTTTTTGTTTGTTTATAACGGGAGCAGTTCTATGGGAAGTCTGAGACCTCAGTAGAAGTTGTCTTAGTACGCACGCACACACGCACACACGCACACACATACTGTTTTTTTTCTTCGAGATAAAGCTGGGGTAGAACGTATAGCGATGTAAGGTAGACCCAAGAGACTGCTATGACCTAGGACAAAAGATATAAGGCTATGTAATTCATGAAATCAGAGGTCGCATTCTGGTATAAAGCTATGTAATTCATGAAATCAGAGGTCGCATTCTGAAAGGCACGGAATGCAAACACGTTCGCAGACCGTCTGACTCAGGTGTGCGTTTCAAATGGGTCAAGGATTTCACATGCGCGTGTTGAAAACTGTAGCTCTACTTATCGTTTTCTTCTTTTTTTGCAGTACTTACCGTTTTCTTTTATTTTGCAAATTTGAAAGGGGCCAAACTGAGAGAACACCTTCGTGGTTAGGTTTAGGCGCACATTACAGAATCTTATCGGGTAAGCTAATTCGGAGTAATACCACTTGCCTCATAATTCGTGGGGCTTTAGCAGCAATCACGATGCCACAGCTTCTTGCACGATGAGACGGCGCGTGCGCCATTACCCTAGCGGAAACGTCTCGAAACGTGCCTGAATCACGGATGCTTTCTATCGGGAAATACCGGTTGTTCTGGCTCGTACCAAAATGGCAGAGTGGAGCACAGGAAAAAATGAGAAAGAAGAAATATTTTTGCCTGGGCACTGGTCTATAAACACTCGCCTTTTCAATGAAAAAAAAAAGCTTGCCTCAACAGACCGCTACAGGTATATGATGAACAACGTGCCAAACTGAGTGATCGCTTGAACCGACTCGACAGACGACCATTTACGATTGAAAAAGTACTTGGACTGTAGCCATATTCCGATAACCAAAAGCGCGCAGTGAGCACCTTCAATAATTTTTAATGGACACAACTGTAATTAACTGCTTTTGAGTGTGAGTGAGTGAGTGAGAATTTATTAGAAGGCAGAGAGGTCGGCCTGAGCTAGTTCGCTCTAGCCAGATACTCTACACAGGGGATAAGGGAAAGGGGAAAGGAAGAGGGATGAAGGGTGATGATTTTTAGTTCACATTATACCATTATACCTTGCCACTATTTTTACGGACTCAATCAGCGATGTGATCACAATATTTGAACTGGACAAGGCCCATTTATACAGTACTCATTCATGCGTTATAAGCCCTATAGTGTATATAGTATGTACTTAGTGACTCTAATTAGCGTTTTCTTCTTTTATTGTTATTTTTTCTTGTTTGTGTGTTTATCTCGTACATTGCTGTCATCATGTCGGGATAGCCGGCTCTAAGCTAGCCTACTTTCCCATATTTTACCAAATATAAGTAAAAAGACCAGTACAGTTGCATTCGTCAGTGACATCACCATCTCTTTGTCTTCGTTACTTTTATTCTTTTCCCACGTATACGCATAAAGTACACCTGCAGTAAAAGTTTGCGGGACATGAAGTTTAAAAAAAAAACGTTTACTCCCGTTTCGCCTGGCAACATAACCTTGAATGAAACGTTTCAAAAACACCACCACAACAAGCACGATTCAATAACAAAGCCACATTTTCTATTTATAATGAAGCCCACGTGCCGCAAACTTTTGTTGTCGAGTGTACCAAGCGCACCAGTCAAGCCCTACCCCACCGGCCACGGTACGGCGGATATTTCGCGAAACAACAACAACAACAACAACAACAACAACAACAACAACAACAACAACAACAACAACAACAACAACAACAACAACAATTGTCTTTTGTTCCTAATATATTTTGCCACTATTTTACGTACTCTATCCGCAATGTGAGGCCGATGTATGAAAGATATATGACCATACATACTGTGCTCATTCATGCATTATAAGCACCATAATGTATATAGTAGGTACATAGTGCCTATGATCAGTTTTTATTCTATTATACTAAATTTTTCTTGTTTGTGTGCTTATCTTGTACATTACTGTCATGATGTCGGGGTAGCCAACTTTAACGTAGCCTACCTTCCCATATTCTGCCAAATATAAATAAAACAACAACAAAACAACAACAACAACAATGACGACGATGACGACAAGAAAAACAAGCACTGCGACCACTTCCAGGCTGCGGAATCGTCGAGCACACGCTCGGCCGAGCTTGGTGATTGGGCGAGCAAGCGTGATGCGCATTCAGGGAGTCTCTCATCGAGCCGAAAGAAGCAGCGGCTTATCGACGTCGACCAGAGCTGAGGCGTCGTTGGGGAGGATAAACACGAGCAGCGAGCGCATACAAATGCGTCCACCCCACACAACGGCAGTCTCTACGCGCGCGGACTCCAAGAGTCGGGGTAAGCCATTTACGGCCTCTCTATGTGGTGCAAAGAAGATAGAAGGCACGTTCATTGCTGTTAAACGACCACGCTGACAACAGGAGGAGAGCATATAGAAAAAAGAAAAAAAGTTATCCTTTGGATTTGCTGATATGCGTAGTGACATGACAGGCTTAAACGGTGAAACTACAAGCCTCTTAGAAAGGAAAAAAGGACGATTCAAAAGGTGCTGAGATTACAGTAATAGCGGTCTGGTAGTGGTGTTTTCTGCGTTGTTAAGATGGTGCAGCGCTAAGCTGGATAAAGCGGTGAGGCACATACGAGAACGAGTGCTTTTCCGTGTCCGTTGTTTGGCCGATTCCGCGCCCTTTTGTTTGACTTCGCGCTGCATCATCTATACCTTAACGACACGCAGACCCAATCATCTCAAACCAGTACTTTTAATTCGTGCATAACTAATCATGTGGGAACCAGTTCGAAGTTTTAGACCTTGTAATTTCTAAGCCAATTGCTGCTGCTTCCTGCAGTCTCACTTTTATTGCACAGTGGCGCAATACCTAAGATAAAAGAAAGGCTGCGAAAGAAAGAAAAATATTGACTTTGATTACTCCTAAAAGAAAGTGTGACGGGTGCCAACCTGAGTACCGTGTATCACAACACCAGCTAACAGTAGCCTAGGAAAGCGAAGATTTACCGACAGTCCCCAGCATTCATCATTATTAAGCCAACAGGAGACAATACTTACTTATAAAGTGCCCAACAATAAGTAACAGTTCCTCAACATGAAAGACTGCTGGTGTAGTGCACCCTGGAGCTTCTCGTTGCTCAGTCAAGCGTCGGCGAGAGCTTCCTAATAGAGGTATATTTCACACGCGGCTATAGCTTGCTTATATAGTTCGATACATCTATATAGTTCTATTATACAACATATGACAGTTGCCCCGTAACAGTGGTCTAGTGCATGGCTAAGGTACTCGGCAACTGACCCGCAGGTATCGGGATCGAATCCAGGCTGAGGCGGCTGCATTTTCGATGGAGGCAAAAAAACGTTCTGGGCCCGTGTGCTTAGATTTGTGGGCACGTGAAGAAACCCCAGGTAGTCCAAATTACCGAAGCTCTCTACTTACGGCGTCTCTCATATTCATATGGTGGATTTGGGACGTTAAACCCCATTTATCAATCAATGAAAGTTGAAACTGGCTTGTGTCAATGAAGCTTTCGCATTTGGCTTCGTTCTGTGTAAGGGGTAGCATGGTTTAAACCAGGAGCAATTATGCTCGATAAATTTTTTCAAACTTCGTAGGCACCCAATACGTGGTCTTAACGGAATACGCACAGTATAACGCGTGGGCTTTCCGAAATGCATGGCCAGGTCGTTATGATAATCGCGTGCTTTGACGACCAATGGTAATGAATGCTTGTAGCACACAACGATACAATATTACATATTTTATTGTGAAGCCAGTATACAGGACCCGTGTGTTTGTAAAATATGAAAGTTACGTTCACGGAATTTCCAAGCAGAGAAAGTTACTCTCACTGTACTTCCAAGCATACGAATGGCTGTGTGGTAGAACAACGGCCTTCCTCGGAAACGGCCCGGTTTCGATCCCTACACGGAACTGAAATTTTTTATTATTTATTCTATTTCTATCATTCCCGACGTTTCATTCACGCACAAGAGCATGATTATTCGCTAACAACCGAACCACACTTACACCGATGCCGGAATATTTGCGGAACGAGCTCTTCAACGCTATCGTCTTAATATGCGCTCTCTTCTCAATAAGATCTAGTTGCGAATTTGCACCCGTCCTCGTTCACTTCATGTCCGTGTTTTATTTGCGCGGCCCCTTGTTTAATGATGAAATATCTCTGAGCACTTTGTAATTAGCGGGCCTTTGAAACAACCACTCGTGTCGCAGTTCACATGTTTCGTCGTCCGGAGTGATTCTTCGTTTCTGCCGCCTGCGTTAAGGTGATTCCTTGCACTGCATGACATTCATGTATTGTTTTTGTCCTAAATAGTTTGATGCAATAGGATAATTTTCACACAAAACTGTTTTAAAAGGGTGTTAAGAAATCTATTATACGTTTGTGGAGGCGCCCTTAAGTATTTTGTATGCTGTGAATGTCCATAATCATCATTTGTATCAAGTACCACGAAAGAGAAAGATGAATAGCGTGGTTTTGCGGTACAACACTTCCTTTACACGCTGGGGCTTCGGTTCGGTTCTGCATCAAACCAAAAATGTATTTTAGTTGCATCTTTCTAGATGTTTGGGTCATAAGCAAAATGATTTTCCGCTCACATGCAGCGGCACAACGCCAACGCCGAAATATATGCGAAACAAGCTTTTTAGCGCCATCGCGTTGAACCGTCTTATAGACGACCAGAAGAGGTGGGCGTGGCACTTCTTCAGGTAAAAGTTTGGTGCGCACCAGATAAGGGTTACCTGAAGAGTTATAAAAGAAACCGAGTATTACGATCGCAATCCCAGGACTGCGACCATTTTCGATCACGATCGCGTCAATCCGGTGCCGGACGGACAATCGATCTCAATAGGTCGAACGGACTCACGTCGCAGGAGTAAAATATTGGCTGTAACTCAAGTGTTTTAAGCGAGGATTTTGTCGTGGAGTTCTCTATAAATACACTAGATGGAACTGTGGCGCTAGTGTCTAGGGAAGCTGCAACGCACGGCGCTTCAGCGAGCATGGGAATGAAGGGTACATAAATTTTGCCCATAGTCTTTGTTTTTTTTTTGCTTTATTGGGCTTCGCGTGGCTTACCCCCGTATTCACAAACGCTCCTCCACTCGACCTTCACCCTTCACTTGGCAAAGTTGAGCACTGCGCCACCGCTCGGCTGAAAAGGACGCTGCGCTACTCACGAATTGCAGCAGACTATCACTGTTATGCAGTGACTTGCCGTGCCTAAAGATGGCACTCCCATCGGCTCTCTCAAGTGAAGGCGAAGCGTTGAGTGAAGGAAGGTTCTAATATACGGGGGTTATTTTAGGTTTGTCCCGAGGCAACAATCGGCAAATTCTTAGCAGTTACACTTCACCACCTGAAGGTTCTAGGCTCACCTGTTCAAATAAGGTCACGAAGTTCAAAATAGTCTGTTCTATTATTCGGACGAAACCGAAACAAAATACCTAACAAATATACAAGCGCGTTATAAGCCCGGAAGCACGAAAATGGTAGGCAAATCTACAGTGTACTGCCCATCATTCCCATAGCGATGGAACGATCGCAGCGCCAGTCTCCTCCAATTAATTTTAGAAAACTCCATGGCTTTTATAACTCGCATAATTGAGCCGTATAGCATGGCCTCTGAGTTTTTAGGTGTGCGGCGGGTTATCACGCCACGCGCCCGCAATCTCGGAGGCCATGCTTGTAGTGTCATAAGCGAAGAACCCACCGGCGTTGGCGCCTCCGGCAAGCGTTCAGAACGTGCTTATCTGTACGAAATATTTCGCAATAATTGATGCTTTCTCGATCATGGGCATGTCGGATATCGATTAGCTGTTTCTGATAATGGCAATCTTATCTTTCATAGAGGTCGCCTGACATTTCACGTCCGCATTTTATTATTCTCTGAAATTTTGGCGAGACGAGCGCTGACTCTCAACTATAGGTTTATTTGAATCAATGGCAACAATGGCACGAATGAAATACGAAGGCCAACCGGCTATCTACAGAGCTACTGCGCATGTGCGGCAGAGTCATGCAGGTGACATACGAAACTTATGGGACTCGTGGAACGTGTCGATGCCATCTGGATAATTTCAGGCCTGCTCACCATGTATGCCAAGGGCTGTGACATCACTCCGTTTGACCGGCGTGTTTCGCTGCACAGACGTGCAACGAAACACCCCGGTCAGCTTGCTCTCGTCGCTCGACAGACATGGATTGTCAAGCCCCACGAACGTTTTCGTGGCGTGCTGGTGTGCTTGTTGGCGACTCAAGAAGACCGTCTTTTTTCTGTGTCTGTGAACTGAAGTGTGGAATTTTGATGCGATTTGTGCACTGGATATTCGCAATCTGTACGGCTGCAAATCAAAATGGTTGGGCGTTGCGAATTGTCGTGGCAAAGGGACCAAAGCTGCGAGTTTTCTCGTTTTCTAAGGACACCCGAAGAAGGAAATGGGAGCGTGTCGTTCGTTGAGCTGACGTTCACATTCGTTTTCTTCGTTACTCGAAAGTACGTGTCTCCGTACTACATATTTTTAAGTTATTAGAATGCCCACATGTCCGCCATGTTTCGTTCTTGCTCTAATATAAAGGCGTCGTGTGTGCTTCTCATTTGTTGGCGTAAGCCCTGGAATTAAAACAATAAACGTGCGTGGCAGTAAGTTCAGAGCACTGAGAACAGGTGTTTTCCTTCAGGGTCGGGAAACATTTTTTCCATTGGTGATAAGCGCCGCGGACTTGTTGTATTACTTCTGTTCATTTGGTCGATCAAATTGGAATGAATGCTGTTGCATTACTTATTAGATCGGCTTTGTGTATAGTAATTTCTTGCTGGTGTTCCTGCCACTTTATTGCTGTCAACACCTTAGCCTAATATGTTTCTTTGAAACTTGGATGCGTGGACACACTTACGGTAAAGAGCTTTCTTAATTGGTTTTCAGGAGTGTGATTTCTACTCCAAGCTAGAATTTATGAACCACTACCAAAAATATACCGGTCCAAGAACTGGCAGGGCAGTAGAAGTGCCTAAAGGGGCTGCATGGTTTGATATAGACCCTGTACTAACAGTTTTCCCAGGCCCTAAGTTACATGACCGACTGCGCACCATTGCGAAAAGGGCCACAGCCAAAGAGGAAACACCGCTTCTTGTGTCGGTCACAAGAGATTCTTTTTAAACGAAAGATTTTGTTTTCTCCCGCAATAGTCATCGCCCTGATATTGTGCCAAATTCCATACCTGTGGCAGCAGCACACACTCTCCTCAATAATTATGGGTCTATGAAGACAGATGTTCGAAAGAGTAGAAATAAAACTGCAGAATCTTTGCAAATGAGTAGGAGCAGTTAGCTGCATGCTCTAGATAGTGTGTGTGTGTGTGTGTGTGTGTGTGTGTGTGTGTGTGTGTGTGTGTATGTGTGTAAATAAAAAGAATGAATAAAATTTACCTTATTCATTTCGCCACTTTGGTGGTTCATCGAACTTTGCTCTTATAAATCGACCACACGTTCGATAGCGTACAATCCTTGACTTTTTCGTGGAAGAAATAGCTCGCAGGTGAATCTCCAGACGCTTTCAAGCGCAATACAATACTTAAATAGCGCCGGTTTTGACCCGAAAAGCAGAATAAAGCTGTTAAGCATGCAAAACTCGCCGCGAACGCTTTATCTTTTAATGGGAGAGGATGGTGGCAATGAATTCACAACGTCCCGTACGTGCCCTCGCTGGGGCAAAAAGAGTGACGTCATGGTGGCAGTGAGCAGGCCTGATAATCTTCTAGGTGGCATTGAACGTGTCCCGTGAATTTGTGTTCTGTAAACGCGTCCTGTAGAACACGTGATAACAAAAAAAAATACCATCAACGAGCCCGGATTTGCCTTATTGCCAAGCTTCGCTCGTCCTCCCCCCCCCCCCTCCTTTTTTTTTCTCGCTAAGGGATGGGCCCCAGAGTTATTTATGTAGAAGGCAAGTTGCTAAACCGTCTAACATAGATAATTATCACAAGCACTCACGTTCTTACACCTTTCTTCTGCTCGTGGCAAAAAAATAATCAGAACTAGAATATCAATACCACAATTGTTGTTCGTTAGATGGGCTTCATTTCATTTGCTTGCTAATAAACTTCCCGGACACCTTACCTGCTTGTAAGAATATTAAAACTAGTATAGATGCTCGTTTGGGCGACTGTGAGCCAATTTAAAATAACTAATTCAACTATTCTTTACCGAATGAGCAAGCCCTAACTATATTTTGGATTTGCGATCCTGACTCAGAGTGGTCGTCTAGTGGTTATGGCAGTGAACTGCTAACCCAAAGGTCGCGGGATCAAATCCCAGCTGCATTTTTGATGGAGCGAGAATGTGTGAGGCCCGTGTACTTTGATTTAGGTTCACGCAAAGGAACCCGGGGGGATTCAAATTTCCGGAGCCCTCCACTCCGGCGTCTTTTATAATCGTATGTCGTTGCTTTGGGACGTCAAACTCCAGATAATATTATCACAGTGGTAATTTTGTTGCGCTCATGAGCTCGTGAACGCGGATTAGATTCCCGAACACGGCGACAGCAAACCCAGGTGGGAGAGATGTGAAAACGCCGGCGTATTTAGATTTAGGTGCACGTTGAAGAGCACCGCCGAGTGATCAAAACTAATCTTCACGGCCCCAGCTATACAGTGACACTTATTATCACATCTCTGCTATGACACGTACATTTGTGGAACAATGTTTTCAAGAATATCTCACTTTACTGTTATCACCAACGATCAGTCAAAAGTTCTCATAAAACATCCACGTCATGTCGTCACTTAAATTACTGCAAATTTAATTTTCCTGTACAGCGAAAGATTGACTACGTTGCCCTGCAGGAGTATATAGAACAACAAATTTAATTTGTACAAACACACGCTGCCTAGAATATCGAATGATTGAGTAACAATCTGCAATGAATTGATTCGCAGGCTCAATGATTGCGTAAAAGACGTTGCGACTTCACGCACGATTCCCTAGGCTCTTTCGGCGAATAAATGCGTTAGCCGGCTTGATGTTTTCTCATTCGTCATGGTCGGGACGGTATGCACTCGTTTAATATCGCGTGTATACTTGAGTTTGTAACAAGTCCTCACGTTGCCCGGCCGCTTGTCTCACAATGACAAGCTTCCCCAGCATTACGAAACAGTTGTTCTACTTAGATATTTACTTTAAAATGTAATTCTGCATTGAACGAGCACAAGGGGGATCTCAGCTCATCTATGCTTGTTATTTGTGCTTTCGTGTAGAGAATGATTCGACGAAGCTCAGCCTGACCAGAGCAGGCACACAAGCTTTTTCGTTAGGTAAGCAGTTTATCAGCACTTGCGTCAGATGTACTTTACAAGCTTAATAATTTTCGAAAATAAGCTATGCTTCTCTTCAGAAAGTCTATGATTTCGCTCCTAAAGGTCAGCCGCCTCAGGACGTTTTGTAACCATGACCTCTGTCACTGGCGTGTGGCTTCAGAAGGTAGTGCTACGCGGGGTCAATGGGACATGATGTTTGTGTATGATTTATGGACTCCCGAATTTCCTCAGGTGATCCTGCAAACGAAGAAACGCATTCTTTTATTTATTTCATTCGTGAACATGGCAGTCTTCAATGGCGCATTTACACTTGAGAAGTGAAGAGAAACGAGAACGCCAGAGCGGACGGCAAACCACGGCCGCGCACGTCGAAGATGTTCACAATCGTTCTGCCCCATCCCGCGGCCGCTGCCGTCGACACCTTGACAATTATTTCGATTTTGCCTGCTTTCTGAGAACTAAAGTTCATACCAAATTTTAGTTATTCACGCAAACTAGTGAAAAGAAACATCTCGTACCTTTTCAAAAGTTGTTACGGGAGATAAGCCAGCAGAAACACACGAGCGATCGTACCGGCAGCGGCGGCGGCGCATTTAGCTGGCTGTACACAAACGCGAAAAACGTTGGGGCATGCTGACTCGCTGCTGCTGCACCGTCAAATTCCAGAGTTCTCGGCCATCGTTACCCAAACCAGGCTCTTGATCAATGCGTCCTCGTTGAGGCCTTCAAACTTCGTCGCGCAGCACGGGTAGTTTGCGATTCGAGCCGATGCGAGCCACCGCCGACGCCTTTGCCGCCATGTTGAATATGCCGCGGCTGGTTAGATCACGTGGTTTGATCTAAGGCCGCGTTCACACTGAGCATTCCGGCCACCGAAAGTGCTCCGAATCCGGTTCGGCGGCGGCGAGATCCACCGAAAGGGCCCTCTCCGCGCCGATCGCTCTCGGACCGATTTTTGCGGCGTCTGCCGCCGAATCGGTCACCGCGGAACAATAGGAGCGCTAGTCAAGGAATTTTGAAAAATGGCGGCCAAACCCTACTCACTTGTTATTCCGCAGTGCACGCAACTGAATGTTGAAACCAACGGGAGTTTAACCTACTCTGTGCCTACTTCGCCTCCGTATTTCGTGAAAGAGGTGACCGAGCTTGCTGTTGGCGTGACCGAGCTTGTGGCGGTCTTGCAGAGCAAAACGAACCCACCAACGCCGCTGGCGTCGGTGGTTTTTCTGCTCTTCATGCATTACAAGACAGCCACTTGCCAGCAAAGTAAGCCGTACTGTCTTGGGTGCACGTTAAAGAACCCCAGGTGGTCGAAATTTCCGGAGCCCTCCACTACGGTGTCTCTCATAATCATATGGTGGTTTTGGGACGTTAAACCCCACAAATCAATCAATCAATCAAGCAGTACTGTCTTTTCTTGCTTCCTTCGTACGAGAATCGTCGAAGTATACACCACCGGATAGCGTAGTAGCATTTGCGAGCCGCGACAACAACCGGGTGACTGCGCATTCATCCCGCGTTCGCCCCGTGGTAGATGGCATCTTCGGCGGCGCGGGGCGCGTGCAGTGCGAACGACGCTGCGTTTCGGCGGCAGGGGAATTTCGGTCACTGTAGAAAGTGGATGTTTCAGTGTGAACTATGCATCATTGACGCAGCCAAGGCTGTGAAGCGGAAACCGGATCCGGTTTTGCTTAGCGGGAAAATCGGTCTCGGATCGATTTTTGCGCGCCAGCCGCGCGGCGTGGTTTTCTGACAGCTTGGGTGGCGAAACGAGCCAGTTTCCGGAGAGTTTTGCCGCTTTCGCTCTCTTCGAGGCCAAGTGTGAACGCGCCTGAACGCTGTGACACGCAATCGGCGCTTCAGGAGAAGCGTGTGCATGGACAGAGGGGGATAAAAAGCGCGTCACATGTGCGCAGGGGTGCTCTCGCTCTGTGGCCTTTGTTACGGCTAGTCGTATCCGATGTAAAAGCGCTTCTCGATGCCTAGCGTTCTTCACACCTGTACATATGTAAATAAATTGTGTGTTTGTGTCGTCAAGAAGCCTCTCAAGGGTTGCTCCTTCCCCGGCGCTTGGGTGACTGCCTGTACCCTCGCTCCTCGGTCACATGACTCTAAAGAAAAATTGCTCTTTCGGTGTGTCCATGGTTTAATTTATTTGGATACCCGCACGATCCACTCATGTTTGAGTAATAGCATGGTCTCTACTGAAGGACCCTCATATTACGTATATTCTCAACAGTGACACTTCGTTATTGGCTTCCACTTCTATCCGACGATTCTCCTCCCCACGTGTAGGGTAGCAAATTTGATAAAGTCTTGTTAGTATCACTTCCTTTGCGTATTCTGCATACTTTCATTAGCAACGAGTCAGGGAATGGCCAGTACCTACAGTAGAACATGGTACGTCTAATATACTGCGTCCAGTGCTCAAGGTACGAACGAGGCAATTTTTTCGACGTAGATGGAACGCAGCAGTGTTTAACCTCACGCAAATATATAAAAAAATTGATAACGAAAAAAGTGAGACAGTAGACTTACATTACATCCGGCTGTCTTACCAACGTGACTATAGTAGTGGAGAAAAAAAAACATCAAAGCAAGGAAAACTTGGATGGATATAAGAACGCAAATATTTTATACGACAACTTTTAATCATCTCGCTATCTTTTCATGCCTTAATATTCTCCCCACAGTGCAGGATTGCACACCGAAAGCACGTCTGGTTGATCTTGCCGTCTTTCCTTCCTTCAATCCTCCTATTCTCACCTCTGCCTCTCTACCTCTTTCGCTCTCTCTCGTTGTTCGCGTACACTCCCGTATTTGCGCTAACGAAATGTCTACGGTGTCAAAGCAACTAGTCCCGATTGGAGTGCTCGTTGCGTTGTACTCTGTAGCAGACAGCTAACCACACGTTATTTCGTGCAGGGAGTGAGTGAGTCGAGATGCCGTGCTTCAAGCTGGGCGCCGACAGCAGCGGCCCTTTCTCGCCACTTCGTCGCGGTGCCGAGCGCCTGTGGCTGGGCCGCACGCCGACCCTGCTGGCGTGGCCCAAGCGATGCGTGCTCGTCTCCATGGTGTTCGTCGGCTTCTCGCTGGCCGCCGGAATCCGCAGGTCCTTCGTGGAGGCCGCTTACAGTCTGCAGAGGGAGTCCCATTGGAAGGTACTGTGACATTAAGCGCCGGTGGGCTTTTAAAGCAAATAGCTTCCCATTGTCTTTGCTCATTTAGGCCACAAGTGAAGCGCTTTCTGTGAGTGTCGCATTTTGCTCGCAGTGGTATTTTGTTACTGGCTATCGTGAGCGAACGTAAGATATATATATATATATATATATATATATATATATATATATATATATATATATATATATATATATCATGTTGCCAGCTTGCTTTACAAGCCACGAATAACTGGTAAGAGGGGATTTTCGCATAAAACAAAATATTTAGTAAACCGCGAAAACAATTTAAAACACATCTGTGGAACAAATATGAAATCTGTGCTGAACAGTATTACAGCGGTGCAACAGTATTTGCAGTATATGAGAATGGAATAGAAATTGAGACAAAAGAGACGTAAAAAGTAGGAAATAGAGGGTGGTGGACAGAAATAGGGGAAGAAAGAAGAAGGAAAATAGACGGAAAGGAAAAAGAAAAGCCGCCTACCTCCCGTCTTCATTCACGCTTTGCGCCACTAGTGATACGCTGTCTGAACTTTTTTCCTTTCCTGCTCACTTTCGAGTTCAATTTGTTGTTGATCTCAGCGTCATGTCGCCTTCTATAAGAAAGCCACGAATTCGGTATTCCTCGCAGATGTTCAACAACGACACGTCCAGCGGGAACTGGACGACAGACTTCATTCGTTCCTTCCAGTCGTCCTTCACGTGGGGTCTCTTCATCGGTCACGTGATAGGATCGGCGCTCTCGTACAAGTACCACGCTAACAGGTACTGAACTGCATGCTCGACAACGAGTTACCATATGCGCATTCGAAGTCATGAGCGCATGTCACATTCTATATTTACTGACATTTGACGTGTGGATCAGAATTCGCAGCAAACGTGAGCATCCTCACAATGTTGTCTCGTGGGGGGAGGGGGTGGTGCTAACCCGTGTTGAATTGGGGCTGGGGTAGGGAGAGGGCACTTGTGGGACTTGGGTGAGGGCAAGCGCTGGCGAGGCTTGATGGGGGACAAGTGCCCCTTTTCAACCCCCATGCAATGCCCATGGTAGCAAAACTCAGTTTCTTTTTGTTTGCGCGAGCATTCGAAAGCAGCTCTGGCCCTCCCGTCCCCGCCTTTGCTTAGCTTAAAATGTCGTTAAACCATTTCGAACACAGGCGTTGACAGTGCTGCATCGTGCGCGTTTACACAGATGGATGTGGATTTGTTAATGATTTGACATAAACAGGCTTTAAATGAAAATACCTAGAGGCAGACTAGCTGAATAGTATGGCGTTCAATAGTATATATGGTGTTCAATAGTAAGATACGAGTTTTTATACCAAATACTGGGTGTTAGGATAGAAATCCTATAACATTATCAATGCAGGCCGAATCGTTCACGCATATTTTCTCCATCGGGAGAGCCCTGGTTAAAGCGTACGCTAAGCGCCTGATCTAACCGTCCAACACATAAGGCTGAGCCATCGGGCTGTTTGTGTGCGTTCATTTCCCACTAGCATTAGTAAAGAAATACATGATCAAAGTCGAGTCCTTGCGGAGGTTTCATTTTGTACTGTGATTTTTATGCTATGGAATATTTATGGCGCTCTTTGGTTTATTGTCACTCGAAGAGGAGTAGCTTGTAACAGCGAATACATTGTACGCTATAAAACATACGTAGATAATACAGAAACAAACAAAAATAAAACACGTGATGTCATCGTTCATCATTGCAAGGGTTTGATCGTCCCCAAACCACAATATGGTTATTAGAGGCGCTGTAGTGGAGGACTCCGAAAATCTCCACTACCTTCAACGGTCACCTAAATGTAAGTACATGGCCCTCAAGCATTTTCACCTCCATCGAGGATGCGGCCCCATAAACACTATAGACCACCATGGCTAGTAAGAAAACACATGGCCTGGGCGACGGACTCGCTGTCTGCAATGAAGGTGAAATTGCGAGTTAATGTTTAGAGTAAATTGGGAACGCTTTAGAACACTATACGTACCCTACTATGGGAGAGTTGTAAGCTGTACCGGTTACGCAAGCCTGTTACGTAGGACCTACAAGGATTTTTCAATAAAAACAGGTTGCATGCCACTGCGTGAAAAATCCGGAGGTGACTTTAAATTAATATTTAGGTGGCTGTTAGCGGCACTGGCATGTTGCTATGTGCCCAGGTGTGGTCCTCGGGTTAAGTTTGTGTTTCGAGAGCTGCCGAAGCATGTGGTTCAGATCTTGTTTGCCATGTACCAAAATGACCCCGCTGCTCACAAAAAAACGTTGGCTATTTCAATTAGGTTTTGATTAATTATTTGAACAGTTAATTCTCTTTACCATCTGTACAGTTATGATCCGATATCATGTGCATCCAATTTAATGTTTCCCTCGAACCAAAACTTTTTATAAAGCACCAGTTTTTGTTAATAAAACAAAATTTCAGAATATTCGAAAAATCGGAAATAAGGGCTTCCCCAGAAGTTCTTTGAAAAGTAACAGGGATATGCCACTATGACTCCCGCCATTAATAACTGTAATGTTTATCGCAGCTGTCAATGCGTGTCATCTGCTAAACACATTCGTTTATTTAATGTAACGATCTTCGATTCCTATTTATTGTAATAAAATAGCGGTCTATGTGTTATCGCGTTCATTAAACGTTTGCTGATCTCGCACTAAGACATGCACGCAATCTCTTCGTACCTGCCACAGTGGTCTAGTGGTTAAGGCACTGGGCTGCTGATCAGCAGGTGGTGGGACCAAACCCCGGTAGCGGCGGCTGCATTTTCGATGGAGGAGAAAATACTGTAGGCCCGTGTGCTCAGATTTTAGTGCACGTTAAACAACGCTAGGCGATCGAAATTGCGGGAGCCCTCCACTATAGCGTCTCTCATAATCATATGGTGGTTTTGGGACGTTAAACCCCAACAATTAATATTAATTTATTCGCGTTTTTTTTTCTCTCAGTGTTTTTGCAGCCGCCATACTGCTGGACTCCTCGCTGCACCTTGTTGTTGCCGGAGTGATGCAAGTGCACCAGATATTCCTCGTGTCCCTGCTGTTCCTGCAAGGAGTCGCAGACGTACGCATGAATTCAGGTTTCACTCCTAGTATAGTATTAGATTGCACTTCATGGCGGTGTATGCGCCGTGCATAGCCGATAACAATAGATCTCTCCCCGTTTGTAAACAGTCTGACGTCACTGTGGGCACCCCACCCACCATACCCCCTCTCGGAGCAGGTGCTGGTTGGCAAAAAAGTTCCGCCGGCGGCATATTTTATGCATAGCACAGCTGCGCGTCTGCATTCTTTCGACAGAAATTCCTACGTTGCTATGTTCTAAAGTCACGGCTTTTGAAAGAAGGAAGTTGCTTAAGGGTCACTGCTCATAGTGTGGAAATTTGATCGTCGTAGATGGATGGCTGGAGAAACTTTAGAGTACTGAGAGACGCGACTAGCACGCAGCGGGCTTCATCCACGTAGATGGCAGCCATGACAAAATGTGATCTTTTTCGAAAGTGAACGTTTTGAATATACACAGTGACTGGCACTTTGAGAAATGTTTGCATGACATGGATGTACAGTTACTCAATTCCCATCGTGGCATGTGCAATGCAGTTTTAAACGAGGTACAGCATTGGCAGATAGCATGTTTTTGAGCTGCTGTGCGTGACGTCACGGATAAGATTCTCATTGCGAAAAGTTTTGTTCGGAGATCAATGAAAACAAAAAGAAACACTTCTGGCCCTGTGATAGCCTGAGGGTAACATATCCTCGTGAAAATGAAAATGAAATACTGCCACTTCGTTTCTTAATAACCCAGTGAAATTCAACTTAATAATATATAATTTAATCTGGCGCAATTATCTTGCTGCATTTCACACTTATAACATGTTCTAGTTCCTACATTGCCCCTTTAGGCCTGACACTTCTAATGCTCACTTCATAAGGATCGAGCCGTAAAAGTACGAAGTAGATAAGAAGAATATCCGCTGTTTTCATCAACACGTATCAGGTATCCGATAATACGAGTTATGGCCGAAGTGAAGAGTACATGCAGATTCGGCAACGCTACAACATGCTTATAGCTCATGCGTAGTCGCATATTTCACCAGGAGATCATGCACTTTTATTTTTCTGCACGCCGCGCATACCCCCAGATGTACCCATTCGCAGATGAACGCGTAAAATGCATTTTTACCTTGACTAAAATGTGAGATCGTGAAGTTCCATCACCAACCGGTTGCTCCAACTGGCCGACAACGGATACCAGTGTTTTCGCAAACAGGACGCACCACGTTATTCGCACTGCACACACCACACACAAAATTTCCAGTTTCACCCTCCACTACACTACACTACACTACACTACACTACACGTCACAGTATTCGCTGCACATTTCTAAAGATGATGCTGCTGTTCCCCTCACAGGCCGCCTCGTGTGTTCAATTCTCCGATTTAAACAGCCAGCCAGCGTGGCAAATATTTCATCACGCACTTTACCACAGAGCTGAATGCTCTCTGACACATACCACAGCTAACGTTGCCACTGCGAGATGAAGATTAAGCTTTCAAAAAACAAAAAGCTTGGCCCAAGCACTGTGCGACTGCGCCCCATTTAGCCACCGGAGGGATATATATATATATATATATATATATATATATATATATATATATATATATATATAAGAAAAAAAGGTATCACGGAAGGACAATAGGAAGGGTAGATACCAGCGCGTGTACTCGCGATAATACATGACGCAGGCACGACAGTGCAAGCATTACAGAGTGCGGGCACCTGTATCCGCGCTGTTGACGGGCTGCGAGAGCTAAGGAACGGTAAAGGTGCAAGCTCGCTCCATAAGACAACAGGCCTTCAAAAGGGCCCTGTAATCTGCAATACCACAAAACCTGCTGAACTATTAGTGCCGCAAAAGGTAAGATTTTTCTTCTTTGGTCTAAATAGTTTGTATTTATAGAGAGGTCAAAGATGACTTGCAATGGAGTGGTTTAAACGAGATCTCAAAAAATAACGTGGACTTGGGCGAGCAGGGTGTACAATTATTATGCGAACAGACCATGAACATAGAGAATAGTTAAAGGGCCCACTAACTCTTATTCTTCAGTATATATAAGAGTACTTATGGTAATTTCTGTCAGCAAAGGCTCATTAATTGTGTTGCCCATGGGATGATTTTATGTGGTGTTATGGTGAAGTACTAAGAACTCAAAATCATTAACCACTTTGTCTAAACACATAGGGACTGAGAAGGCTTCATGTTTTCCTGTGGTAGTATTACAAATTCTTTAACACTTCTTCTAAACACACATTTATCCAAACACATGAGTTTCTCTTGCATATTATCTTGCTAGCGCATAGTGTATTTGCTGTTTTCATAGAATTCCCTCTAGCATTTGTATTTTCTACATTGACCCAATTAATAAACATTTAATTTATAAGCACCTTTAGCGCTTGCATTTACTGGTTCAGTACACTTTCATTTGGTGCGCCACACCATCAGCCAAAGATGACAGATGTGTGGGACATCAGGGTATATGCATATCAAGCCCGTCGCTTACATTTACAGGGTCTGACGTTCCCGGCGTTCTTCAGCTTACTGAGGTACTGGGCACCACCTTTGGAAAGGACGCGGATGTTCGCCGCTGGTTACGCCGGTAAGCGACTAAATTTCAGTATATGGTGCATTTCAATGGTGTGTGCTTACGTGAATGCTCTCGTCTGTAGCTAAAGGCCCGACACAGAACTGCGATGACAGTTTGCTTCATGAAGAATGAATTGTTGTTGAGCTCTATACGCGACTTCTGGTGACATCGTGGGTATTTGACGACCAATGAAAGAAGCATGAATCTTTCCTTATTGATTTAGCGCGTTCAACATCCTATGCCTGCCCCCATAGCATACGAGCCACTGATGAGTGAGCGATTCCTTACACCCGTAATAACTACTGTCGTCAAAACATGAATGGCATAACGCTGTTAAACAAAAACTCTTCCTACAGTAAACCATTTGTACTGTTCCTTTAATAAAACGTTTTTCTGCGAGTTTTATTATGCGAATCAACATGATCCTGCAAGATACGTTTTAATAACAATATGCAATAACTAATGATCTTATGATGCTGTTGATATGTTGTCAAATTGTGCGAAAGCCTTTGTCAAGCCTTGATGGCTTTTTGCTTTCACCCCACAGAACCACTGTTGTGACTTTTGTAATGTCTCTTTTTGTGCCAAAATATTTCGAATTCAACTGAGATGAAATTATGTCTTTTTAAAGCTAGCTTTTGAAGCTTACTTTGACCTTCCGATGCGGCCATATAAATGTAATTTAACTGTTTGGTGCGTCTACTATGTCATATCTTTTTACTAAGGCCAACATGAATTTTCTTCGCATTAACTGGTGATTCGCATTGCTCGAGAGAAATGGGATACAGTTAGCCTCGTTACGGTTGCTTCAGAAGAGCATTCAGGCTTGATATCCATCATGAACAATAAATTTGAGTTGTTTGGCAGTCCGTGATATCCTGGGAACCCTACTCCGACCCCACAGCTGAGAGGAATTTACCTTTTTTCTCAGTTGTACTTTCAGAAGGTCTACCATTCGCGATCATACATGCGTGCAGAAAAGATCATGGATTTTATGTGTCGGATACCTGTTTTGAGGTTGACATTTTCTGCTTGCAATTCTTGAAATACCACCGATTTCTGTTCGTTCTAATACAAGTATTATTCACCAAATTACCTCGAGGCGTGCGCACGCACACACGCACACACACACACGGACACGCACACACGCACACACACGCACACGCACACACACGCACACGCGCACGCACACGCACACGCGCACACGCACACGCACACGCACACACACACGCGCACGCACGCACACGCGCACGCACACACGCGCACGCACACACGCACACGCGCACGCACACACGCACACGCGCACGCACACGCGCACACGCACACACACACACAAACACACACAAACACACACACACGCGCGAGTGCGCGCGCGCATGCAAGCACGCACCAACACAGAGTTCGAGTGTAGGTAGCTGCTTTGCAGAGATACAGTGTCTGCCAAGTAACGTCAACTTGTCGCTTTGAAACACTTCGCTAGCGTCCGATAACGCAACGAATATGTAGACCACTTCACTGAAGACGTGGCTTTGGCGTTCTTAACAATAGTTTGGGCGTTTTCGGTCGCGGTGCAGAATCTGAAAGCAGTGCGAGGGAACAATCAACGCCGCGAATTTTACAGGGGCATTCGCAAGGGTACTTTACAGGTTTCACGAAGGAAGGTACTAGCAAAAAAAAAAATCACACCATATCCACGGAGTGCATGATGGTAAGTGAGGCGGAGCGTCCATTCGTTCGTCCGACTATCCGTCCGTTTGCGTGACCGTCTGTGCGACCGTACGTGCGTCCGTCCGGCTGTGCATCCGTCTGTCCATCTGTGTGTCCATTCGCGCATTCGTCCATGCGTTCGTCCGGGCATCCGTCCTTGCGTCCGTCCATCCATGCGTCCGTCCGTCTATATGTCTGTCCATCCGTCCATTCGTCCGCCCGTCTATCTAGTGAACACTCTGACTACCGCCATCCCGCATCTTTTCATCATATACTAAGCATATAGAAGTACCGCCATCCAGCGGACAATACAAGAGTAAACGAGAGGTGGCACTCGCGCACTTTCTTACGTCCTGCGCTTCGTGTCTACGTGCCACCTTTTCCACCTCTAGGTCATTGCTATATACTAGTTCACTATAATGATGGCACTGGGGCCCAACCATCGCTAAACCTGGCATTAACCAAGGAAATTACGCCCAGCGAGTTTAACGTGGCGACCCTTTCTGGTCAGGTAGTCCTCAAAGTGTGTCCTTCTGATACAAGTTTTTTTAGTTAACATCAAAGCCAAGGCAAATTTTATTGGAGATTAGCTCGCCAATACTCGTCTCTGTAAGTTGTTTCACCAGAAACGACAATTTCTTTAATTATAATTAACGTGTGTGGCTTTCCTCCTCAATTGAAAAGAGTGCGTGCGGGCTGCTCCTCTAGTCCGGCCGTGGAGGTGGCTACCTATTACTACGACGACGACTACTACATACATCGCGGACGCACGACTCACGGCATAGGGAGCATCGCCCCCCAAAAAGTTAGAACATGTTGATGAACGTTGTCCCGCAGCACAATATCGACGTTTTCTTCAATCTGTCTCCAAGTACGATAAAAGAAGAAAAAAACAAGCTTTTAAACAAACACCCCCTTCCCGTCACAAAAACAGAACAAAGTGTGCAAACGCACACGCCAGTACCGACAGTGAATTTCATGGCTGGGACACTCTGCGCTGAATAAGAAACACAATTTTCCTGGTTGTAGATTTACTTTCTCTACATGCCTGTCATAACACACTCACTTACAACACATATACATGGATAATAAAAATTACGACATGTTCATTCTCTATGTTTTAATTAGAGACTTCCCCTGAGAGTTTGTTACAAATTAAGAAACGCCTACATTGTATGAATTATTGATCGGTTCTTCTTTCAAAGTGTCGCGCGAAAGGATGAAGCATTAATTTCCGCTTCTTTCAAGGTCAGAGCACTCCTTCGCGAATATCTCGTTACACTCATCGCCACCAGCCGTGCGTTTGACGGCATATTGCTCGGTATCCTTCAAAGGACGAAGGAAAAAAAAGAAACTCGAGCAGGCGCTGTGGCACCGTATAGAACGTCCAGAACATATTGCTTTATCGTAGTGGCAGTCAATTATCCCAGGAGATGCAGGATCTCTGCTAAAGTCAACAAAAATGGAACTACGATGCCTTCGTTGGCGCTTCCGTTCGCGATCATTGTTTCCGAATTCGCCATCCTTGATTTTACGTTAACAACGTTACTTATTTGCATTTATTTATTGGATATTACATATATCATCTTTTCTGTTTCTGTAAGGACCTGGACTCGTTGATTACTTCCGTAAATGTGCGGCTGTCTTTAGTGAATATAAGCAGGGATCGACACGATGGCAGCATGGCAGTGACTTCCTCGTACCGGCATACATCACCGTTGCTCCTCGAGTCACTAATAAAAATTTCAGGAATGGGTACATAATGAAATGAAAAAGGACAACGCCGAGACGAATACAAAAGACCAAATGAGGACAGGACACGCACTGTGACGACAGGGTACAGCGCACGTTCTGTCGACATCTCGCCTTCTGTATTCGTTCCAGCGCTACCCCTTTCATTTCATTTATGAACCAAAACCAACTCGCCCGCCTTATGTAATTCAGGAACAGATGCATGTTTTGAGAAGTGCAGGATGCGAAGGCCCTGGGGGATTCGCGAAATTACTACAGCAGCCTCTTTTAGGGGCGAAGCTCCTTAGGGGCGAGCCACATCCCCTGTGACATGGTACGGATATCCATATCCATATGGATATGCATGTTCATTTGTATGTCCTTATGAATATCCACATGGATGTCATATGGATATCCATATCAATATATTTAGCCATGTGGATATTTATATGAGCATACAAATAAACATCCATGTCCATATGGATATCCATATCGATATATATGGACATTCATATGAATGTCCATAAGAATATCCATATGGACATCTCAATACTATATGCGCACTGTGATTAACAGCTTTGTTTGTACTGTGCTCACGTGTTGTCACGCCTTTGCATGATCGAGTGGACAATGTACGGGGGTCAATAATCTCCTGAAGCTTCGCCCACTCGTCATCGTTCATTTCGTGTGTATGCTGTGATTTTTTTTCTTGGTGGATGGCATGTACAAAACGAATCGTCCTTTTGTCTATCTTGGGAATGTGTAGTTCGTGCACCCGAAGCGTTCCGTTGCGTTTCTGATTGTTCAATTTGAGCTCCTGTCACAACATTGTGGAACGTCAGTATACTCTTAAACTTTAAGCACAAGCCACTAATGTCGCTTTACTCCAGAGATGCACTATGGTATAAAGAGTACTAGACTATTCTAGGATAATCTAACTAAGCCATGTGACACTTTCACATCGCCGTTTGCATTTAAGGGTACACAATCATGCTGTCTCATTGCAGCTCTGGTATCAATGCCATTTCTCATTGTTCTCGCAGGTCTTCATTTCGGCAGCTTACTTAGCTTTCAAATATTCTCCGTATTCGAGAGTCTCTTCAGTTCTACAGCGGGGCTCTACTTCTATGGTGAGTGTGTTTTAAATTGTATTTGAGAGTTCGTAACCTTATTTAGAGACAATAGAGTGTGTAGTTAAGATTATTTCGTTGTATACCAAGCATAGCACACATGTGAGTAAGTTATAAGCAGTGATTTTGTTTATATACAGCACAGAATCTTGTATCGCTGGCTACACGCATCCCTCCCCCTTGCCTTCAAAAGACGGGCAATTGCGAAGGCACAGTCGTTCTGTGATTGCGGGAGAGGTTCACAGAATCTTGCTAAAGGGAACGCAGAAGCGATTCAGCATACACAGGACAGGAAAGACGCCCAGGAAAAGCAGGAAAGCCGTCATGTGCACTTTTTTTCTGAGCCGCGTCAGCGCTTCTTTTATAAAGATGCTTAGCCGACTGACCCAACAACTCACTACATTTAAGCGTTAGTGAAGTCGGCACTTCGCGCCCCGCAACTTGTGCACATCGCCAAGTCAACGGCACGATCTGCATAGGTACCGGCAGCGTCACAATAATTAAGTAAACACGTACTCAAGGCTGCCTTTTTTATTTGTAAACCAACTGCGTCAGTCTTTCTTCAGCGTTATATATTACGTACGGTTCATGGTGCGAGACTTTGCAGATGATGAGGGTTGAAAGGGGGCTTATTGGTGATTCATTTAAAGAACTTGTTGTCGCGCGAAGTGAAACACGAACTCGAAAAGTCACATACGGACACCACACAAGGTCCTCCATATATACATACACGTGTCCTTGTTTCATTTCGCACGACTTCAAATTCTTTCAAATTTTGTTTACCCTATTTACCTGAAGGTGGGTGTTTCCGTGTGTAGGCACAGCTTCGTGACTGGAGAGTGTTTCATTGCTATTGAGGTGGTCACCACATGAATCAAGGAGAGCCACAGCAAGAACGAACTAGAAGTAGACAACGAACAGAGACTTCATGTTGTGCCTTTTGCGTACTTGTCTCTCAAAGCAGTACCCAAGGTGTGGCCTTTCGAAGACGAGTATTTCAATGGCGCAATCTTGCCCCTTCTGTAGTTAGTAGGCATCTAACAATGCATATGACGCGTCAATTGCGTAAGCCTGCAAGAGTGGCTGGTACAATAAAGGACGTAACATTTAATAATTGTTGGTGTTTAACGTCCTAAAACTACCATATCGTAGTGAAAAACGCTTTGTGTTAAAGTTTTCTTACAGTTTTTGCTCATGATATAGATACAGCAAAGCCATCATTTGATTTGAAGACGTGAGTAAAGGTATTCTTTACTTGGTCGAGAGAGAGAGAGAGAGAAAGATTGAAGTTAATGACATGTCAGCTTATCGACTTATTTTATAAGTTGTGAAACAGGGATTGAAATGAGTCCCGAGTTATACAAGTCCCTAGTTTGTCAAGCTCAGCGGGAGAAGGGGTCAATCACTCGTTATTTTGCTGTCGTGCCGGGGCAAGAAACGATCGGTTTCTTTGTGAGCATGCCACGGGACGGCATCAGGCCCTCCCATAGTAGAGGACCTAGTACCATAAATCGTTAACAACTTTTTTTAAACACAGGCATGCTAGGTATCCTCTGGGTGTTGCCATGGTTCCTCCTCATATCCGAAACACCATCCAAGCATCCGGGGGTGTCGACGAGGGAAAAGATCTACATCATCGACTCGCTTCAGACACAGGAGCACATTCCTTTTTCGGTAATTCACTGTGCAGCATTTTTCCCCTTCTTTTGTTACGCTCAGCATAGCTTCCTAAGGGCAAATAGAATATACAGGCAAGAGAAGTGTGGCTGCTGATATGTGAAACAAAAGCATCTATGAAATGACGTCATAATAGAGATGGTTGGGAAACAAAAACATCCATCATTGAGTGCAACCACCTGCCTCCTGAAATTGCCAGCGAGATGAATGTGGGCTAATTTATTGAGCTTATAGAAAGACAGTCACTTGTACTCTTCTTCTTGGTGTTTGTTATTCTCAGGAATGTGCTTGCTTCTATTTTTCGTTCTGTTTAGCATGCAGTGTTTTTTATTGCTCATTGAGTATTGTGGTTCTGGTGTCTTGATTCAAGCTGCCTAGCCGTGCATAAACAGCTTATCCATTTTAATGTCTATGCCACCAGCCATGCGAATACTCTCTAAGTAAGACACTGTGGGGTTTTAGAAACAAAATGGAAAGTTAAACGGAAGGAAAACTTTGCATTAGGTACAGAAAATTGAGATGCTTTCAAAAACATGGCTGGGTTCCTTTTTCCTCGACACTTTCCACTCCTTTTTAGCTTCTATTCCTCTGATTCAGTGCTACTGAGGTGTCCTCATTAGGGGAACATTGACTGCTCTGCATTTAACCCCCGCCCCTCCCTGCTGAGTAGGCAGCATTTAGACCTATTCCACGTATGTGAACAGTGGTGCTAGGTGACCGACGTGCTGTGCTCGGAGGCAGCTTTGCAGCTGCCATGTCAGTTGTCACATGATAACAGAGGGTAGTGGTGAGCTTTGGGCTGGCCGGAGCCTATGCGCCGCAACATCACTATAAGCGCCCTTTTGTCCCGACAATGTCTACCGCTGTTTACAAATATGGAATAAGTTTACAGTGCTTTGTGAAGCAGTTATAATGCATGATTAAGCAGCACAGAGTTACACTGTGTTATAGAACACTGCGTCGCGGGTATGTGGCAATGTGAAAAAAATTAGGGGTGACCTTAATCATAGAGTTACATGTCTGATAGTGGCACTTGTACCTTGGATATCGTGTGCCCCTGTGTATTTCTTATTGGGTTAACACAGTGTTTCGCCCCTCTGCCGAAGCAGTTTTTTGGAGGCTGCTTCGAAAAAAAGCGTGTGGTTGAGGTGTGCTCTATCAGGTGACACAATGGTCTCAGCTGGTCACAAAAAAGCATTTGCTCTTTCAGATTACCTATTTATTTCATGTGTCATAATTATCCTGACAGTTAATTGGGGAACTGATGCTTCGAGATCAGATACATCAAATATGACACGGCACTTGAACCAGAGCCATCGATTTAGTTGAAGTATTATTTTTATGCTACCTTTTATAAATATTCAGGCAGCCGGAAGTGGGGGACCGTCAAATAGGGGTGTCACTCATTGTTCAGGTCGATAATAAAGCCAACGTGTTGTAAACGCTCGCGCAATGTTTCTGATGAATTTCTTTTTGTATACTTCCATTCTTTCCGGATCCCGAGCAGCAGCCGACCAGCATTCCGATGCGCTCAATCCTGTCTTCGGGTCCCGTGTGGGCCATTCTGCTGGCGTCGTTCGGCCGCACGTGGACCTACAACACCCTGCTTCACATCATGCAGTGGTACTACAACGACGAGGTGAGGGTGTCTTCTACTCCAAGCCTTTTGTTGGATACCGCGCTGTGAGCGTTGTAGTACTCTTATACGTAACAGAATTCGCGAGCGCCAGCCTCCACAGCACAAACAATATAATCTGTAGTCCTTAAGCTAATGTTACGAATACTCAAGAAACATAACATCGTGTTGTTGGCCTAAATGATACGCAACATATGCGCAGATCCTGCGCCGCAATACATAGTACAGACGAGCAACAATGGCTGCTCTGCTTTTTTATACGAAGACGGTGGCACTTCTGGACATCTCGTCACAAAGAACCACGTTGTTGAGCTGCTCTTTTTATGCAGAGCACCAGCGAAAAAAAGGGAGAGGGCGGTTGTCGCTTTCATCTGAGAAATGAAATGTGGCATTGAATTCATATATGCATCAGGTTTCAATTGTTCCGATGCTCTCGGCGAACGTGTCATGTATTCATGCTGACAACTGCATGTCAACAAGCACGTCATGTTTTCATGCTGAGATATTTCTTTATTGACATCTTTCTCAATTTTTCGCTCTCAGTTAACACAGTTTTTTTTTTTTTTTGCTCGCAACCAACGATGCCGACCCCGACGTGGACACCGGCACTAATGCCGACGATGACACAGGAATTTCTCTGAAACGACCTCTTTAACGCTATCGCGTTATTAAAGCTTTTCGCTGCTTGCCAAAAAACTAAAATTTGGGAGACCCTACAGCGATTGATATACTGACCGAGTTCAAGATGGCTTGTATCAGTGACGCTTAGCATACGGTTGCATTCTGTGTAATGGGCAGAATGCTTTAAACCACGGGCAATGGTGTGCGCGAAATTTTTTCGAGCTTGATATGCACCAGCTACGTGGCCTTAAAGGGCCCCCTAAACACTTTTTCAAAAAACCATGGAATGAATTCACTCGGAGAGCTTATTTTCTCACGAATTCAACGTCGCAAAAGTTTTAAAAATCCGTCGAGTGCGAGTGGAGTTACAAAGGTTTGTCGCATACTACATTTGCATTCTCTCTTCTTTCGTCCCGACGAAAGCGCTGGAAGCTAAGCAGGGTGAGAGGCCAGTATTCCAGAAAGACGTCACGCGCGCATTGTGACGTTGAGCATTGCTTCTTTCATTTTTTCTTCGAATGCGCGGCTTTCAAGTATGATCATGTGCGCTCGCGTGGACAAGTAGAGGCCTCCCGCGGTGATCTCTGTAATGAGCGAGCGCGCCATGTTCAAATCAGCCAATGGCTGATAGATGGGCTTGCTACGTGTGATTTTCGGGTATATTCCGTGAATTGTCGAGAGAGGAGAAATCAATTTTTAGCTGACTTTGATAATTTATCATAAGTTCTAGGCCGCGTGCTGCGATATAATATTTGGCTCGCGTGTTGTCGGGAGCCTCTGCTATCGATCGGCAGCGTTTTCTGACTATAATCAAAGAGTGTTGCAGGACCCCCTTAAGGGAGAAGTCGCAGTAACGTTTGCGCCTTTTGTAGTGGGTAACCAGCTTTAAAGGGCCACTCACCAGGCCCTATACCAAATTTTAGTTAGACCATGGAAGTTGTTGGGAGTCCGATGAGGAACATTTTGCCACAAGGATTTTTTCGAATCAGTTGATTACGAGCTGAACAAACAGTTTTTTTTGAAGTGGCGCAAACGAGGATGAGAGGTGGTGAGCTCGAAACCCTTGCCGCTCTTCCACGTAGCCTTCGCAAGCCAAATCTCTTCCCTACCCTCTCCGGCATCTGATCCAGAGGTCACGTGTGCATGACGTGCCCGAACAAGCCCAACCGCCGTGCACGCGAGTGGCGTTAATTAAGTAATTTAATTTGACCAGCGTTGTTTTGAAGTGTACTGCCTGTTTCTTCCGGATGGTTTGAAAACCCTGGCTTAGACGCGGTAGAATAGATGAGCACCATTAGTGCGCGAACGCATAGGAGCGTTCCACGGCTGTCGTCTGCTCGATGCGCCGACCGCGGGGACACGAACGCATGCGAAACGCTGACACATAACCCCCTCATCTCGTTTCAATTCACGAAAAAGAAAACTGAAAGACGCGTCTACCATTGCGCTTGTCAGCTCAAAATTGTCAAACCTGGTGAGTGGCCCTTGAAAGCACGAAGTGATGATAATCACATGTTCTGATGTCCCATCGCAACGTACGCTTGTACCACGCATTCCTAATGCTTTAGCATTAAAGAGCTAGTTTTGCACGAATGCCGGCGTTGGCGTAGGCTTCGTTGGTTGTGAGCGAAAAATAACCATCTTATGCGGATTCGAAAAATCGAAAACGATGCATATAAAATAAATTAGAATAAAACACCTGGGGTCAGAGTGGGGATAGCACCCGGGTTGTTTGCGTGCCAAGCGGATGTCCTACCACACGCCCACGTGACGTTTTTTACCTTACATGGCATTTATTGCCAATTCGGCTTTTGGTATATATGTTACAGAACAACTCCTATACAACACTGCGTCTACAAGAGTATTTGAGCAGCACACGTAATAAACTCGGTGTACCAGTTCGGCTGAAACATTGCTTGTGAACGCAGTAAAATTTATTTCCTATACTTGGAAATGCAGTGAAAGTGACACATGCTTTACAAGCACACGCGTCCTGCATACATGCATCATAATACAACATGAAATATGGCAGTAATATCGCGTGTTACAAGCGCCCATTGCCAGTGAGCGTCAGAAAATGTGATCATCATACTTTCTTTTTTGTTTAAAGCTGGTCACCCGATACAAAAGGCGCACACGCTACTGCGGCTATTCTCTTAGGGCCACGTACTGGGCGCAGAGTAAGTTCGACAACGTTTCACGCACCAATTGTTTGAGAAATACCGCATTGGCGATCAACTCTTCAAGGCGACAGCTAAATAACATTCTATTTTTTCACTGTTAGCCCCGCCGTGAAGGTCTAGTGGCTAAGGTACTCGGCTGCTTACCCGCAGGTCGCGGAATAGCATCCCGGCTGCGACGGCTGCATTTCCGGTGGAGGCGGAAATGTTATAGGCCCGTGTGCTCAGATTTGGGTGCACGTTAAAGATCCCCAGGTGGTCTAAATTTCCAAAGCCCTCCACTACGGCGTCTCTCGTAATCATATGGTGGTTTTGGGACGTTAAACCCCACAAATCAATCAATCAATCAATCATTTTTTATTGTTGTAAAATATTGCATTGCGTGCGTTTGTGAAGCACGCAAGTTACCTTCACCGCGTTTTCAAGCAGATGAAGTTATTTTCCCTGTTCTCAAGTGCAAGTGTGGCTCAAGTTTTTTTCATATATTCAAGCAACAACTTACATTAACTACGCATGTCGTGTAAATAATTTAAGCCATGTCTAAACAGATACTGCAAATTGAGTCGCGGGGTTCCCTTTGCACAGAGACATGTGAAATAAGAGAGCATTTGGAGATTACTACAAAACTTTGTTCACCGCGGCTGAGCTTCAGAAGAATTTTGAGGAAGAAGCTGAACGCTTCATTGCCCTTGTGCTTCAGTTACAAGATGATGATTGACTCACTGTAGATGGGCCCATAACCAGAGAAGAAATTAGATTTGCAATAGCAACGTTGCAGAAAAGCAAAACTTCTGGCCCAGACGGCCTTAGTGGCGAACTTTACATGCTTTTTCAGGAACTTCTGATACCTTTCCTTGAGCAACTTTTTAAAGAGGCTTACGACCGCGGTGAACTTTCTCTTTCTTTCTATCAGAGCCATACAACATTAATCCCCAAAAGTGCTGATCCTGGCGTATTAAAGAGAGTTAGCGAATATAGGCCTATATCGTTATGTAACGTTGACTACAAAATATTTGCTAAATTGTTGACAAATCGGCTACAGACAGTGATTACTAAATGTGTAGATGACCACCAAACATGCGGAATTCGCGGTCGCTCTATACAGACAAACATTCATATTGCACGTTCAGTTCTTGAGTGTATTGATCGTAGCACGGACCAAGTATATAGCCCTCTTTCAAATAAACCTTGTAAAAGCATTCGATAAGGTACAGCATTCTTTTTTGTTCCGGCTCCTCAGACACCTGCAGTTGGGTGATGTACTGTACAATGGTATTTCACTCTGTTATAAGAAGTGCACAACTAGGCTAATTGTAAATCGCACAATTTCGAATATGATAGAGTTAAATTCATCTGTGCGTCAGGGTTGTCCACTCTCGCCTTTGCTTTTTGCAATTTATCTGGAACCATTATGTTTAAGTGTGCTTCTGAAGTCTAGCATCAGAGGCTATACTGATATGATGCTGACGAAGTTAAAGTTCTAGCTTATGCAGATGACATTGCCTTCTTTTGCGCTGATAAACCTAGCGTTAAAGAAGCAGTCAACACTACGTTACGTTTCTGTGAAGTCGCTGGCGCGAGCATAAATTTTGATAAAAGTAGTGGATTCTGACTAGGCATGTGGGCCCAAACTCCTTCGGTCTTCGCAAATATTCATTGGAATGCTACTCCTATGAAATACCTTGGTGTGCCTCTCGATAACTATCGTAACAGTGGCCCACACTGGAACGCTGCGATAACTACGATCCGCCGAAAGGTGGCAACATGGCACGGATGAGAGCTTTCCATTTTTGCCAGAGCGAAAGCGTGCAATATATTCCTTGCATCAAAGCTTATTTATATTCTGCAGGTGTTGCACTGTTCTCTTGTACACATTCAAGACTTTCATAGGATATTTGCCTGCTTTATTTGGAGCTTTCCTGGGAACCCATGAGAAGAGACAATCTTTTTCTTCCGCTTGAAAAGGGTGCCCTCGGCCTTGTGCATTTGTTCGTACGACAGTTGGTGTTGCAATTTTTTTACCTAAAAGATGTGTGTCACCCATTTCTTTTAGCGGTTCTTTGTAACCGTCTATGTTACCACCTTCCTTTTATTCGTGTCACAACAAGCGTTGCCAAGAAATTGCCATTGCGGAGATTCCTAAAAGAAATCGTTGATACTGTCAATTTTTTTAAAGCCAGGTTTAGCCTAAAGTATTTGTATACTATTGACAGAACAAATTTAACCGCTTCAATTGTGAATAACATTTTCCCCGAACCTGTTTATCGAAAGCCATATTCGCTTTTGCCTGGTCACGATGTGTTATTTTGTGTACGTAGAATGTGGATATCACCTTAAGCGAAAACATTTTTCTTAATTTGCACACTTCTACGCTGCCAGTGAAGACATGGCTGAATGAAAAATCAATATACGTACCCTTGACAGTGAATTGTAGACTCTGTAACCAACCTGAGACTATCGAGCATTGTTTTATTCATTGTCGTGACGCTTTTTATTTTTGCGACATTCTAAAGAGAACATTAAGAAAAGAACTTCCAATCACAGCTCATGGCATTAGGTTCCTCCCATTCAAAAAAAGTCTGACTGATAATACTCCTTATGACCTGTTCATGTTGGTGGGACTTTATTTACCATGGAAAAGTCGCATGATTGATAGACACGCTGAGCCACCACGGTCGACGAGATCTGTCTTCCGAGAAGCAGCTGCTCAAGTGCGCAGTGTTGTTGAGACTTTTGACCGCGTTCCGGAGTGGCTTCCCGTTCTTGACGCTTGTGTGTGTTTGCCTGGTTTCTGATGAAGTATGCTGCGTGTACTTTACTCGTGATAATTTCATTCATAAAAGAAAAAAAAGCAAGTGTGGCTCTGTGGTAGAACACCCGATTGCCACGCAAATGACTTGGGTAGGAATCTCACTCAGGCCCAGGATCTTTATTATATATTCGATTTCTATCCTTCGCGATTTTTTGGCCACGCAGAAGATGATGAATTTTTGCTCACAAGCAACGATGCCACCGCCGACACCGGAACTTCTGCGAAACGAGTGCTTGAACCTTATCGCGTTATTATCACGTTTTCGCCGACTGGAGGCATCGAGACAGATAAGTTCGTCTGAATGTGTGGCTTTCCGATTGCAACGGCCGTAATGCCGTAAAGTCGCTCCTAAATAAAGTTGTTGATGCTCAGAAGTGCAGCCTTAAGGGAAGGCCACACCTCAAGGTGATGCTATCTTTGACCTCATGGAGATAGCATTTTTTGCGGGTAGTTATTGAGCCGGCTTTATACTATTTAATTGAAGATTAGGGCTCGATTCACATTCCAAGAAAGATGGAAGTAATTGAACATTACTTCGGATATGGTCATACTTTAATACTTCACGGCAAACTTCAGCGATAAATCACATGCTTAGCGTAAACGTTTGTGATGGCCGGCATTTTCGAACGTTGTGATGCTTTTCAACATCCCCGTACTCTTTGGTTCGCAGATTCGCATAAGAAATATTTTCCTTCATTATTTAACAGATCCGGTACGCAAAGGAGATCCCTTACTTCCTGATGATGGTATCCGTTGTCGTCAGCGGTTTTGTCGCCGATGGTCTCCAAGAGAAAAACCTCATGACGACGTCGACTGTCAGGAAGACGTTTGGCGGTACAGGTAAGAGCCTCTCGAATTGAAGCTGCATACATTCTGTTGCACTACGACAAACGATTCTTAACCGCAAGGTATCTTTGACCAGGTCGCGGGATCAAATTCCGGCCACTGCAGCATTATTTTCGATGGAGGCGAAAACGCTTGTGCTCCGGGTGTTTAAACTTAGGTGCACGTTAAAGAACTGCGTGAGGTTAAAATTACCGGAGCCCTCCACTATGGCGTCCCTCATGATCATATCGTAGTTTAGGGGTGTTAAATAGATCGACAACTACCTAATACTTGAAATGAGGTGACTGCACACATGAAAAGATTGTCCCTCATAGCGACTCAAACCAACCATGTTTTAAATGCGAAGCATTTCTTTGCGTACTGTAGGCACTTAGAGCGTCTATCTGTGTATCTATATTTTTCATTTATCTAGCCGCTTACGTCTCTGTGCTCTCATAATCATTCCTTTAACTTGGGATAAACAAAATTAGTATGGGAGGGTACTACGGTTTGAGACCCGCCGTTGCGGTCTAGTGGCTAAGGTACTCGGCAGCTGACCGGCAGGTCGTGGGTTCGAATCCTGGCTGTGGCAGCCAGATTTTCAACGCAGGCGAAAATGCTGTAGCCCCATGTGCTCGGATTTGGGTGCACGTTAAAGAACCCCAGGTGGTCGAAGTTTTCACAGTCCTCCCCTAAGGCATCTATCATAATCATATGGTGGTTTTGGGACGTTAAACCCATCATATCAATAAGAAATGAGACACAAGCTAATTCATCGTAATAAGGGGCAGTTTCTGTGACATCGGCACAACCTTCCCAGTGGTACAAAAAAGATCGGCGCAACGCTGGTCCAAGGCAACGCCACCTAGAGGTGGCGTTGCGTCTGCCCACGTATGGGCAGGGAAGCTATTTGAGGGCAGGGAAGCTAGCGGCAAGATAAAATTTGAGAAGCGATTGAGAGAAATGGGGGAAGAGCGTTGAGCTAGGAAGGTTTTCAGCTACTTGTACATGAAGAATGTCGATACAAAATGGAGGAAGCGAACCAGGAAGTTGACTGGCAAATACTTAGAAAACAGCAGGTGGCCAAACCCAAAAGAACTATCGGTTAAGAAGAAAGTGAAGGAAACGGAGACTGACATGTGGAGAATGGGCATGATTAAAAAGTCCGCACTAGAGATCTATCGAACTTTTAAGCAGGAAATTGCCAAGGAAAGGATCTATGATAATACTCGGGGTAGTTCTCTACTGTTTGAGGTCAGGACGGGAGTACTGCGAACCAAGATATATCGGGCCAAATACGAAGGGGTAGACACAGTATGCAGTGCGTGTGGAGAGGTAGAAGAAACTGCTGAACACTTGATATTGTTCTGTAAAGGGCTTCACCCTATAGTTCAGGATGATGGAGCAGAGTTTTTCAAAGCACTGGGGTTTAAGGACCGGGAGGGCAAAATAAACTTTAAGCGGGTAGACTTAACTAGAAGGAGGTTATCTGATTGGTGGCCAAAGTCAAGGCACGAGTGAAAATTAAACACTTCACTGAAAAGTACGAATCCTCAAACTCACTTTTTAAGGAAAAAAATAAATATAGTTTTTGGTTCATTTGGTATTACGGCTTGGTGACGCTAGCCACCGCCCGATCTAAAGGGTACAGCCATATCCATCCATCCATCCATCCATCCATATGGGAATTGACAATGGCCTCACGTTGGCCGATGTTATTGCCACCGACGTAGGGCCAACCTCATTGGATGACCTGGCCGAGTGCCAGCCTCCGTAGAGCCACGTTCGGCCCAGTGAAAATTAGCACGTGGCCAGCTGGCGGCCACTAGGGCCCAACCTTGGGGGGGGGGGGGGGGGGCTTGTTATAGTTAACTCGCGCAGAGCAGCCCATGGAAACAGGTCGTTTGATGCCGTAAAAGAACACTGCCCTTCATTTCCTACGCACTCATCTTTTTTAGCAACCTAGTGATGACGTAACACGATGCATATCACATATCACACATCACATATCAGCGCGTGTGGCGCGGTGGCTGTTACGTTACAGGACTTTAACCCCCTTTTGATTTTTTTTATTTGTACGTGTACTGTATTTTATACATCTGCATGCACCCCCACGAACACATGCACGAACATACATAAAGTATGATTGCACCCCACTGCCTCCCCACAAATAAAATTTCAGCTCACGGCAGTCCAGCCTCTGTAGTTCATAGTATTATGAACGATTGGAGAATCAATGAAGCTCACATCACGTGTGAATGAATCTAAAACTTTTTTTATTCTTGGTACGAACACTTATGGGAAATTGTGGATGCGCTCAACGTAATGCCTGCGCAATCGGCTGCTTTCGTTGTCCTAGGTTTGAGCCAACCGATTCTTTGACATTGCAGACGTGCTGTATTGATGCACCAACATGATTTACCATGAGACAGCCCGCAAATACGAGAAAATCAATAAATACAAGAAAAGTTCTACTGAGATCAGCCAAGAAGGCTTTGAAGCACAACTCCAAGCATTCTTAGCAAAGAAGTTGACATGCTTCCAAGCTATATAAGTATGACAGAAGGTGAATACTATTTCGAGAGGCTCATTTCTTCCGTGGAACATATTAAACCAACGTACAACCCACCCAAAGAACATAGGTGAAACAATTTACTTTTTGAACAGTAGTGTAAACATTATGACCTACGCGGAAAGGAGCTAAATTGGTGAAAAAAAATGAGCGCTTTCCGTCTTTATGCTCTACAAGCTGAAATCAACAGATATCTCAATTCACTGACACAGCGAAGCAATATTTTCAGTCTAAAATATTGGAAGCAGCTTTATGGCATGCAAAAAGGCAAAGAGATTATTCATTCAGAGTTAGTGCCCAAATTTAGTTTTGCGTGAAACTGTACAAGTTCCGCAAACCATGGCATGCTATTGCTATAGTTCCAATAGTGTACCAGTGTACTTAGACTCTGCGACATAAATACTGTGCTTCTCTTTGGAGCACCCCACAAGGTTTTTGTCAGGGTGTCGGTAATCAAACTGTGGTTCAGTCATATGTGGTTCTGTATTCAGTCAGAGCATCATAGGACCACACATGCACCTTTCATGAACAGCACAAAGAACAAAAGTATGGCCTGAATATTGTGTCTTTCTTGTTCACAAAGCTTTTGCTACATTCCATTCTTTAAGCCTTACACCTATAGGCCTCACACGATTGCTACACGGGAGGCGAGAGGCATCATGGATGTATAACACCGTTCAAAAAACACGCCATTGCGCCTTCTCTGCTGTCTTAATGTTCACGAAGAATCGAGGCACATATACTCGCCGGACTTTGAACCACGCTGTTTGCACGTTGCCTCCTGTCAAATGAGCCGTCCAAGTGGTTGCAGCCGCCATTACTCTTCCACGGAATGGTATCTTCATGTTGGCCGTAGCAGCGTATTTTAAAAATGCGAAAAAAACAACCAAATATATAGTTGTGGAACAATCATGTTACCTTTTCTCGGTACCCTTCCTTCAAAATTTTGTGTAAGAATAAATTTTTAGGTAGAATATACGGCCTTCGTGTGTATGCACAAACACTGCAAATACGCCGAAATAAGTAATGTCACTGCCCATATTAAAAAAAACTCAAATATAGTGGCATATCCCACGTACTGTGGGAATCGGTGATATGCGAAGCACTAATGAGAAATGATGATATGTCATTTAAAATCAGCGCAACGTTATGAAGTGGAGGTAATTGATGGGTACATGACTTCGTGTCATGATTACCATGTTTGGACGTGTCGTTTACCTTCGTCATCTATTCAGGTCATGTGATACCACATTTAGTATATGTGGAGCTAGCGAAACGACCGCGAGCATGCTATGAGCGTGGTATGTTATCATGTTCTTACATGACACGCGTGTCAGGATTATAATGTTTGCACCAGTCATACTGACCCGTGTCTGCATGTGAACGACAACGATGATGGGGGGATTTAGCGGAAACCAGGTAGTCAACCTCTGGCTTGACTCGAGAACAAAGAAGACAATCTTGCGGCTCAGCTGCTGAGAACACGCTGCTTTCGCTGCCTCAAGGCGTACCTGTGGTTTGTTCGCGTTGTACTGCGACAATATATTTTCGTCATCCATTGGCGTCACTTGACACCGAATTTGGTATATGTGGAGATAGAAAAACGGCAATGAGCGCATCACGAAGGACCCAATATACTACAACGTAGCGTTGACGTGCGCGCACGCTGAGCACAGTGATGCTACGTTAGCAAAACGCGAGCACTCCATAGTCGGACGCCAGGCACGACCGCGCCGACGGACGCTGGTCCGTCGGCGCGGCCCGATGGCAACCGCTGCGAAATGCGACATGCTGCATTTCGCGCCAATACGTTACCCAGACGATGCTGCGTCTCCCTCTTTTCGTGGTGTAGGGACGCTGGTCGCGCTGAAACGCGCATGCGTCAAAGCAACGCTACGCGGCACGCGCCTCCGGCTATATGGCAGGGCCCGGCGCCTGGCGTCGCAACGCGGGCGTGACGCGTCGAAATGAACGCCGGTGAGTACGTGCACCGCGTCACGTCGAAGTGTATGAGCGCCTTGACTGTGGCATGTAGTCATGTTCTCACAAGACACGCATCTCATGGTTACCTTGTTTGCACCAGTCACATACTTTCGTCATCAATTGACGTCACGTAATACCAAATTTGGAATATGTGAAGCTAGCGAAACGGCCGCGAGCGCATCATGAGTGTGGTATGTAGTCATGTTGTTACATGACACTTATGTGGTGATTATCATGTTTGGATGTGTCATTTACCTATGTCGTCCGAACGTGTCACGTAATACCGAATTTGGTATATTGTGAAGCTAGCGAAACGGCCGCGAGCGCATCATAAGCGTAGCAGCTAGCCATGTTGATACATGACACGCATCTCCGGTTTATCATGTTTGTACCTGTCTCATACCTTCGTCATCCATTCACATCCCATAATACCAAATTTCGTGTAGGTGAAGCTAGCGAAACGGCCACCAGCGCATCATGAGCGTGGCATGAAGTCATGTTGTTGCATGACACGCATGTCATGATTTTCATGTTAGGGTCATTACTTGTGTTTGCCATGCAAGCATGGCATACCTTACCAGTTTTACAACATGTCATATGAATGAGACCACCATAAAAGCAGCAAGACCATGAAAAGCAAATCATGACATTCATGACATACATGTCATGATTTTCATGTTATGACTAGTCAAATATGCTCGCCATGCAGTTATGTTATGCCATACCAAGTTTGGTATCGATACCACTATCCAAACGGCCAGGACAGCTAAAAGTCGTAGGCGGCTAAATAGATAGGTTGATAGATACGCTCAAAGTCGCCGAAGTTCGCTAAAAAATGCTTCACATTTAAAATGACCGATCTTATGTACAGTGGAAATCGATGATATGCGAAGCATGAATGAGAAATATTGATGTGACACTTTGAAATCAACACAATGTTACGAGGTTGAGGTAAATTATGCGTACACGACTTCTGTGTAAGATTATCATGTTTGGATGTGTCGTTTACCTTCGTCTTCTATTCACTCACGTAATAACAAATTTAGTATATGTGCAGCTATCGAAACGACCATGAGCACGCTATAAGCGTGGTATGTTGTCATGTTCTTACATGACACGCGTGTCATGATTATCATGTTTGCACCAGTCATACACCTTCGTCATTCATTGATGTCACGTAACACCGAATTTGGTATATGTGCAGCTAGCAAAAAGGCCGCGAGCGCATCATGAATGGCCCAGTATACTCCAATGTATCGTTTACGCGCGCGCACGCTGGGCACAGCGACGCTACCTTAGCAAAACGCGAGCACTCTATAGTGTGGCGCCAGGTGCGACCGTCGCGACCAGCGCCCGTCAGTGCGGCCTGACGGCAACCGGCGCGAAATGTGGCATGCTGCATTAAGTGCCGATGCGTTACCCACACAACACTGCGTGTACATTTTTTCGTGACGGAGGGACGCTGGACGCACTGAAACGCGCATGCGTCAAAGCAACGCAGCCCGGCGCGCGCCTGCGAGTATTTGGCACGACCGGCACCTGGCGTGGCAACGCCGGCGTGACGCGACAAAGTAAACGCCGGCGAGCACGTGCACCACGTCACGTATGAATGTATTGGCGCCTTGAACGTGTCATGCAGTCATGTTCTCACATGACATGGATCTCATGATTATCATTCCTGCACGAGTCACATACCATCGTCATCTTTTGACGTCATGTAATACCAATTCGACATATGCGAAGCTAGCGAAATGGCCGCGAGCGTGCCATGAGCTTGGCATGCATTGATGTTGTTATATGACACGCATGTCGTGATTATCATGTTTAGATATGCCATTCACCTATGCCGTCCGTTCGTGTCGCGTAATAGCGAGTCTGGTACACGAGAAGCTAGCGAAACGGCTGCGAGCGCATCATGAGCGCAACATGTAGTTAGGTAGTTACATTACACGCATATCATGTTTATCATGTCTACACCAGTATCATACCTTCGTCATCTATTCACGTCCCGTAATACGAAATTTGGTACAAGTGAAGCGGGTGAAACGGCCGCCTGCGCATCATGGGCGTGGCATGTAGTCATGTTGTTACTTGACTCGCATCTCATGATTATCATGTTTGCACCAGTCACATATCTTCGTTATCCATTCACGTACCGTAATCCCAAATTTGGTATACGTGACGTTTCCGAAGTTGCCGTGAGCGCATCATGAGCGTGGCATGTAGTCATGTTGTTAAATGACACGCATGTAATGATTTCCATATTAGGGTCTGTCGCTTGTGTTCGCCATTCAGTCATGGCATACCATGCCAGTTTTGCAACATGCCACATGAACGAAACCACCGCTAGAGCTGCAGTACCATGAAATGTAAATAATGACATTCGTGACTTACATGTCATGATTTTCATGTTATGACTAATGAAATATGTTTTTCATACAGTCATGTTATGCCATAGCAAGTTTGGTATTGATACCATTGAAACGGCCAGGAGAGCTAAAGGTCGTAGGCGGCTATATATATATATATATATATATATATATATATATATATATATATATATATATATATATATATATATATATATATATATATAGGGAGATAGATAGATAGATAGATAGATAGATAGATAGATAGATAGATACGCTCAAAGTCGCCGACGTTCACTAAGAAATGCTTCGCATTAAAAAAAAAAGCTGCGTCGCACCGAAGCTTGCTTTTGACGCTCGTAACAGTGCCACCGCACGTTAGAGTGCAAGGCAAAATTTAGAGTTTCATGATTTCTCGTTATCTCGGCGTTCCTTGTTTACGTACAGAGCGGGTGCAGCTCTTGGGCATTTGTACTGCAAATGACCGGGGCTACTCTCGCCGCGTCAGCCCAGCCAGCCTGCAGGCTGGAAATAGACTTCTTGGATGTATGAAGGCCGTGTTGAAAGCTGTTCGTGTTTCGACTGCGTACGCTAAACGTTCGCATACATTCAGAGATTATCAAAAACGGCAATTACTTAACCGAATGTAATGTTCAATTAAAAGCTTTACGCTGCATGTGCAGCTGTGCATTGAGCTGATATGTTTTTTTCTAATATCAAGAAGCATAAAGTGACGCTGCGCAGAAATTTTAGGGAATAGCTGAACACCTATGAGGAGTCGCATACCTCTTATACTCGGAAATGGCACCAGAGAATTGAATATTGCTAACCATCAGTAACGGAACTTCAGCTATTGCATGAAGATTTGGCGTGTCATCATCATGGGGACGGCTGTAAGCTCTCCCATAGTAGAGAACCTGGTACTCTAAATCGTTACCCGCTTTTTCTAACACCCCCCCCCCCCCCCCATTAGCGGGACGGCTCAGTGCTCTCCCATAGTTGAGTAAGAAGTACTCGAAATCGTTGAAACATTTTTTCTAAACATTCCATTCCACGGAGACCGTATAACACTAATCCCCAAGAAAGACCAAATGTCCACGCGACCAGGCCATTGGCACCCTATTGCCCTGCTTAACGTAGATTACAAGCTCTTGGCCAACATTCTGGTGCGCCGAATCAGACCGTCTGCTGCACCATTAATCGCTCCCCCCCCCAAGTATGTTCCGTTTCGGACCGAGAAATACACGCCCATACGTGGTTCACACGAGACATCATTCATTACATCAATAGCCCATGTGTGCAAGGTTTGTTGTTTTCTTTAGATCAGGAGAACGCTTTTGATTTCATAGAACATGGCTACTTAGTAAATGTTTTACATGCATTCGGATTCCCGTATAAGTTCATTGACCTCATTCACGCAATGTACACACATGGAGAATACCCTTTACATGGATTCCCGTAAGAGTCACCCCTTTCAAGTCACGCGTGGGGTTCATCAAGGTTGTCCCCTCTCCCCAGTTCTATTCATCCTTGCATTAGAACCCTTCTTAAGGATCTTTAAATGTGACCCGCAGATTCGAGGCTTATCCCTACTTTGTAACATTCAAGTAAAGGTCACTGCATATGCAGATGATATTACTCTATATGTACATAATGAACAGTTGCTGCAGCATGGTCTTGATACTTTCCATCATTTCGGCATTATCTCCGGTGCAAGTTTAAATTTTTCTAAAAGCCAGTAATTCTTTATTGGCAATCCTAACGGTCGTATCAACATTACGTCGCCTTTACAGTGGTCGCCTAACAATACAATACTATAGGCGTTTCTTTCACTGCATTTGGTGTACAGGACTGCATCTGGTCATCCGGATGTTATACGAACTCTTCAAAGTGATGTAGAAGTAGCCAGGCACTCCGACTTCCCCTTCACGGAACGCCGATACTTATCTCAAACGGTACATCAGAAAATTTTGGTACTTTGGCCATTCAGTGAAACCGCCACTCCACGTCTCCAGGAAAGTGCAACGCTGCACTAGTTCATTTTTTTTTGTCGGTGGCACAGAATTATTATCAAGTCCGGTGTTAGCTGAACCACGAGATGGGGGTGCTTTTGCATTCCCTGACGTTTCCGTCACGGCTTCTACCTTGTGCCTCTGCACTTTACTGCGAATACAAAGCAATGATGGCATGCCCATTCAGACACTGGCTCGCTACCATCTGGAACCATCACTGCTTGTCTTCCTGCCGGCTTGCCAAATTAGCCAAGGTCCCAACTCAACTGAATTACCATCTTTGTATCGAGCCCTTCTGGCATTTCACCGATGGTTGGAGGCTACGTGTCCAGAGATAGAGGTGGCCGAATCTAAAGCGGTAAACACAACGGCCGCTCTGCTACGGCCCTTTGTGCCAGCATCGTCAATCTATAATGAACCACCCTCGGAAATCAATAACTGCAGCAGTGTTGCCAGGACATCTCCGGGATTTCATCTGGCGGTTGGGCTGGGTCTTGCTCCCCAATCGAGATCGGTTGCAGCGATGACAGGTCGTTCGCACTTTCACTTGCCCTAATTGCGTCATGGTCAAGACCAATCGACATGCGACAATGTAATGTGTGCTCTCCCGCCTTTTTTGGCGTGCGGTACATGCTGGTTTTCGGGAACAGGGTGTGCGAACATTCGTGTCCAGCGGCCGATTCCAGCGCGGGCGCTTTTGGGCTTAAATAGTTGCGGGGCTGTCCAGCCTTTGGCGAAACCGATGCGAGGCCATGGCTGCCAACTGCCGCCGGCGTGCTTTGTGGCCGATACTGGGCCGAATATGACGAGAGATTCTCGCGTTCCTCTCTGAGGAGCTTTTCAAATGCGAAGCATTTCTTAGCGACCTTCGGCGACTTTGAGCGTATCTATCTATCTATCTATCTATCTATCTATCTATCTATCTATCTATCTATCTATCTATCTATCTATCTATCTATCTATCTATCTATCTATCTATCTATCTGTCTGTCTGTCTGTTTGTCTGTCTGTCTGTCTGTCTGTCTGTCTGTCTGTCTGTCTGTCTGTCTGTCTGTCCGTCCGTCCGTCCGTCCGTCCGTCCGTCCGTCCGTCCATCCATCCATCCATCCATCCATCCATCCATCCATCCATCCATCCATCCATCCATCCATCCATCCATCCATCCATCCATCCATCCACCCACTTACGACTTTAGCTCTCCTGGCCGTTTCGATAATGGTATCGATACCATACAAGGTATGGCTTGACATGACTGTATGAAGAACATATTTGACTAGTCATAACATGAAAATCATGACATGTATGTGATGAATGTCATGATTTACAGTTCACGGTCCTGCAGCTCTTGCTGTGGTTTTGTTCACATGGCATGTTGCAAACCTGGTACGGTATGTCATGATCGCATGGCGCGCGCAAGCGACAGGCCTTAAGATGATAATCATGAGATGCGTGTCATGTAACATCATGACTACACGCCACGCTCATGATGCGCTTGCGGCCATTTCGCTAGCCTCACCTTTACTAAATTTAGTATTATGGGACGTGAATGGATGACGAAGGTATGATACTGGTGCAAACATGATAAACATCAGATGCCTGTCACGTAACAACACGACTACATGCTACGCTCATAATGCGCTCGCGGCCGTTTCGCTAGCTTCAGACATGCGGAATTTCGTATTAAGTGACGTCAATAGATGACGAAGGTATGTGACTGGTGCAAACATGATAATCATGAGATGCAGGTCATATAGAAACATGACTACATGCCACAGTCGAGGCGCCAATACAATTTGACGTGAGGTGGTGCGCGTGCTCGCCGGCGTTCATTTCGTTGCGTCACGTCGCCGTTGCACGCTAGGCGCCGCTCCTGCGATATACTCACAGGCACGCACTGCGCCGCTTCGCCTCCACGCATGCGCGTCTCAGCGCGCCCGGCGTCCCTCCTCCACGAAAAGATGGAGACGCAGTGTTGTCTCGAAAATGCATCGGCACGAAATGCAGCATGTCGCATTTCGCACAGGTTGCCTTCGGGCCACGCTGACGGACGCTGTTCGCGCCGGTAGTGCCTCGCGTGAGACTATAAAGTGCTCGCGTTTTGCTAACGCTGTGCCCAGCGTGCGCGCGCGTCAAAACTACATTTGAGTATATTGGGCCCTTCATGATGCGCTCGCGGCCGTTTTGCTAGCTCCGCATATACCAAGTTTGCTGTTACGTGGTATCAGTCGGTGACGAAATTTATGACTGGTGGAAATATGTTAATCCTGACACGCGTGTCACAAAAGAACATGACAACGACGGATGAGATTTCAACCAAGAAGGACGCGTGTTTTACCCGTCCTTACCCCGATCTTCGCTCCACGCTCTTAGCGCGCAGCCCTTTTAAGGGCTACATGTGGCGCTTTAGCGAGGCACCCGAAAAAAAAAAACACAGCACGATGCCGTCGTGGTAGCCTCGGCATCATCTTCAGTGCCAACACAGCAGCAGCAGGCACAATCCAAGCCAGCACGCTCTAAGAAAACCCAGCCGCAGAAAGTCAGCAGCCATCACACTGCCGCCCTCTACCTGGCTTCGATCAAAGCGAAGGCGCACACCGCAGCTTGCTCGTCTCCTGCCACGGCTGTGGCTATCTGCGAGGGATACCCCCCTGGCAGCAACACCTCCTCATCTCCTTCAACTACGGCGGCCGCCGAGAAAACGGGGTCGGCCTCGAGTGAGCGCGGCGTGCCCCCAAGCACGCCTCCGCGTTCTGACGGTCCTCACGTTGTTGGCGACCTTTCTCCGAGTGGATGTGCGGCCACCATCGTCTTTCGGCCAGCCGGAAAGAAGGCTAACTTCCTGGTTACGTCGAGGGATGCGATCGCCACCTTCCATTCGGGGTTTTCAGCCACCCAGCGAGTGTGGGTCAATTTCCGGCGCAACCTTGTTGCTGTCGACACCTACCCTACCGCCGATCTGACTGCCCTACCTCAGGTTGAAACGATCTGCGCGACCAAGGTTCGAGCCAAACAACTCTACCTGAACACCTGTGTTGGCATGGTCTTTGGTGTGCACTGTTATGACCGTCGTCAGCAGGCGCCATGCTGTCGCTGAGAAGCGTAGCCGGGCAGCGTTCCCACGCCTGGAACCCCAGTTTTCTCGGAACCAGCGTCCAGAGCTGACGGGGGAGCGGTGCTCTTTTAATCCTCAGTCAAGTAGCCGACCGGCCGACTGCCTATGCCCGCCAGGCATTGTCCCTGCTGGCCGGAGGACGAGACGTAGTGTCGCCAAGACGCCTCGACGCCACAGAGAGGACAACAGGGACGGCGCCTTTCTGGGAGAGACCGCGGCGGCTGCCGCGGATCTCCCCGCTAATTAAGCGAACAAAATCGGCAGACCCTTTGAAGTATGCGGCCAGGATCGTGGGCACTCTCGACTAAAGGCACACACACACGACGAGGAAGAGCCCTGTTGGCGCCACCACAGTGCAGTGTTCCCGTGGACCTTGCATGCTCACCCCCCCTCACCTGTGTGTGCGTGATTGGTGTTCGACTCGGAGAGGAGGAGCCCGACAATGCATAAAACGACGCGGCAGAGTGCTGGACGTCGCTCTGAACTGTGTAACGGTTCAACCACCACGTTCTTGGTTTGTGAACTCCTAACCTTTCTATGCTGTAAATATTTGTAAATAGTGCCATAAACCTGTTTGTTTTTCGTATCTCCATCTTGTAAGCGGTCGTTTCCTCAACCCGAAGCTACACCACGCTACCACAAGAGACCGGGCAGCCCCCGATCCGCAACAACTGGTGACAAAGGTGGGATACGACTCAGCACCCCGATCCGCAACAACTGGTCGTCAGCGGTGGTATGCGACTCAGCACCCCGAGTCACAACAACTGGTTGGCAGCGGTCGGATACGAAGCTACAAGTGACAACAACAGTCGGCCCAAGGGAAGCAGCTGGCTCGAGACATGGATCACGTATGGGTGAGTGCTTGGCTTTTCCTTTGAGTGAACCAGGTTCTAAAAGAGGGTTAAATTTTAGAACTGGTAGTTAACTTTGCCGAAAGACTCAGTTTCGCCGTTTCGGGAAGTTTATTTTGGAAGTAGCGAGTACTCAGTACGGTCATGGACTTACGGGAGCTGCAGAAGCCGGACTTGTTGCTGTTGTGTGAGGAATTGGGGATCAATACAATGGGTTTGGCACGAAAACCCATAATCATACAAGTCATTAATGATTTGGGGGCTGAGGATGAGGAGCTCAGTGAAGCATGGGACCTCATAAGTCAAAGAAAGAGACAGCAGGAGGAGGAGGAAGAGAGGCGTGAGCGCGAAAGAGAGCGTGAAACAAAAAGACAGCAGTCTGAGAGAGAGAAACGCCGCTTAGAAAGCGAGCGTGAAATTGAAAGACTGGAGCACGGGATTGCGATCCGCAAACGAGAACTCGAGTTGAGAAATAGGTCGGGCAGTAGTCCCCAGCAAGTGGTACCTTATCGAAACTTGAAGGCCGAGTTCTGGATGTCTAGGTACATGCAGCCATATACAGATTCAGGGGATATTGGCTTGTACTTTATGATATTTGAGCGGAAGTGCGAGGAACTGTCATTTGAGCGAGACACGTGGTGTCATAGGCTACTCACGGTTCTGCCGTGCGAGGCAGATGAAGCTGTTGCGCGACTCAGTGAGCAGGACGCGAACAACTACGAGGTAGTTAAGGCAGAAATGTTCAGGATATTCGGAACTTCTGTCTGTAGAAAAGAAGAGCAGCTCAGACAAGAGTCTGAAAGCAAGCGCGAAAAAGAAAGACAAGAGTCTGAAGGCGAGGCGCGTCGGAAAGCGCTGGACGTTGAAGCGCGTCATGAAACGCCAGAACCAGAAATCGCGCTAGAAAAGGGCCCGCATATTCTCGAATGCATCAATGTAAATAATGTAGAGAACTAGGCTTTGGCCGGTCTCGAGTTGGAGACGGTATCAAAAGACGGTCCTTGCGAGGATGAGGTGTGTGCCAGCAGCCCTAATAGACTCAGTAAGAAGCTGGAAACCATCCTCATGCCTCGAGAGATCGTCTAGAGATCGTCACATGCAGATAGGGTTAGCACAGTGGCTAAACACAGCGAGAACGCGACGCTTCAGGAGTGCAGCGATGCCATCGGAGAGGGCCGAGTTAATGGTTTCATCAGCATTAACAAAGATAATTTGGCCCGGCAGTCCGTCGTGACACCGAGTATAAAATGTTTGAGCGTGGGGGAAAATGTAGCACAAGCTCCAACGAGCTTCCCGATCCCTCAGTTCCCGACGCGACATGATTATGGCATCGAGAGAAAGGGGGCAAGCAAACATCGCCGAAAACGAAAGAAGCGGAAGCGCACCGCACTGTGTAAGCCTAGGGCAGATCCCACTCCGTCCCGAAAAAGACGAAAGGGTAGGCCACTAATCCGTTTAAAGAAACGTCAATGGTGGCGTTCAGGAAGACCGAAGCGGCGAGCCAGATTTGGAGGGGGAAAAGAAGGTGCGTCACCCCAAGGAAAGGCGCGGTTCAGTTCGACGACTTCGGGAAAGGGGCCTTGCCCGAAGGGTCAAAGTCGAAGGGACAGAGTGGCTAAATACCGCGAGGGGTGAATACAAAGAGAAAATGGCACAGGCTCCCCCCCCCCCCCCCCCAACTTCTGGCGTCACTTTCAAATTCCTACGGGGAATAGGCCGAAGTGTAGAATGAGGCGTGACAGCAGGACACAGCCTAGCGTTCGTGCTTTTTGTAACCTCTGGCGTGCTCGAAAGCCGCCGGGAACGCGCCCCCATCGTGTGCGATTCAAGCGAATCTAGTATAGAAAAGGGGGTACGGTCAGTTTGAGTAATTGTTGCACGCGTGTGCTAAGTAAGGTTATTCAGTGCAACATTGAAGATTCATGTTGGAGTCGTTTTAATTGTGTATAGGTTACAAAATTTGATGTAAAGTTTGCAGAAAGAAAACCGCCAAACTAGAAGTGCTTTAATCACTAGTACGAAAATATCGAGAAGTTAAAAACAGAAAAGTGTTATTTTCGAGTGTTTCAAAGGTTTAGTCTCATATTGCGTGCCTTCACTGCCATGTCGATTTGGAGTGAATGAGCATTTGAGGGAAAATGTTAGAATAAACCAAATAATTTTGTAAAATGATTAAACTTGGCGTGACACGGTGTAGTCGTTACGCGCTATGAGAATTGAGAACAATTCGTGCACGGTTTTAGCATAAACCAGTGCAAGTGTAGTATGGTGCTGTTGATGAGTATTGCACGTAAGGTTACTTTTGTGTTGTACATGGTGGGTTGAAACGTAACGTAAGGATAAGTAATTAGATCAACTTTGAAGGCTTAAGAGAGTGGTTAATAGTACCATGTAATTTGCAACGCTGTAGTAATTGAGGTAATTAAAGAGCTCAGGCAAGCCTAGTGGTTTTTTTCTCTCAGAAGCGTTTGCATAAGCGGGTAACTTTAACCACATGAGCCTTTTAAAAGGCAGTGTTTGTTACATTTTTTGTCGCTGTCTTCTTTGAAGAATGATTGATCGATTGATCGTATGAGCAGACCATCAAGCTTCCTCCTACCGTTGAGGTAGACCGTTAGGTCACAGCTTAGGTTAAGCTGTCGGGAGGCTGGTGAGCTTAATGTCTCAGTTGTAGACGGTTATTGGCGGCCGTAAACAAAAATGGACGTTAGGACAATCTTAGCGCTCGCTGAGTCCGGAACCGAACCGATGCTCTCAGCGGGACAAAACCGATGAAAGTAGTCAGCGAAAAGAAGGAGACAGCCATTCTATGTCAGGACGACAGTGGCAACGAGTATGATGCGTTCTACTTGAGCCAGAATTTGGGCTCTGGTGAGATAACGTACTGCGCTTCAGGAAATGAATGCGCTTGCCTTGTGTAGGCCATTCATCAGTTGCAGTGTTATCTCGGAGGTGCTAAATTTAAAGTAGATACAGACCATTGTCCCCTTGGCTGCAAACCGTGACATCAAAGAACAGTCGCCTTGTGAGGCGGAGCTTGATTCTTCAAAAATATCATTTTGACATTAGGTAAAAAAAGGGCAAATTGAATGGAAACGCTGACGCGCTCAGCCGCTCTTTCTAAGCCATTCTGGGGCGCTCTTGATGTATCGAAATTGATATTTTCGTTTTTTTTCGTGCATCTTATGTAAATTTGTAAGGTAGCACGTCTGGTTTCTCAGCTCAAGTGAGTCCTGAGAGTTTAGAGTGTGAGCTTTCGTTAAAGCTAGGAAATTAAAATTGATTTGCCATCCCTCCTTTGGCTTGGTTTGTTCGAAGGGGGCCGAGTGCTTGCTTGTACATGTGGTCGAGTATCAGAGATGCTGTCGAAAATTCGGCAATCACCCGGACCATGCCACAAGCGAAGGCCTGTTCCTGGCATTCAACTACTGACCCTTTTGTCGTCCCTGCGAGCAGCAGTGTTGACTGCTGCCCTCCATGACTCATCTGGCGAGGGGGAAGCTGTTATGACCATCGTCAGCAGGTGCCATGCTGTCGCTAAGAAGCGTAGCCGGGCAGCGTTCCCACGCCTGGAACCGTCACCCCCGGAAGCTTTTCAGGCCTGCGCGTCACGTGACGTGACGTCGACGACGTCACATCGCGCCGGCCGGCCGGCCGCCCTTCGCTGGGTGGCTGCGCCAGCCGCGAGCGCTTGCCGCGAGCGCCCTTCACGCATACCGACTCGGGCGAGGTGCCTTGACACCATGTCCGCACGATTTATCAAGGTATCGATTGATTGTATGGTTTAACGCACCGACGCAACGCAGGCGATGAAGCGCGCCATAGGGGAGGGCTCAGGATCAAGTTTGACTACCTGGGAATCTTTATTGTGTGCCGAAATCTCGTACACACGGGCGTTTTTGCTTTTCGCCTCCATCAGAAATGCGGCCGCCGCAGCCGGGTATCGAAACCGCGCCCTAGTGCTCAGCAGCGCTACGCCTTAGCCACTGAGCCACCGCGGTTGGGGAACTTATCAAGGTATCAAGAAATAATGAATATCGTGAATGGAATAATGCATATTTATTTATCACAGCCAGACGCCGTCTGTACAAATATCACAGTGCGCATTGTTCTCGGTCCAGGCAGACGACAGGCAACACAAGATGTTGCCCTTAATGCTGAAATTATGCCAAAAGTACAAAACACAATATCTTGCCTCATAAAACTCAAAACAAAACAGATTGTAACAGCAAAAACATCCCCGAGCTTTGGAACAGAAAAAGCACACTTTCATTTAAATTGTAGGTTAGAGAAAAACATACCATTCGTTTATCATAGTAGCAGTAGCAACACAAGGTATAAGGTTCAAACACTTGCCAAAAAATACAATACATAAGAACACTGGTGACTAAATTGTGGTCCACAGCATGATAAATGACAGAAAGAAAAGTAATTGTACTGCCACAGGTAGGTGCATGTCCTAGGGAAAAAATCAAACAAAAATCTAAGAAAAAACAAATCACAGTGCACAACATGTCTGTACACAGAGTGCACAAGGAAAGTGTACACAGCTTAGGTACCAAAACGGACTGTACAACTGCTACAGTAGGCACCGAGGCAGTTCGAGTTAAAAAAAAAGAAAAAAAGTACAGCACTTTTAAAAGCTAACAACTTGTAAAGAGATACAAAACTGGAAACAAGGCTCATTTTACATAAGGCAGAAGTATACCAAGGAAATCAAGTCATGACATGCAATCAAATACACTCTGTGCAGTTTCACAAGAATAAATGTGAAGAGAAAGACGCGACGCTTGGAAAATTACTTTCCAAGAAAAATTCGGGCCTTTCTATTTTTCGCCTTCTGATCTTTTTCAATGCGTAAAAGATCGTTCCTTTGCTTGCGCAAGTTGTTGAGCATTACATTTGCTGCACAGTTTGCAACCAATGTGATGAGGAGCTCGTAGGTGTGCCCGTTTTCACACGTATCTATGTCCTCAAGCCTTAGCAGAGAGTGCAGTGTAAGTTGCCGAACGACATTCTTTTGGTTCGGCCCATGGAGAAACTGGGTAGAGGTACTTTCCGTCATGAGCTTTCTAACTACAACCTCCGTGTACATAACTACTGCGATTACAAGAGCAGAAGGAAATTTGAGGCCACCCCGCTCCAGTTGTGCGATTAAAGAATGGGTGTCCACTCCTGTTTCGGCCGTATTTCCGGTAACGACCAACTGCCTCTGGCAGCTTTCACACTTGAGAACTTTCATTGCAGCGTGTGCACAATACCCACTAACATAACCAATCACCGGCATTTGTGCTCTGAGCTCCTCAAGGTCAGCATCGCTAACATGAACACTAAAAGAAGTGCCCGCATCTCTGACACTGTCCGTCTCTTCGATGCCTCTGAGATCATCGTTGCTCATCCTTGGAAGGGCATTTTGAAGGCGAATCCTTCCCTCGGTTTCGCAAAGCTGGCGAACAGATATGTGATACTGCCCACCAGCCATCTGCCTGTACTGTCCAAAGCGACTCTCGAGGGGATCCGTCTCGACTTTCCCTAGCAGAATATACTTAAAGTGAAGCTCACTAACGCAGTACTTCACCAATGCCAAAAGGGATTGAGCAGAGAGCCTCAAGGCACTCAATGTCTCCTGGGTAAGTACTCCGGTGTCGTGCCTATAAAATTCCCACACATCGAGCCATGTGATAAAAGCGCTTAGAAAGCTTGCCTTTGGGTCATCTGTGTGGTTTGACATGGGCTCTTCGTAAACATTACGGTGATGGAAGCCCTTACTAGGTGTCTTTACATTGACAATGCTCCACCAACGAAGAATTATTTTGATGAACTCGGCGGTTGCTGTAGCATGTTGAAAATCAGTATGACCCTTGCGAGCGGCCAGGGCTTCGGCTACGTGCGGATTAAAAACCTGCAGTACGAGTTTGACGTCCTGTCGTTCCAAGCTGCTTGGATTTAGAGCTTTTGACGTCAAGCCATACCCAGACTTCAGAAGCAGGGGTGACTCCTCCTTATGCAAATCTCTCAAATGCTTAAATGAAGCAGTCATCTTGCATTCGGGATGAACTTCATTGTTCGAAAGCTCGAAGCGTGGGTAGAAAAAGCAAGTTCCAGCATTTTTCTGGTTGAGCCAGTTATTTCTTATGCATTTAAATAGATGTACAGCATCCACCACGTAAAATAACGGCCGATCTGGGTCTGCTGGATGCGGGTAAACAGGGCTAAGCTTTGGTTCTGGCAGAAACATCTTCATTGCCTTCCTGTTCAGCGAGTTATTGTCACAGACAACGGCTATGCCCCTGTATCCAATTTCTTCTAAGCCCAAGATCACCTTCTTCAGCATGCAATGAAGATCTTCACCCTAAAAGGTTTTTACCAAAAGAATGTGCACCACCTCCTTGAATGCGCTCAGCAAACTTTGTATCATAAACACGTGCACCGATGTGGCCGCTTCGTTGGAGTTAACTGCTGCACCACATATGTTCCCACCTTCGTAATCTAAACAAGGTTTGATATAAATCTCGTCAAGCATCAGCGTCACAGTGTGTTCATGTGCCTGCAGATGTTTGAATCTCTGAGACACATACTGAAGGAAAGTGTCGTCAGAAGAATCAACTTGTGGGCACATTTGAATAGACGAGCACACATTTCTAATAGTGCTTGGGTGGGGCAAAGTTAGTGCACCTGTGCTTCTCAGGAACTTGTAGGCAAGTGGTGATATTGTACGCAAGATGCATGCAAAGACCATCACCTGTGCGCTATACTGAATGCGCTTTGCAGAAAGGAGTAGTAGCTGCTCCTTCATAAAGTTCACCGTCTCTTTCTTGCCTTCATCAATGCTGGCTTCCAATTTGTCCAGAAGGGAATGTATTGCTTGAGCCAGGTGGCGATAAGTGCAGCGCTCCTCAGACAGCATCGACAGGTTGTTCAAAATTTCCAACAAGGAACTTACTTTTTGAACTGAGTCTGGTACAACAGCGCTACCAAGGTTCTTGATTGGTGAACCTTGATAGCAGGCAAAGACTTCAAGGTTTGCAAACACGGTCAATGACGCATTCAAACAAGGTTCACGATAGTCGATAATGTTCAAAAACATGGAGCACTCTTCTTTATGAATCACAGTCCACTTCACTGACACAGTCCACACACACTGACACCACACACACTGACAGAGTCCACACACACTGAATCACAGTCCACAGACACTGACACCCCTTGCAGGCGAGCCCTTGGTTCTTCGAGGGACGAAAACCGGTCTCGTTCTTGTTCCGCTTCATATGACGCCAGCGACTCTTCTACAGCACGGGCGCGTTGGGAGGCTTCTTGTCGGCTCCTCTTGGCGTCAGGGGTTTCTCTCGTGCTCTGGTCTCGTACTGATAGGTAGGACGGACAGCCGGGAAATACCGTTGGGACAGATCCAGGACGCAACCGTGGTACTGGGAGTGCAACTTCAATAACTCTCCCTGTCCTTGGATCCGTGTACGATGTCGTCTTCTCGATGCATGAAGCGTCGAAATGATCCGCGCACACCTGCACAAACGTTTCAAGAACGTCTGAGACGCCACTTCTCAAACGAAAAAAATGCGCTCCCGTTTGCATGACCGTGTTTACAGTCCGTGTAGCTAAAACAAAGTCTACCTACGTTTCGCAAGCATCTAAATAAAAGCGCTGCGCTAAGCGGTACAAGCAACATGAAAGGAAACACGGGAGCGTGATGTCACCGCACTCCACGAAGCGCTTCCACCGAGAGCTTGCAAGAATGGACGACACCACGGCACTGTTAGTGAACAAAGCGCAGCTGCCCATCCTTGCTGCGAACGTGCCTTTCTGGGCGATTCTCATCAACTGCTGGCGTCAGCGCTTCGCGAGGCCCGGCGGCCACACGCTCAAGTATTTCCCATCATAGGTGATTTCTACCCGAACAAGCAACGACAAGCTAAGAACAGGAGCATCTCAAATTCTTACCTTAGTGCACGAAGTCGGCACGAAGTCCTTCCTAGGAATGGCGCGTAGCCATTGTTTGAGAGCGTCGGCGTCTTTAGGGAAGGAAAACACTTGTATCTTCTTTCCTGTTTTGTAGTTGCCGGTGCATCCGGGTACACAACACTTATTCGGCATTGTCGCATCACTCCAGCATCACGCACGGAAACGAAATTGCCGCAAAACAACAACGCAAAGCAACAAACGCGAAACACCGTCAACACCACGCCGCCGAACCGTCACCACCGCCGCCCGCGCTGCGCTCGCTGCCGCTGCGGCTTCCCCGAGAGTCGGCCGGCCGGAAATGACGTCAGATTGCTGGGCGCAGGCCTGAAAAGATTTTCCGGGGGTGACGCTGGAACCCCAGTTTTCTCGGAACCAGCGTCCAGAGCTGACGGGGGAGCGGCGCTCTTTTAATCCTCAGTCAAGTAGCCGACCGGCTGACTGCCTATGCCCGCCAGGCATTGTCCCTGCTGGCCGGAGGACGAGACGTAGTGTCGCCAAGACGCCGCGACGCCACAGAGAGGACAACAGGGACGGCGTCTTCCTGGGAGAGACCGCGGCGGCTGCCGCGGATCGCCCCGCTAATTGAGCGAACAAAATCGGCGGACCCTTTGAAGTATGCGGCCAGGATCGTGGGCACTGTCGACCAAAGGCACACACACACGACGAGGAAGAGCCCTGTTGGCGCCACCACAGTGCAGTGTTCCCGTGGACCTTGTATGCTCACCCCCCCTCACCTGTGTGTGCGTGATTGGTGTTCGACTCGGAGAGGAGGAGTACGACAAGGCATAAAACGACGCGGCAGAGTGCTGGACGTCGCTCTGAACTGTGTAACGGTTCAACCACCAAGTTCGTGGTTTGTGAACTCCTAACCTTTCTATGCTGTAAATATTTGTAAATAGTGCCATAAACCTGTTTGTTTTTCGTATCCCCATCTTGTAAGCGGTCGTTTCCTCAACCAGAAGCTACAACACGCTACCACAAGAGACCGGGCAGCCCCCGATCCGCAACAACTGGTGACAACGGTGGGATACGACTCACCACCCCGATCCGCAACAACTGGTCGTCAGCGGTGGGATGCGACTCAGCACCCCGAGTCACAACAGCACCCAACGATCCTCTTCGAGGACCTCGCCGACAACATTGCTTCACCTGTGCCCCTCTTGTCCGATGTACGCAGAGGCAACTGCCTCACCCTCACCTTCGCTGGGACTACCGTCTTGCCGGATATACTGCTTTACAAGCACAGGCACTCTGTTCGACCCCGTCAGCCCCGGCCCCTGCAGTGCTCCCATTGCGGTCGCTTCGGGCACGCAACTGCCACCTGCTATCGGGACGAACGGTGCCTGCGCTACGGCATTAAGCACGCCCCAGGATTGTGTGCAGCACACCCTCGTCGCATAAACGGCAGCGGGAAACACCCTGCAACCGAGCCCCGCTGTCCAGCCTGGCAACTCCATCTCAGGGCTGCGGTTGTCGTGGCCTCAACCGACGGCACCGTGACACACCGCCAAGCCCTGCAGCACGCCAACACCCCTGGCAGCAACGCCTCCATCAACAAGGGTCGCTCCTTCCGAGATGCGCTCGCCGGTACCGGCGACACGACCTCGGAGGCCGCCCCTTGTCCCACAACGAGTGCGCCCGTCGTCCCCACTACAACGACGACGGCCCCGCCCTCATCTGCAGCTCAGCCGGCCCCTACCGTCATCCAAAAGCGCTCGACGGTGATGCAGATACCGCGCGCTTTTAGGGGCGAAGCACCTTATGGCGTGGCTTGTGCGTCCCTCGTAGTACGTAACCACCAGTGGCACATACTCGAAATAGCGGTCCTCACGATTTTGACCTCCAAGGTGGTTCCGGTGAGAGATTTCTTCTGTGCGTTGTTGAACAATAAGTGCTCAATGCACATGTTAATGGCTGCTAAGGGGGAATGAGAGACAGGAGCATTCGGCCTTTAGGTAACGCACACGCTGCGATCCCCATTAGCAGCTATCGGCATGTACATTGAGCACGATCTGACAAGAAAGGGTTGCTACGTTATACTCGCTTGGTGTAACCTCCTTGGTTTTAGAAAGGTTTAGCGAGCGTTGGGCCGCATAGCCATGAATACAGTGAACTAGTATATATCATGAACTCGAGGTGGTTCAAGGTGGGAAGTAAACCCGAAGCGCAAGCCGTAAGAAAGTGTGCATGTGCCACCTCCCGTTTAGTCCTTGAAATGTCCGCTGGATGGCGGTGCTTCTATATGGAGAATATATGATGAAAAGATGCGAGATGGTGGTACTTGGAGTGCTGAATAGATGGACAAACGGACACACAGACAGATGCATGGATGGACGCATGAACGGACGCAGGCGCGCATGCATGGACGAACGCAGGGACGGACGCACGAACAGACGCATGAACGGACGGGTGGATGGACGCATGGACGGTTACACAGACGTACGCAGGAACGGACGGAAGCAAGAACGAATGGACAGACGAATGCTTCACCCCACTCCCCATCATTCACTCCGTGGATATGCTGCCATTTTTTTCACAACCGCCGGTTCCTGTCACCGTTACCAGAAGCACGACAACTGAGCCCGCTACCTCGACATCGCAGCAACCTAAAATACAAACCAGGAACGACATCCTCAGTGCTCTTGCTACGGGACTTCGAATGGCACTCAGGGCCCTACCAGTTGGCTCCCACGAACGCAATCTCGCTGTTGTGCCCCTGCTCACCTTTGATGCTCTTGCCGAAGAGTTTGGCATCTCCCTGAACGAACCGCCTGCTTATCGTGAATTCTACTCTGGCCCGTTTTAAACGTGCGCATCAGTGTACCGCTGGCCTTCTTGGTGGTAGTCCTAGTCGACTGCGTGTGGCATACTGGTTTTATTCTTGCGCGCGTGCGCTTATTTCGTCCTTTTTTTCGCTTACTCAAAGTCAATTCTTTCCTGCGACGTTACATCGCGCCGTGCACCACGCCTGCTTGGAGTCCCACAAAACTGTTTACGTATGCTGCTCTGAGCTGCTTTACTGCTTTTTTAAAGTGCGAATGCACTTTATAAGGGACCCTGAATCCGCCATCCGCGGTGCGCCTCCTCTTATCCCCTAGCAACGGCGCGAGGAGCGGAGAGGAGCGTCTGTAGCAACGGCGCAGCGACGTCACACACCACGTAATCGCGCGCGCTCCGCCCTCCATTTTATGGCTGCGCGCGCCCGCGCCGGCTCCCGCACCGCTCTCCGCGCCGTGACGTCATGACGCGCTGTGCAGCTGGCGCCTCCGCGCAACGTCGACTAAATTTCAAGGCCGAAAGGCTGCCGCAGTGACGTCAGAGGGTGGGGGCCCAGTTACGCCGCGAACGCGGCGGAAAGCCTGCGTTTCGTTCACGTTTTAGGAGAACTAACGCTGCCGCTCTCGCAGCTGCTGCGACTTGATTGGGCCGAATAAAAGATGTAGAAAAAAAGTCTTACTGAGCATGCTCAGTTGGGCAACTGGGCCCCCAACATCTGACGTCACTGCGACAGCCTTTCAGCCTTGAAATTTAGTCGGCGTTGCTCCGCGCCGGGGCTGCGCGCGCCGCGGTGCCTCCTCGCACTCCTCTCCTGCGCCGTGACGTGACGTCACGGCGCCATGCAGCAGCCTTGCCTCTCCCCCGTTAGCTTTGCACTCACTCTCGGCGGAGGAGTTTGCGTTAACTCATTGGCTAATGCCAACAGATTTTAACTTTAGTCCCCCTCATAGCATTACCCCGTGTATTCGCACTTAACCATGTTCACCCTCAGGGAAATGCTTGGAAGTTTGTTTTTTTTTCTTTCCTTTGTCTTAGGCCAACCTCGTTGACGTCGTGCGTCGGGAAGGTGGCCGAGCACGCCATGCTCAACCGCCTCACTGACCACCTCAAATCTAACGAATGCTATACCCACAACATGATTGGCTTTCGGTCGGGGCTCTCGACTCAGGACGCCATGAAGCTGATCAAGCACCAGGTCATTGACTCCGGCTCCGCCGACACCAAGGCGATTCTTGGATTGGATTTGGAAAAGGCTTTTGACAACATATCGCACGCCTTTATTCTCAAGAGCTTGTCTGAGTTTCACGTCGGCAAGCGGGCGTACAATTTTGTGCGCTCCTTCCTTTCGTCGCGGTCCACAAGACTGAAGATTGATGGTTTTTTGACCCACGACATTACCCTTGGGCCAAAAGGGACACCTCAGGGGGCGGTGATCTCCCCGACGCTGTTCAATATCTGCATGATCAACCTGTCGAGGGCCTTGAACAAAATCCCGAACATTAACCACACGATCTACGCAGACGACATCCCCATCTGGTGCCTCAGCGGATGTGAGGGTCAGGTCGAGAGTGCTTTGCAAGAGGCCATCGATGTGACGGAGCGCTATCTCATCCCCACCGGGCTAAGGTGCTCGCCCGCTAAGTCCGAGCTCTTACTGTATAAGAAGAGGCCCAGAGGTGGTTCTCACCGGTCCTGGAAGCCAGCAATGGAGAGCCACATTACGTTATTCACCGGTAACGGCTCCCCAGTTCCGCGGGTGGACACTATCAGGGTCCTTGGAATTTTTATCGAGTCTAACGGAGCCAATGGAGCCGCCGTCAAACGCATTTGTTCCAAGACCGAAAGCGCCCTCGGACTGATTCGAAGAATCGCTAACAGGCACCGCGGAATCAGGGAGGACAATCTGATCCGGATTATCCACGCATTCGTGCTATGCCACCTCGCTTATTCGGCGGCTATGCACAACTGGCTCGTGTCGGAGCGCAACAAAACCAATGCCCTAATCAGAAGAGTCTTCAAGCTGGCCCTTGGCATTCCCGTTCGAACGCACACGGAAGACCTCCTGAAGTTGGGAATCCACAACACGTTCGAAGAAATTGTCGAAGCCCAAGAGTTTGCACAGTTTGTCAGACTGTCTGGCACCCCAGCGGGTAGAGCCATACTCGGCATGCTGGGACGAAACCCCACGGTTTTCGGTCCTGACGCTGTGAAGCTGCCCAACGACGTAAGATCCAAGATCCAGATTGCGCGGATGCCGCGCAATATGCATCCAACCTACAACGAAGCACGAAGACGAGCCAGGGGTAAATCTCTGCTCGCCAGTGCCCGCTTGGACAAGGATCGAGCCTGCTTCGTCGATGCTGCTTCGTACATTCAAGAAGAAGCCTTCTCCTCAGTGGTCGTCGACTGTGATTGCAGAGTCATCAGCTGCGCTACCATCCGCACTTCTAGTTCCAGCGTTGCAGAGCAGGTTGCCATTGCTCTTGCATTGACGGACGGTGTACATGACACAATTTATTCAGACTCCAAGGCCGCTATCAAGGCCTTCCAGATGGGCATGGTGGCTCCCCAGGTCCTACAGATTATTCAAAAAGTCAAAGACCTCAAAAATCACTCATTGGTCTGGTTTCCTGCGCACCTTGGAACCATTGAGGGTGCCTCGCTCAATCCCAACGAGGAGGCGCACTCGGCTGCACGAGGTTTGACTGACCGTGTGCCGGGTAACGCGTCATCTCCTGGGCGACCTGAGCCTCTCTGCTCGTACAACGAGATATGCAAGCACCACTATCTGTCAAGAAGACTGCTGCCTCTACCACACTCCTCGCTATGCAGGGCCCAAGCTGTTACTCTCCGACAGCTACAAACAAACACTTACCCGAGCCCTGCGGCACTGCACACAATGTACCCTGAACGGTTTCCAAGCCCGGACTGCCCCCTGTGTGGTGGTTATGCGGACTTCGAGCATGTACTGTGGGGCTGCGCCTCTGCCGGTCCCCCTTTCACCCAAGAGGAAATGAAGCGACTCATTAAGGCCCAGGACCAGACCTCTCAAATCCTGGCCGTCCAGAGGGCCCGCGCGAGGGCCGTCAGGTTTAACCTGATGGTCCCCGAGTGGGCCTAGCCAGGTGACGCTGAGTTTACTCGCGTCTATTGTGGACCGAATAAAGTTGTTTCACTCACTCACTCACTTTTTCCTTTGTCGGCGCGTTGCACCCTAGGAGCAAAAACACTCTCCCCTTCTCTATCAGTTCGGGCGCGCCCTAACTTCTTTCCACTTGTCCAGTGTTTTTTTTTTGTTTTTTCTCTCTCTCGTTTTTTCTCTCTCTCTTCACGGGCGCATCTCCTTACCCCCGGCTTCTCGGTGGTCTTTCCGTGTATCGCATGTGCCGCGTTGGGTTTCTCGCGCGCGTGCGTGATACGAGCGATCGAATGCTTTTCACTACCCTTCTCTTACTTCTTTCTACAGTCTCTTTAATTCCCATTCCCCCTTTCCCTGCGTAGAACTGTGGAGGTGCCCTCCATTGAGAGAGGCAGTAAAGGAAATGCGCTTTTTTTTTCCTTTTCCCCTTTCAGTCACTTCAGAACATGACAACATACCATGCTCATAGCGTGCTCACGACCGTTTCGCTAGCTCCACCTTTACTAAATTTGGTATCACGTGACGTGGACAGATAACGAAAGTAAACGACACATTCAAACATGATAATCATCACACGGATGTCATGTACGGTATCATTTACCTCCACCTCACAACGTTGTGCTGAATTTAAAGTGACATATCGACCTTCCTCATTCGTGCTTCGCATATCATCGATTCCCACTGTACGTGGGGTCTGCCAATTTTCATCCTCGGGAATCACGAGTTTTTGCGGTATTTGCTGTGCCCTTTCGTCTGTTGAACACGCAAGGGTCAAACTCATTTTTCGACAGATGGGGTGGTAAGCAGCGCCCGTCGAGTAGTTATTTATGATTTCAATCTCAAGCAATTCTTTCATTGTACCTGTTGCATCGTTATGCCATTGTATCATGACGTTGCATTGAGTTCTTGTGTGAATGTATGCCAACATTGTCATGTATATTGAAGTAATGATGTCTTCATTGCGATGTAGTGATGTTTCACGTGGTACATAGATGTGCGGAAGTGTATGTGCCCTATTACTGTAATGTTATGAAAGTTTTGTTTTCTGTGCATAGTGTAAATAAAATTTTTCTAAACACTGTTCCTAAATTTTTGTCGATGCCACGGCCTCCTCAAGTGTGAGGCCCAAGGGAAGGCTTTCAGCTCACCCACAGTAGAGTACCGACTACTCTAAATGGTTATCCACTTATTCTAAACACAACTTAAGCTCTACCTGGAAGCTGACCACGACAGCTTCTGGCTCTCCCCTAGTAGAGTGGGTGCAGTGCTCCAAAGCACTCAGAATTTATTTCAAATGTACTTAGATAGGGGGTTATGTATTCTTGTTCGTGACACGTACAGCTTGTTACTGTGCCATCTGAGATAACTTCGTACTGTAATTTGTCGAACATTTGTTCCAAACACTGCCGTAGTTAGGGCTGTTCTCGTACTTGCACTAAAGCATGGGGCTTTAACTTGAACGACTCTCTTTTTGTTACCAAGCCTATTCAAATCAATCACCAGTGATCGACTCTTTTGTTGTCACAGTGCCGTACTAAAGAAAGTTAAACGTTATAGATTTCACGTACGGCAGACAACATCGTTGGCTGGAATGCAGATATTCACAAAGAAAGCATGCAGCTACCCGCTTGTGTTACGTCATGGCTCTCGAGGGCACCAGTGTTGTACGACTTTCAAATTACTTGCGTGTTTATCAAAGTATTTTGTTATACATTAGGTGTTCTGCCAAATGCGCTAAACTTTCGTCGTCTTCTTTGTGAATGCACAAGCATTAAACCAAATAACACAGAATATGATCAGAAGTTATATGGCATCGCTACTTTTATCATTGACTAGCATTAGCTAATATGGATATATCTGTTGTCAATGCGGATTTTGGTAATTATTAGTCGGCTGACTAGGTTGTTGACGAAAGAAAACTGCGAAATGAACTATCACGTTGTAAAACGAACTAACAAAATACCCTGTTATAAGTATGCAACGGCTGCAATTATTGTAGGGAAATGGCAACTGTGACATACGAAACAAGAAGCTAAATAACAACGCTTTCATGTGTAAAACATCCCGCTTAATGATGCACACGAAAGGTACCGTCAAGGCACGCTTATAATTATCGTTTTTACAACAAAGGTGACAAATATATAGGCTTAAACGAGTTGGAAAACACTTGACAGTAGACTTAGAGCGCGTGGACACAGAGGCAGCGCCGTGCGTTTTTTTTTCTTCTTGTCTTAGCGCCCCAGAGCTGCAAGTCTACTGCCTCAGAAATTAATTTTTGGCGCAGTGCGTCTGGCTGTCTCGCTGCCTGTAATTTTGCTTACTGCATGGCTCAGTCGTGCACTGCTACGCCACGTTTTATTCGATTATAGGGCACTCGGTTTTGCTGGCCAACTACCGCCCCAGCGTATATTGGAGCACATAAGTATGTGCAGCGCTTTCCCGGCAACCACAAGAACGACAACGTTGACAACAACAACAACAACAACAACAACAACAACAACAACAACAACAACAACAACAACAACAACAAAACAACAACAACAACAACAACAACAACAACAACAACAACAACAACAACAACAACAACAACAACAGGAGCGCCAGGAACAACAGGAGCACCAGGAACAACAAAAACAGCAACAACAACAACAAACAATATCAACATCAGCAGCAGGAGCGGCAAGAAAAAAATCTCATCGTTTCTTTTTTTGTTTCATGAATGCTTAGCGCGCATCAATTTCTACGCTGCGTGAAATCTCCATTTTCTTTTCACTGCGCAGCTTCATAAATCTCAGCTAGTCGTATTTTCGTTCACAGGAAACCCTTTTACACCATCTGTTGATGCACGTTCAAGGATTAAATGGAAACCTTCACGTCATTTTTGAAGGAGTGACGTTAGAAACTAACAAATCACAGTGGAAAATGTTTTGCAGCTTCTGTTGTTTCAACTCGGGTCCCCAGGCTCCCAAATGTAGTGTCCCAGCCACTAGGCAGGATGTGAATACAATTCCGTCAAATTAATTCATTGTGTTTTTAGCACCGTGGTTAGGACTCTGTCAGCCTGCCTGTTAGAGCCCTGTTTTGATTTGCACGAACCACTTTAATCGTACCAGCAACGTTCTTACCCTAAGCCTTAAAGTCTGAACTGGTACGCGTTGGATACTATTCCTGATTACAGCCGCCGCAATTATAGAGGAGGCCAAATGCAGCAATATCCACGCACATAGATTTAGCTGCGTGTTGAAGAGCCTCACGTGTTTAACACCAATTAGGAGTAAGGCACTGCGACACTTCCTCATAATCACATCGTGTCTTTTCCATGTAAATGTTAAGATGTGATATCTAGTAGCACACCCAACGATGGAAGCACGCTACAACTTCATTCTGCATAGACAGCGCTACTTGAACATGAAAGAAAGAACAACAAAAAAGGTGATAAATGTTTAGAGTTGGTTAACATATTAGAATATCACCTTCTACAAACATTTGTATAAAATATTTCCTTGTGAACTAGCATATAACATTGCCGGTTTGTGGTTGTATGGTTCAGCTATGAGCGCATTATAACGACCTTCTATATTCAGCTTCAAAGAGAGAGAGAGAGAGAGAGAGAGAGAGATAAAGATGCAAGGAAAGGCAGGGAGGTTAACCAGATGCACATCCGGTTTGCTACCCTGCACTGGAGAAGGGATAAAGGGGAGAAAATAGGTTGCAGAGAGATGAGAAGGTACACACAATCACGAGCACACTCGGGGAGCACACACAGTCTACAGGCGGTCGCTCAGGTTTGTTGACTTTAGGTAAAGTAGCAGTGCTTTTGTTGCTTTCTTCGCAACTGAGGCAGATGCCAAAGGTCCTAGTATCTTCTGCACACAAAATGGTCCGGGGTCAAGTCGATTCAAAACCATCCGGAGCTGGCATCGCTGTGTGTCGTAGCAAGCGCAGCTGCACAGGACGTGTTCGATGGTTTCTTCAGCTCCACAGTAGTCACATGTAGGAGTGTCTGCCATACCAATGCGAAAGGAGTACACCTTTGTAAATGCAACACCCAACCAAAGGCGGCATAACAGTGTCGCATCGGAGCGGGAAAGTTGTGATGGTAGCTTTAGCTTGAGCGAAGAATGCAGTTCATGAAATTGACACCTTTGGAAGCTGGTAGACGACCAGAACGTGCGTGTGAGATCTCGGGCCAGCAGGTAAAGTTGTCTTGCTGCATGATTCCTTGATAGAGGAAAATATTAGGCAATCTAGCCAGCACATTTTCGCAACACGTTATTGGAACAATCAATGATGCCGTGCCACTGTTGCTTTGCGCTGTCACGCCCCCAGAGATCTCTGAGCGCATCTTATGTGCTTGCGCAAAATGGTGACAGTTTGTTCAGCTTGGCGGGACCCAGCTGTAGTCTGCAGAAAAAAATTAAGGCAGCTTTGCTGAAGTGATGCCGAGCCTGAAGAAAGTGCAGAAGTGGGAAGCATTCCTTATTTATTTTTTGTTCTCTTTGTCTTTTCTCTTCTCTTTCTGTTTTGTGTATTAATGTATTTTTTCTTTTTTTCTCATCACTTGAAACTTATTTATCTTTTCTTACAATTTTTGTCTATTTTTTTCTCTCTTTCTCGCTTGCTTCTTTTTTTACACTTTTTACACGTGGTGTTATTTAAAGGGCTCCGCACTAGTATCGGCGTCAAGGCGCTCGAAAAGCAAGAGGGAGAAGACTTTTACTTTTTTTGGCTGGTTATCCCTCACAGCTGCAGCTGGTTATCCATCACGTGGTTTTGCTGCGTTACCCGAGTGAGCAGGCGACAACATAATGCAGCCTGCCCCCCCCCCCCCCTCCCTTCCAAAAAACTGTTCCGCAATTAATGGCCAAGAGTGGTGCGCAAGCTACTCTCCTTTTTTATATGTGGTTGTTGAAGCACTCATTGAAACAAAAGCGGCCCCGTTGATGTTGTTCTGTTTTCCGTGCAGGCTTGCTGACGGAGGCGGTCCTCTTCATGACGATGGTGTACGTCGGACCGACGGACTTCGCCATGGTCCTCTACTTCTTCGCCATGTCCATCCGAGAGCTCGCCGTTGCCGGTACGTGGAAAAAATTGCTGAGCATCTACAAGCATCGTGCATGAAATTGACTTTGAACGCAAGTGTTTAACATTGTTCCCTTAGGCGCGAACTGTGATGCATTTTCTACAAATGTGTTGAATTCACATACCGAAATTCCGAAGCATTCAATATAACGCTACAAGAAAGCAAATTAAGTGTTGTGATGTTTTCCATCAGTTTGCGTAATTGTAGTAATTAGCGTGAAATTTAATATTTTGATATTATGCAGTTCCTCGTGTTCCGTTTTGACATGGAAAATTTCAGTCATAGCCACCAAATGTGTACCTAATTATTTGACTGCATTCACTTCGAGAAATTACAAGCAGTAGTTTTCACGGTGCCCGTGGAACCCGGCATGCCGAACGGTCCGCCGAAAACCGTGATGCCTACACCAAAGTGATCGACTACAGCCATACGCAGCACATTGAGTGTAAGTCGAGACAATTTTATTATGAAGAAGATTATATTCAATGAGCACAGTATTGTTGTCCTTTGGCCACAAGTCGGCACAACTAGCAACAACAAGCTGCGAACACAAAGGGAGCCACCGCCGCAGAAGGGGATATACTGAAATACAAAACGGAATGGTGTTGTCACCAGTAAAAAGAGGAGGAAAAAAAGGAAACGTAATTATCCGCCGGCTTAAACGGGCCCTGCGACACTTCTTGGGCACAGTTATAAAACGGGGCCGAAAGAATTAACGAATGAAACATTTATTGCAAAAATGAAGTTCAGAATTTACACATTGCGCTGAGTTGTTGTGTGTATCTATTTCGGGCATCATGACCGGGTATTCGCCATGGTTTGGAGCCTGAGCAGACAAGTTTGCACGGCTTTAGTAAGTCCCTTAGCGGGATGAGGCAAAGTTTGTCTTTGTAGGTAGTCGAGGAGAACATGTGGGCCGAACGTTAGCGAAACATGCGGCCTGGAATTTAAACATCTCAAAGTTGGCTCGAAGCAAAAGCGTAGGACGGGGGATGTCACTTCGGGCCGGAACTCTTCCCCCTTCCGAAGCTTTTTTCACCTTGCATTCAGAGTGCAAAATGACCATCTGTCTGCCCGGCTTTCTCTTATGATCAAAGAGTTTAGATTAAAGAGAATACTACTGCGGGAGAACAGAAAGCTTTCTAAGTCCCTATGTGGTTAGAAAAAAAAGTGGTTAACGATCTTTAGTGCTTGGTACTTTAGCATGGGAGAGCAAAAAGCCATTACATGGGACTCACACTTGATGAGGTCCTGTTGACAGCAAACGCCGGGCCTGCGCAGAAGGTGCAGCACAGTCACAGCAAAAGCTATAGAAGAGCGGCCTTTTAGAGCTTTTTTTGAACACTCATCGGGTAACTGCTGCAAGCAAAATTGCTGATTACCCACTATGGCATTATTTATGGGTAGTAGGCCGGCATTCGCTATCCTTCGTTATTTTTCTAAGAAACGTGGTATCCGCTGTACACTTAAGAGAAAATTTGTGCCAATTGTTCATGCAGTGGCGGACGACCATGAGGTATTATGCCTGATGGTGTGTGCGCCACAGTTAATAGGTGATCGAGAACAAGCTTTTGTAATGGGTTGGATCATGGGACGACCAACGCGTTGCGCTATTTGCGCTATGTGACGCCTTGTTGTTCTTTTTCTATTCTAAAACGCTTTATTACTCATATTACCATGATTACGTTTCCTACATCAAACTTGCCGAAAGCAAGTTTGCGAACAAGACCATAGCACCGGCGTAGCTCAGTGGTAGAATACTGGGCTGGCTTGTAGTCGATCCGGGTTCGAGCCCCATTATGTCCTTGGTACAAAGTTTTGTTTTTATTATATTGTGCGACAGTGGTTACGGACATTGGCGGCGGCGGCGGCGGACAACTACGAGGCCGTGTGTGACCCAAGTTGCGATCTTGTAACAGCTTTCGCTGTAACAAACAACATAACAAAGAATACTTTCGTACCCTCATGCAGGGGAGGGGGGGGAGTGTAAAAAAAGGCACTTGTCATCCTCAGGCCCACCCTATAGCCACGATGCAGCAAGGGTTTGCGCCCCCAAGAAAGAATCCTGTGGTCACCCATCAACCGTTGTTATCATTTGACCAGCTCTCCGGTTTACAGCGCAAGATGTTTGTACAAGGCGACTGACCAGCTGCAACTTGTTCGTTCACAAATTTCGTTCTCGTTTTAACTTCACTCCGTTGTGTATGTGTTTTTCTTGATGCAGGTTATATGGTGAACCCGTTGGACATTGCCCCTCAATACGCGGGAATCATCGCGGGCCTCTCCGGAGCGATGACCTCTCTTGGCAACCTCACATTTTACCCCATGATGAACCACATCTTCAACACATGGGTAAGTGTGAACAGCAAAAACCCAACGGTCGCAAATCAAAGCTCTTGCTGTAAGCTTCTTGAGATGAACATCACCGATATGCTTTCTTGGTGTGATGTGATATTATCTGAAATGACCTTTGTAATTTGACCGTCATTATGATAAAATTTTTTGAACCAAAAACTACTTGTACACCTTCTGTTACGACCCACACAATGAATAAATATTAAAATAGAGGTGTTGTACGTCGAGAAAGGTTCAGACGCAGCTTGACGAAAGGTGCTTTATGAGGCAGGTAAGGCTACCGACGAGTGGCGTGCGCGAGCTACTACTGGAGCCACCGATCATCATCGTCTTCTTCAGTCACAGCAGAGCGTCCGTTATTAAGATTCATTACAATTACTCCCCGCGAAATAAGGAGCCATCCTGGCGACTTATGGACAAGTAAACACGGGAGAATCGTAGCAGGGCTTAAGTCTGGACACGTGGACAATTTCCTGGCCACGACGACGTTGGTCAGAAGATGGTTCCAGTGGCTCGATGACGTAATTCACCGGTGACGTTTTTTGTAGTATACAATATGGTCCGGGATACTTGGGGACCAACTTGGTTGAAAGGCCAGGTGTAGCAGAAGAGACATGCAGACAGACGAGTGAACCTGGATTGTATGAAGTAGTGTCAATTGATGCGTCATAGTTTTGCTTTTGGCGTCCTTGGTCTTGGGTTGTGAATGATCTTGCCAGTTGGCGGCATTCCTCAGCGTATGTAGCGGCGTGAGACGGAGTCGTGGACTCTGACGAGTAAGGTCTGTATGAATTAATGGTGTCCACAGTGCAAGAAGGTTCGCGTCCGTAAAGGAGAAAAAAAAGAGAGAACCCAGTAGTGCTTTGAATGGCGGTATTATAGGCGAACGTGATAAATGGGAGCACTCGGTCCCAATTGGAGTGGTCTGACGCGATGTACATAGACAGCATGTCACTTAGGGTGCGGTTGAAGCGCTCTGTCATTCCATTGGTCTGGGGATGATAGGCGCTTGTAGTGCGGTGAACGACGTGGCACTCACGCAGTAATGCTGTGATGACGTCTGACAAGAATACACGACCACGATCACTCAGTAAATCTCGAGGTGCTCCATGACGTAATACGATGTTGTGAAGAACGAAAGTCGCAACGTCTTCTGCTGTAGACGAGGGAAGGGATGAAGTTTTGTCATACCGCATGAGATGGTCGACGGCAACCATGATCCAGCGGTTACCGTCTGCAGTGTCGGGAAGGGGACCATAGATATCGATGCCGACACAATTGAATGGTCGGGATGGGCATGGTAAGGGTAATAAGGTACCGCTGGCGTGATGAGGGGGAGTCTTTCGTCTCTGGCACGTCGAGCAAGCCCGAACGTACTGCCATATAAAACGGTACATGCCACGCCAGTAATATCGGAGCCGTATGCGAGAATAAGTCTTCAGGAAACCTGCGTGGCCACATTGGGGGTCGTCATGAAACGTGAAACAAATTTCGGATCACAGATGACGTGGAATCACGAGTAGCCACGGACGTCCACTGGATGCATAGTTGCGTCGGTACAGCACGTCGTCGCGAGTGGTCAAGTGATCGACTTACCGACGCAACGTGCCAGTAGGGCGAGAAGCCGTCCACCCAGCCAGGATGTCTAGAATCGTAGCAACCCAAGGGTCCTTGCGTTGCTCAGATGGCATGTTGGCGATGGTGACAGCAGTGGCATTACAGACAAGACTTTCGCAGCATGCCGGGTCAGGGGGTAGGGGCGAACGTGAGAGGGCGTCTGCGTCCGAATGTTTCCGGCCGGTGTGATAGACCACGCGAATATCATATTCTTGAAGGTGTAACGCCCATCGGGCGAGGCGACCACTTGGATCCTTCAGTGACGACAACCAGCAGCGGGCGTGGTGGTCAGTCACGACGTCATAAGGGCGCCCGTACACGTAAGGTCGAAATTTCTGTATCGCCCAAGTAATGGCAAGGCATTCCCTTTCAGTGACGGAATAGTTGATTTCTGCTTTGCTAAGAGTTCGGCTTGCGTATGCAACCACTAACTCTTGGAAGCCGTATTTCTGCTGCTCAAGAATAGCACCTAGCCCGGCACCACTAGCGACGGTGTGGATCTCTGTGGGTGCCGATGGGCTGTAGTGTCGCATACTAGGGGCGACGTGAGGAAGTGGCGCAGTTCATTGAAAGAATCGTCACATGTAGCAGACCAGGCCGAAAGGTCTCTAGAGCCGGCAAGGAGCTTGGTCAAAGGAGCGATGATCGTCGCGAAATTGCGGACGAAGCGCCGGAAGTAGGAGAAAAGGCCTATGAACCTTCGGAGCTGTTTCATGGTGGTCAGTTTGGGAAACGCTGAAATGGCTGTACGTTAGGCAGGGTCAGGAAGAATGCCGTCCTTCGAAACCACGTGGCCAAGGATCGCTACCTTTCGAGCGGCGAAATGGCACTTCTTCAGATTTAGTTGCAGCCCCGCGGCGGAGATACAAGCGAGGACTTTCTCGAGGTGGGCTAAATGGGTTGCGAAATCAGCTGAAAAGGTGACAATGTCATCCAAATAACCAAGGCAAACGTTCCATTTGGGACCTCGAAGGATAGAGTCCATCATTCGCTCGAAAGTAGCTGGCGCGTTGCAGAGGCCAAAGGGCATGACGGCGAATTCATAGAGCCCGTCGGGTGTGATGAAAGCTATTTTTTCGCGATCGGTCTCTGCCATGAGTACCTTCCAGTATCCAGAGCGCAGATCTAAAGCAGAGAAAAATTGCGCTCCCTGTAGGCAGTCCAAGGCATCGTCAATGCGTGGCAGCGGATATATATTCTTGCGCGTGATTCGGTTGAGACGTCGGTAGTCCGCGCAGAACCTGATGGATCCGTCCTTCTTCTTCACCAGCATGACTGGAGAGGCCCAGAGACTGCTTGACAGTTCAATTATGCCACGTTTCAGCATATCGTCGACCTGTTCATTGATGACATGGCGTTCGGCAGTTGACACACGATATGGACGCTGTCGTAATGGTGTCTTTGACCGGTATTTATACGCTGAACAACAGATGACGCTCGACCTAAGGAAGGCTGATTGTGGTCAAACGACACTCGAAAACGCTGGAGGAGCTTGATCAGCTGTTCTTGCTGCCCAGACGTGAGGTGGCAATCAATGGACTTGCGGAATACATCCATAGGGTCATTGGCGTCAGTTGCGGTGTAATGGCACAAGTTGGTAGAAATGGCTTGTCTGGATACATCGGGTCTTCGAAAATACAATCCAAGGTCTCGAGGCTCCCCAGACACTCACCGCGTGGCAGGATATATGAACAAGCAGAGACAATGCTCGCATAAAGTGCCACCGAACTATTGAAAAAGTGGATGACGGCAAACGGGAGGACGATGGTTCGGTGGTGCGCACAAGCTGTACTTTGTTGGAACAGGAGCGACGAGTTAGTGGCAGCAGGGGAAAACACAGGCACTAGGACGGCGGGGAAAGGCGCGATTGGGACATCAGCTGCGGCAAACACTTTCGAGTTAAGCATGAGCGCAGTAGACGAGGGCCTGATGGGTAGAAAGGAAATCTCATCGTAGTATGACGTCCTAAGGTGAACGTGGAAGAACAACAAAGTTGATGGCGTACCACACATCTTGAATAAGAACACGTGCTGTGCACTGAGCCGTCGGCGCAATGAAGTGGGAAGTGGCTGTACGCAGAACAAGATTCATAAGCGGCGTTGTAGCTTTTCTCAAATCGCGACACAGTTTTTAACAAATTACAGAAACGACGGCGCCTGTGTCGACACATGCATGTACAGCAACACCTTCTACTAGCCTATCAATTTCGTTGGGCGATAATGAGGAGGTCTTGGAGAGTTCGACGACGACGTAGTTCTTGCCTGCGGAACTGCGGCCGTCAGTTTTCCTCTCGAGCGGGGCCGCAACATCGGGGAGACAGATCGGCGAGGGGTGGTAATGACCGGCGAGAGTCGACAGGGCGTCGTGGGGACAAAGACTCGGCGATAGGGGAAGATGGTCACTGGGGGTTCTGGGCAACCTGGTAATTTGCAGAATTTTTTCGGCCCCGCCGCTGTGGTCTAGTGGCTAAGGTTCTCGGCTGCTGACCCGCAGGTCGCGGGATCAAATCCCGGCTGCGGCGGCTGCATTTCCGATGGAGGCGGAAATGTTGTAGGCCCGTGTGCTCAGATTTGGGTGCACGTTAAAGAACTCCAGGTGGTCAAAATTTCCGGAGCCCTCCACTACGGCGTCTCTCATAATCATATGGTGGTTTTGGGACGTTAAACCCCACATATCATCATAAATTTGCAGAATTTCCATGGTCCGGAGGCTGGAAGTTGCGACGGTGACAGTAGCGTGCTATATGTCCCACAAAAACGCATGCAAAACAGATGGGTCGATTATCGAAGGTGCGCCATGGGTTAACGACAGAAGGTGCGGGGGGCGTAGTAGGGTGGGATGCCGTGTATGTAGGCAGCGTCGTAGGGTACGAGGACGTGGTGCCCCTGTATGCACCAGAGACAGGTGGGGCTGGGTGTTTAGCAACTACAGCAGCGTAGGTCAGCGGCGTAGAGACAGATGGCAATGAAGGCAGTGCCTGCGTGACCTGTGTCTCAATGACCTGGCGTAGATGAGGGTCTAACGAGCTCAGTGGCTCGGATGCTTAAGCCACAAGAGAAAGTTGACGGGAAACTTCTTCTCCTATGAATATTTCAATTTCAATACTTCAATTTACGTAGAATATTTCAGTTTCAACGTTTAATATTTCAATTTCCGTGAATTTTCCCCATGTTCTAATAAAGAAACAGCTAAAAGACGCAGTCGTAAGGAAATGCTGTTTACAGGAATCTTTCAATTGTTCCAGCAACACACAAAGGCCATAAATCACTTCAGTTGAGACGCAAACGTTTTACAGTTCAGACAAATGTTTTACATCTGTTCCTCAGCACAAATAGAATTGTGGCTGTTCGTGTTGCAGGATGAAGAGACAGAATGCAAACGAAATGTCTTCATATTTTGTCTTACATGCACTTTCTGGCATCCGTGGCCCACAGTGGAGAGCTTGCCCAACCTGACTTTCTTCACTATTCAGTTACATTTGCCCTATTGCCCGCTTTTTGTGACTGCCAAACATGTCACCAAGTACTAAAGGTGTGGCCGAACTGTGATAAGAAAAGCAGTCAGTATTTTGCTGATCGCATCGACTTATATGCACGCGTAGTCATGACGGCTAGATTGAAGCATTCGCCGTTATGGCTGAAATTGGCGCTGGATCACACTCCCAGGTTCGCTCAAACATAGATATCCTATAAAATGAATCGGAAGGTAGCAGTCGCTGTTGCTCAGTTGGTAGAAGATCGGACACAATATGAAAAGGTGGCAGGTTGAACACCACAGAAACCTCAGTACAGTTAGACTGCACACAGTGCACCCATACTTTTCTTGGCTTTATTATTGGTTGTTGTCCATAGGTTCTCTAATACGACTATATTTTCACGTTTACTCGTGCAGAAGATTCGACACGACCACATGACGCCACTGTACGCCGTGAGTGTCATCAGCGGAGGCCTGCAGTTCCTGGCGGCGCTGATCTTCGTGGTCTTCTCGTCGGCCACTGAGCAGGACTGGTCCAAGGACGAGGGGGCTTCGCCCTCGGCCAGCGGGGACGCCCTTTACGGGACCAGCAGCGGCGGAGGCAACAACAACAACGTCCCTTACCTGGACACTACCGAAGTGACCGTCAGCGACGGTGGCATCTCGCTGAATGTGATCGTGAAACGGTAGCTCGAGGACGATGTCGAGGCTGCCGCCGTGTGAACGACGATGCCTCGGCAGACACTAGGCAGGCACGCCTATTACCTTGACCGAAAGAAGGCCGTGGGACGTCAGAAGTGCGGGTGTAGCTTGAATGGACAAATCCAAGCTCTACGAGATTCACAATCTTCGTACACCTTCACGAGCAAGTACTTCGGACATGCTTCGGGGCGAGAGCAGGTGCTTGAGCAATCAAGGACGACTATCGCCAAAACCAGCACGTTGCAGAGATACATGCTTGTCGCACCGGATGGCAGCGAAAACCAAACGCGAGTCGCGTTGAGAAGCTTAACCGTGTTTGTGAAGAAGCGAATGCGAATAGACTTTGCATTTCTTTACTGGCGGTCACCCCTACGCGAGGACACTCTTTGTCAATAGAGCACATCACCGACTTCTGCTCTGGACACGGTGGTCTTCACCTGATAAAAAAAAGAGGCGGTTTGCGTGCTGATGCTGAGGTCTATATTGTTTTCCGAATGACCGAGACTACGCGAGACGAGCACTTCAATTTACATAGCTCGTCCGAACTCTGTCAATGGTGGATCAGCTAAGTACTCTGCGCCCTCACTCGACGACAGTTCTGACCTCCCTTACGTGTCTCCCTGAGCACTTGTGGAGTGTTAACGTATTTAGCTGAGGTTAATCGAAGCCGTGCTCAGCTCAGCTTACCCTTGATGACGTAAGTCTGGCTTCTTGAGGCCACAAGCACTGTAACCTGGGTAGTACGGCAATGTTTGTCACCTCTAAAGCCGTAAAGCACGTCATACCTAGCTGCACTTCGTGCGGGTAGTGCTCAAGAATACAGATGTGGAGGCGTGTGCATTCTGTGATGACGTTGTGCATGCCAAGGACTATGCGAAGTCGTCGAAGTCGGTGACCTGTGTGAGTTGCATGATGTTGCCCTGACAACAGTGGCGACCCACCCAACAGCCAAGATGTTCAAAGCCACCGTGGCAAAAGTGCCACGCAGGCATCACAAGTAACGAGTCTTCTCCCATAATGCCGTGCCCCCAAATAATGTTTTGCCCGCAATGTGCTGTCTGTTATCTCTTCTATATAAGATTTATGTGCTCTGGTAAAAATGAGAGCAGGGAAAAGTGACAGTATTCTCTTGCAGGGCTAGTAGTGCTAGCAAAAGCACGCTGAATGAAGACACAAATTGGAGCCTAAGCTGCAGTAACTCGCAATTACTTGCTAAATCGAACTAAAAAAAGGCTGTACAAACTGAATCATTCAGATGCAAGCCTTCTGTGTTGTAAACAGCCTTCCAGAGAGGCATTTCACAGGGTACGAGCAACCAGCAACAAAATTATTAGCAATATTCTTTACGCTCTATTAAAAGAAGCAGTTGTTGTGGTGTTTAACGCATGTATATGGGCATACGTTTCAAGCAACGCATGTCCTCCCGCCATATCTAAGCCACATTGGATAGCGGAATGCTGAAATGGGTGTACCACATTGAACATCATATACTAAACATTTTTTTTCGAAACCCTATTTTTTGTCGGGGTCCACTTCTATGCTACTGTGTTTTCAGTGCTCGGTTGCTGACAAAATATTCACGGGCTCGATTCCTACCGTGGCACTGGCATCTAACTGTAAGCGAAATGCCAAGGGGCAACTCTCCAGGCCTATTCCCTGCCCCCCTTCCCTGAAATTGTTTTTCGCCAGGCGTACATAGCGTGAAATGACCATTTGCCCAGGCCCAGCCCCCACTTTAAGTCCAGAAGGTGCCACCCATCCACGAAAAAATACTCTGCATACAACCGCGTCGTGTAGTGTGCCATGTCATCATCATCATCATCATCATCATCATCATCATCATCATCATCATCATCAGCAGCAGCAGCAGCAGCAGCAGCAGCAGCAGCAGCAGCAGCAGCAGCAGCAGCAGCAGCAGCAGCAGCAGCAGCAGCAGCAACAGCAGCAGCAGCAGCCTGACTACGTCCACTGCAGAACAAATGCCTCTCCCATGTTACGCCAGTCAACTCGGTCCTGTGTGCCATGTCAGCGCACAATAAAGAACAGGACCAATTTTCCGGATCCCTCCACAACAGCTTGCCTTATAATCATATGGTGCTTTTCGCGCGTAAAACCCCAGATGTTATATCAGATCATTCTCCTTTGCCCCAGTATTGATAAGTTCTGACTCTGCAGAGATACGTGGCCCCATTTTTCTTAACTGAAGCCTAGCAACAACTTAGAAATAAGATGTAGCGCACCCATGAGGAAACAAAACAATCAGGAGACATATTATGATACTCAACTGCATTGCATCCACGTGTTAAAAATTTTTCACTTTTCTTTCAGAATACCATTCAGGGCCTAGCCAGTGCCAGATTGTGTCTTCATTCACCGTGTCCCGTCGACAGTTATTTAAAGAGCCGAGGCTGTGCAATGCTGTGTAGATGAAAATGTGAAGAAGACATATATGTGCGAACAAATTGTTGAGTTGTCCTTTTTTTAGTGCAATAATGGCACACGCTCGACGTTTCTGTAGAGCACGTGTGCTTTCTGATGTTCACTCGTACCCAACCTAAATCAATTTCGATGGGCACACCGACGTAGGAGGAAAAATACGCATGTGCAATATGATGACTGGAACTGAGAAATTAAAGCAGAAATGAGAAAAAAAGGTGTCATGCTCGCGTACATAAGCATTTATGCTTCATATCTGCATATGTACACTTTTTATTTGAGTACTTTTGTTTCGTTTCAGATTCACGCATAAAAATGTTATTGCGTGTTACACAAAGTGCAAGACATGCACTTAGAATAGTTCAGGTACGAGTTCACAAGACGACGTCCTTTTAATTTGTTGATGTTTGGCTAAGATAATCCCAAAGGCTAAAAACGTCTCATCCAAATGAAAAGGCATTATTTGAAACTGGAATGACATGAAACTATTGATCAGAAGCAAGGGGCAAGACGCGTACCAAAGTACACGACACATATTGTTAGAAAATCCAGCTATGTCTTCAAACCGGGAGATGAGCTTTGGAAAAGGAAAACTGGAATTTAGAAAGTAAGCTCGGAAAGAGAAAGATTATTCAAAGTATGATGGCAGTGCGCTTTCTAGTGATGCTCATGCTATAGGATATATATTTGCACCAGGAACGGACCACTCTGATGCCTAAACTGGTGATGAGTGCACTCTGGAAAAGAATGAACATAATTATTCAGTGCGAACAGAAAAGTGCGATGGCTGAGATGATGTGAGTATGTATGTTTGAAAAGTCGCCAGTGCTTCAGAGCGTACAGGTGCGATAATGAAAACTGAATAAGTTAATGAAGACTCCTCGAGTGTGTCAGTGAGGGTCATGTGTGTCGTTGAGACGAAGAAAGGGACCAGAGAGTGAACTGCAGCAAGTTAATGAGAGGTGGAGAATATCTGAGAGACTAAATATAAGTAACGTGTGCAAAGATTTGTACTGAAGTTATCTGGGCGTATGCTTTTATCAGCACAGGCATAATGGGATTTCAGATTTTATGCCCACGGTAAAAAAGATTATAGTTCATTGAACCAATGAGGAACGGGAGGTCACTAAACGTCTGCTGCGATGAAGAAAAAAAGTACAGAGGCTTGTGCAGTACGAAGTAAGCATTGCCTGAAAAGAGGACACAATGGTTTACTCGTGCAATTTTATTCAGAAGGTAGTGCATTCGGACGAACGAATACGAAGCAGCGGGCAAGTGCAATCCTCGTAAGAGATTAGTGATGTCTTCTTCCCATCTGCGTAGTCATCTTTAGTCATTCTCTGGAAATTTAGGCTCCTCGTTACCAATTGTGTGTCTCTGGTAGAATCTCATTTCAAAGATTTTGCTGCCCATCTCTCTAATGGCAACACAGCTGCTTCAAACGATAGAAGAGTAATAATATGAACGACCCGTTCTTAGTTTCTGCGCAAGCGTTCTCAGCGCAATTGTCTTACAGTGATGAAGCACAATATGGTTTCACCGAACAATTTCACTGTATATACTGACTCTGTCGCAACTGTTTTCGCCGTCTGCGTTTTTTTTTTACAACCTCGGAGGCATGATCGTTTGTTTGAGAGGAACAAAAAGTGCACTCATCTTCAGATTCACATTGAATAAAAGCCATTTCGTTACAAGTGCTCATCGTCTCAGTTTGCATTATTACACCCTCGTATAGACAGACATAATGTTCATGTTAACGGTAAATATAAATAATATATTGGTCCTATGAAGTAAATAAAAACTAGGGGTGCCATCTGTTTTGGACCATATACTTTCTTATAGGATGTCAAAACTGGCAATGGGACAGAGGACGCTGCACAGATTGGTGATTTGAGGATTATGTCATACTGGGAGTACATGCATTGATAACGGTGGGTTCAGACGGAGGAGGAGTGGTACATTTCGCAGAAGCATTTTAGTGCAACTAAGTTTTACGTGATGGCATGCAGAAAATCATGCTAAAATTTTGGGCAAATGAGTATTTTGGGCAAATGAGAAAGCATGTGACTGGTGCAAACATGATAATCACGAGATTCGTGTCATGTATTGCATTGCACATAAATACACGCCACGCTCATTATGCGCTGGCGGCCGTTTCGCAAGCTTCACATGTACCAAACGCGGTATTACGCGACGCGAACAGACTGCATAGGTAAACGACACAACGAAACATGATAATCATGAACTGCGTGTCATGTAACAACATGACTACATGCCACACTAGTGATGCGCTCGTGGCCATTTCGCTACTTCACATATGCCAAATTTGATATCACGTGACGCCAGTGGATGACGAAGATATGTGACTGGTGCAGACAAGATAATCATGAGATGCATGTCGTGTGAGAACATGACTACATGCCACAGTCAAGGCGCCAAAACATTTCTACGTGACGCGGTGCGCGTGCTCGCCGACGTTCATTTCGTTGCGTCACGCCGGCGTTGCCATGCTACTTGCCGGTCCTGCCATATACTTGCTGGCGCGCGCCACGCTGCGTTGCTGTGGCGCATGCGCGTTTTAGCGCGTCCAGCGTCCCTCCGTCACAAAAAGAGAAAGACGCAGTGTTGTCCTGGGTAACGGATCAGCACAAAATACAGCATGTCGCACTTCGCACCAGTTGCCGTCTGGCCGCGCCAACGAACGCTGGTCGCAGCGGTCGTGCCTGGTGTCAGACTATAGAGTAATCGCTCGCGTTTTGCTGACGTAGCGTTGCTGTGCCCAGCGTGCGCGTACGTCAACGCTACATTGGAGTATATTGGGTCATAGAGTTTCATACAATTATTGTATGAAACTCTATGATATTGGGCTCTTCATGATGCGCTCGTGGCCGTTTTGTTAGATCCACATATACCAAACTTGGTGCTACGTAACGTCATTGGATGACAAAATATATGGATGGTGCAAACATGGTAATCCTGACACACGTGTCATATAAGAATATGACAACATTCCACGCTCATAGCGTGCTCGCGGGTGTTTCGCTAGCTCCACATATACTAAATTTGGTATCACGTGACGTGGATAGATGGTGAACGTAAATGACACATTCAAACATAATAATCATGACACGGAAGTCATGTACGGCATCATCTACCTCCACCTTGTAACGTTGTGCTGACTTTAAAGTGACATATCAACTTTTATGATTCGTGCTTCGCATATCATCGATTCCCACTGTACGTGAGATCTGCCAATTTTTGTTTTTGTTTTTTAAATCTCTGGTGCAGAGTATTCATATGGTTAAAATACATTAGCACTTGGCACGCATTGACGCTTAGCAGAGTGGTCAAGACACTCGCCTTTGAACCGTGACGCCTCAGATGCGAAATCCAGCCCCACTAACGTATTTTTTTACTACTTCCTTACAGGAGTTTTATTGCACTTTAAAACCGCATACTAGTCGATTTATTATACATATTCCCACTTCAAAACTATCTTCAGGACGTGCTAGTTGTTCATGCTGTAGACAGTCAACTATGTAGTGACGCGACAAACCTTACTTGAATGTCCTCAGGGTAAAGAATATGTGTGTTAATGAGCACACCTAGACGGCAAATGCACTTACTTAGATGAAGAAAACGATCTCCATTCCTTCATTCTTTTTGTTTCTGATTTGGTGAGCCTTCTTCTGTTGCCCTCTCCTCCAGCACAGGGTAGCCAGCTGGTTTAAGGACTGGCGTACCCCTCTGTCCTTCCGCTTCTTCCTTCCTTTCTCCTAAGATGAAGCATACCCTGATCCGTTGGCTTTCCCGCAATGCATGTCTAAAAGCAGTCGAAAAAGTTTAGGCCATTATCATCCCTGATAAGGCTGAACTTTTGTCGGGCGTCACGCCGTGCAAAGAAAGAATACTGTATGTTTGTATTAGAATCTCCCGAGTTGAATGTTCTCGTGAGGCATTGGCTTTCCAGCAATGCATGTTAAAAAAGAGCAGCCGATAAAGTTGACGCTCTTATTATTCCCGATAAGGCTCAGCTTTTGTTTGGCGTCACACTATCCAAGGAAGGATATACTGTACGCAAAGTCAATCTAAACAGGCCGCAGAAGTCGGAACGAAAAGTGATTCGCAATCTATTGCGACAGACATCAACAACCGCGTGACGATTAAAGCGTGACTAGGCGAGGAGAGGGTAATTATTGAAAACAAAATATAAGCTAAACGTTTATTGAAAAGTTTCAATAGCTCTAACTTTATTATTTCACAAAAAAGATTGATAGATTACTTTGAGAAAGCTTTAGTGTTTTTAATGTGATTGAGCGTCCGGTTTAGTTTGTTTATTTCCAGAAACAGCGGGCACATGCAGGCAGTCTGGTAACATGACCCAAACGTTTCGCCTTGGAGCATGTGTTGATTTCCGCGTGTACTTTGGTTCGGCGCATTGCCAGGCGAATGAGGCATAGCTCACTTTTCCGTAGTGGTTTTGTGCGTACCTTCAATAGTATACTTGTTTTTATGCACTGTTTACTGATGTGGCATTTCAGAGCTCAGCTAGCTCACAGAATATGTCGAGAGCTGCTGCTGTGACGGCCGACTGCTTTCGCTGGCGCACGGCCGGCGTGTCTTACCTTTGGTGACGGTGAACACGACACGCTAAGGAACGAGGTGCTGTAATCTATGGCAGTCAAAGCTGTATTTTCATAGTTGCTGTTTCGCTGCAGTGTTTTTTGACGATTGGGCAACATGAATTGTGAAGTGCTATGCTATCGCGTTAGTGAACAGTCGTCTCACAATGGCCTCTGCGAAGTTTCTCGTGCATGTTGCAAGTACGTCATTTGGCTCAAAAAACAACTTTGCTTCCACAATTTTTGGTTTTTTGTTTCTTTTCTCTCTTGCATGTACCTATCGAGACACAATTAAGATGCAATAAAATTGTGCATTAATGACGGTACGTAAAATGTCAGCAGTAAAAAAATTTTCAATTTCGCGCCCTGTAGGGCCAATAAGCGACATCGCTACTGCTTCCGGTTGTGACATCGTATCTCATTTTTATTTTTTGTCTACTATTAGCTGTCTCATCCTCATGCAGATGCCAACGGTGGCAACGAGCCGCGAACTACTAGACCCATGGTCTTCTATGGAAGTTACACTGCCAGTTTACATTTATCTTGCTGTACGTTTATATTTGACGTATGCATGTGGGAGGCATTGGCCAGATACTGCACCAGGGTGGCCAATCCTTCTCTGGTGAGTATCATTACGGAGTGTGCGGTGGAAGTTGGAGGCAGGGTAGTTAGACAGGACACTAGCGAGATTTCCCAGAAAACGAAGAATTTCATTAAGGAGCGTCAAATCATGTAAGTCTCAAGTACAACAGACAAAATAGAACAGGAAGATCTTTCGAAGTTGATTATTAGGCGTAATGTATCCGATGTAACAAGATATAACATGGAGAAGATTGAACACGCTCTGAAAAACGGAGGAAGCGTCAAAGCAGTGAAGAGGAAACTTGACATAGGCAAAAATCGGATATATGCACTAAGGGACAAATAAAGCAAAATAACTATAAATATAGAGAGGATAGTTAAAACAGCGGAGGAGTTTTACAGAGATCTGTACAGTAGCCGGGACAACCATGTCCTTAATACTATAAGAACTAGCAGTAACCCAGATGACACCACACCAGTAATGATAGACGAAGTCAGAAAGCCTTGGAGAGCATGCAAAGAGGTAAACCTGCTGGTGAGGATCAGGTAACATCAGATCTGCTGAAAGATGGAGGACAGATTGTGCTAGAAAAACTAGCTATCCTGTTTACGAGGTGTCTCCTGACGGGAAGAGTACCAGAGTCTTGGAAGAACGCTAACAATATCTTAATACAAAAGAAAGGAGATGACAAGGACTTGAAGAATTACAGGTCGATCAGCTTGCTCTCTGTAGTATACAAGCTATTAAACAAAGGTAATTGGTAATAGAGTAAAGAAAACATTAGAATTCAATCAACCAAAGGAACAAGCAGGATTTTGAACAGGCTACTCAACGATCGACCACATTCATACTATCAATTAGGTAATAGACAAATGCTCAGAATATAACCAACCGCTATACATAGCCTTCATAGATTACGAGAAGACGTTTGATTCAGTAGAAATATCAGCCGTAATGTAGACACTGCGGAATCAAGGCGTCAATGAAGTATATAAAAACATCCTGGAAGAAATCTACAGGGGATCAACTGTTACCATAGTGCTTCATAAAGAAAGCAACAGAATACAAATCAAGAAGGGTGTAAGACAGGGGGACACAATCTCACCAATGCTATTTACCGCGTGCTTACAGGAGGTTTTCAGAAGCCTAGAATGGGAACAGTTGGGGATAAGAGTAAATGAAGAGTACTTTAGTAACCTGCGCTTCGCCGATGACATTGCATTGCTGAGTAACTCAGGGGACGAATTGCAACTCATGATTATGGAGTTAGACAAGGAGAGCAGAAAGGTGGGTTTTAAAATGAATCTGCAGAAAACGAAACAAATGTACAACAACCTAGGAAAAGAGCAGCGCTTCGAGATGGGTTATAGTGCACTTCAAGTTGTAAAAGACTATGTCTACTTAGGGCAGGTCATAACCACGGAGCCGAACCACGAGATTGAAGTAACCGATGAATAAGAATTGGGTGACGCAGTTTTGGCAAGTACTCTCAAACTATGAAAGGTAGATTGCCACTATCCCTCGAGAGGAAGGTATATAACAGCTGTATCTTGCCAGTACTTAGCTACGGAGCAAAAACCTGGAGACACACAAAGAGGGTTCAGCTTAAATTGAGGACGACGCAACGAGTAATGGAAAGAAAAATGGTAGGTGTAACCTTAAAAGACATAAAGAGAGCAGAGTGGATAAGGGAACAAACGGGGATTAAGGATATCATAGCTGAAATCAAGAAGAAGAAATGGACATGGGCCGGGCATGTAGCGCGTAGACAGGATAACCGCTGGTCGTTAAGGGTAACTAACTGGATTCCCAAAGAAGGCAAGCGGGTTAGGGGGAGAGTGAAGGTTAGGTGGGCAGATGAGATTAAGACGTTTGCGGGTATAAATTGGCAGCAGCAAGCACAGGACAGGGTTAACTGGCGGAACATGGGAGAGACCTTTGCCCTGCAGTGGACGTAGTCAGGCTGATGATGATTATTATGATGGCGTTTATGTTGTTTCTTGAGCTAAAGCTTCCCCTAATGCATTAACTTTCTCTCAATGAGTGGAAAAAAGCAGCCGAAAAAGTATAGGCCCTTATCACCCATGATAAGGGCCTATCTGACGTCATCAGATTTTTTAGCCAGTTCAGACACGTGCGAAATGAAAAGAAGTGATATTAGGTCCACCGATTCAAGGTTTGATGTCAGCAAAAAGCCTTATAAAAGGTGATAAGCGCCTCAACTTTTTAGGCTCTTTGGCATCCATTGAGGGAAAGCCAACGCATCAAGGAAAGCTTCAGCTCGGGAGACTGTAATACAGACGTACACTACATCCTTCGTTGCGCAGTGTGACGTCAGACAAAAGTTGAGCCTTATCAGGGGTGATAAGGGCCTCAACTTTTTGGGCTGCCTTTTGACAATTATTGCGGGAAAGCCAGCGCATCAGGGGAAGCTTCAGCTCAGGAGACTGATGTAAACGTACTATATATCCTTCGTTGCGCGGCCCCGTCGCGGTGGTCCAGTGGCTAAGGTCATCGCGTGCTCACTCGCAGGTTGCAGGATCAGATCCCGGCTGCTGCGGCTGCGCTTCCGATGGAGGCAAAAATGCCGAGGTCCGTGTGCTCAGATTTGGGTGCACGTAAAAGAACCCCGGGTGGTCGAAATTTCCGGAGTCCTCCACTACAGTGTCTCTCATAATCATGTGGTGGTTTTGGGACGTTAAACCCCACATATCAATCAACCTTCGCTGCGCGGTGTGGCGTCAGACAAAAGTTGAGCCTTATCAGTAGGGATAAGGGCCTCAACGTTTTGGCTGCTTTTTGACCATCCTTGCGGGAAATCAAATGCACCAGAGTAAGCTTAAGCTTGGGATAGTCTAATATAAACGTACAAAATATCTTTAGTTGAGCGGTGTGGCGTCAGACTTAAGTTGAGCCTTATCGGGGGTGTTAAGGGCCTCAACTTTTTCGGCTACTTTTTGACATTCACTGTGAGAAAGCCAACGCACCAGGAGAAGCTTCAGCTTGGGAGACTCTAATATAAACGTACACACATCCTTCGTTGCACGGTGGGACGTCTGACAAAATTTGAGCCTTATCAGGAGTGATAAGGGCCTCAACTTTCTCGGCTACTTTTTGACATTCACTGTGAGAAAGCCAACGCACCAGGGGAAGCTTCAGCTCGGGAGACTTTAATATAAACGTACAGTATGACCTTCCTTGCACGGTGTGACGTCAGACAAAAGTAGAGCCTTATCAGGGGTGAAAAGGTCCTGAAGTTTTGCGGCTGCTTTTGGACATTTCTTGCGGGAAAGTCAATAACCAGGGAAGCTTCAACTCGGGAGACTCTAATATAAACGTACAAAGTATCCTGCGTTGTGTGGTGTGACGTCAGAAAAAGTTAAGCCTTATCAGGGGTGATAAGGGCCTGAAATTTTTCGGCTGCTTTTTGACATTTCTTGCGGTAAAGTCAATGTACCAGGGGTAGCTTCAGCTCGAGAGACTATAATATAAACGTACAAAATCTTTTTCGTTGTGTGGCGCGACGTCAGACAAATGTTGAGCCTTATCAGGGGTGATAATGGCCTCAACTTTTTCGACTGCTTTTTGAAGATCGTTGCGGGAAAGCCAACGCACCAGGGTTAGCTTCAGTTCGGGAGACTCTATTGTAAACGTACAAAATATCTTTAGTTGTGTGGTGTGACGTCAGACAAAAGTTGAGCCTTATAAGGAACCTCAACATTATTGGTGTCTTTATTTTTTTTGGCATGCATTGCGGCAAAGGCAACGAATCAGGGGAAGCTTGAGCTCAGAAGACTCTAATATAAACGTACACACACCCTTCGTTGCACGGTGCGACGTCCGACAAAATTTGAGCCTTATCAGGAGTGATAAGAACCTCAACATATTCAGCTGCTTTTTTTTACATGCACTGCGGGAAAGCCAACGCACCAGGCGAAGCATCAGCTCGTGAGACTCTAATATAAACGTACAGCACAACTTTCCTTGGACGGTGTGACGTCAGACAAAGGTTCAGCCTTATCAGGGGTGATAAGAGCCTCAACTTTTTCGGCTGCTTTTTGACATTCCTTGCCGAAAAGCCAAAGAATCATGAGAAGCTTGAGCGCGATTCTAAACGTGCAAAATATTTTTTCGCTGTGCAGTGTGACGTCAGACAAAAGTTGAGCGTTATCAGGGGTGATAAGGTCCTCTACTTTTCCGGCTTATTTTTGACATTCATTGCGGGGAAGGTAACGCACGAGGGTAAGCTTCAGCTCGGGAAACTCTAATATAAACGCACTATATATCTTTCGTTGTGCGGTTTGTCGACAGACAGAACTTAAGCCTTATCAGGGGTGATAAGAGCGTCAACCTTTTCGGCTGCTTTCTGGCATTCCTTGTGAGAAAGCCAACACACCAGGGGAAGCTTCAGCTCGGGAGACTCTAATATACACGTATAAGATATCTTTCTTTGTGCGGTATGAGGTCAGACAAAATTTGAGCCTTATCAGGGGTGATAAGGGCCTCGACTTTTTCGGCTGCTTTTTGACATTCATTGCGGGAAAGCCAATGCCCCAGGGCAAGCTTCAGCTTGTGAAACTTTATTATAAACGCACAGTATATCCTTCGTTGCAAGTTGTGACGTCCGACAAAACTCGCGCATTATCAGGGGTTATTTGAGTCCCAGCTTTTTTTCGACTGCTTTTCGACATGCCTTGCGGGAAAGGCGAAACGTCAGGAGAACCTTCTGCTCGGGTGGCTCCTACGCGCACAGGACGTTTATCCTTGCACGGTGTGACGTCACACTAAAGTTGAGCCGCTAGCACAGAGTTTCTTACAATAATTTTCATGTGTATCAATCACCTCCAGCTGGCATTTTGTATCCTCGGGACGCCTCCTGTCTATTTACCTGCACTATATTACCGTTTTTATTACTCGACTAATAACGATTGATTGTTGGCTTTATTTACTTACACTACTAAAAAAAAGTTTGTGGACGAAGCTTTCATATACGCCGATGGCACAGAAGCCACCACAATGATTAAGGGTGTCTGGCTATCCATCCATATATCTGCAACGTCATAAAAATCGCACCGAAGAAACATATACAGAGAACAAAATAAAACCTGTAGGCTGTGCTGAGTTTTGAAACTACTGGCTCACGCTTCAAAGTAGAGTGCCTTACCCATTGGGCTAAAGGCGCAGGCATGCACAGCATCACTATCTCAGAACCTCGTGAATGTGCCATGAAGAAATTCATGTATAAAATAAAAAAATTTACAAGACTGCACTGAGTTTTGAACCTAGCGCCTCACGCTGTAAAGGCGGGTGTCTTACCCACTAGGCTAAAGACCCACGCTCGCAGGACACGTGTATCTCTTAACCTTAATAACGCGCTAAATATAAATAGATGTAGAAAGTACACGAAAAAAACTTCCACGCTGTGCTGAGTTTCGAACCCATGGTGACACATGCAATTTCGAGTTTCTCAGCCACTGGGCTAAAAAAGCACACTTGCAGAAGTTAGGCCGACCTTCTTTTAGTGAAGATATTTTACCATGTGAGCCATTTTTTCTCCTATAGATCTCTCGTTCAGTAAAGTAGCCCAATGACTGAAGTCGTAACTTGATCAACCTCCCTGCCTCTCTCCTTCGCTTATCTAGCTCTCTCCCGCCTTAACAATAGAATAAGGGTACGTAGGCGAAAGTGTTGTAGTTGAAGAAAAATTTGTCCTGGTGTGGAAACCAGGACGAATTTTCCTTCAACTAGATCATCTTTGTTCCAAGAAATCCTTACGAATTTTCTCGTGGGTTCATGCTACAAACGTGTGGCTGACATTTCTCCCTTTCATAAGCTTTCGCTATCTTGCGGGATTCAGCAGAACTCACTCGCTCTTGCTAGGCTCACCAATAACGCACCGATTAAGAAAGTGTCACCCTTGGGAAGCTTCGTAGCGAACTGTTCCACGGGAACATTTTGCAAGGAGGTTTCAAATGTCCACGCCATCGCTAAATGAAATGCTTCAAATCGTGGTCATGTGTTACCTGTGTGATGAGTACCCATAGTTAGGCTCATAAGAAATATCTTCGTTTTCTGTCACGGAACTGCTCGTCATGGAGCTCGCGCAAACAAATGGCCCTCCAATGTCACAAGGGTACAAGAATAAGGACAATAGCAACAAACATGTTATATTCCTTCAAACATATGTATTTTGAACAAGACAAAGTGAGTAACTTCAATACAATAGGCCATGGAACGATAACATCGCAACCTCATGTAATGATCTTGATCTTGACACAAATATTCGCATATTCGGTTCTTGAATTTACGAGCACACTCACCGTTGGTTTTTCTCATATACACAATGAAATATCATTGCGCTATTTCTTTTACTATGTAACCGGCACAAAGGACACCTTATGGAAAACGCAGAATCATCGCTCAAATTAGTTGGCAGCATATTCATTGACTGCCATTCGCTCGTGGAATTCATTACACGAACAAAGACGTGATTCAAGCACACCGTTCAAACTTACACAACATGACTCGAAGTGTGGCTCGCTTTCATCTTTACTTACCTTTGCCGCAAGTAGACTGGTATTTTAGTATATTCTGTGACATCAGAGCTCACATTATCTCGCTAACACGGCTGCGACGACTAGACTTATCGAATATATGACCTGACGGGTCTACACAATCGTACCTCTATCACTTCCAACTGCGTGTCAGCCAAAGCTCGCATAGATCACGTGCCTTCGGTGGCTCACAGTATGGGCATCTGCTGACGCTTTGCAAATGAGACGTAAATCAGACACTTGTTTAGTCTGTTTTTCGAGTAGTGTACAAGCACCTTCTATAACGTGCTCTAATCCATTTCCAAGTGATATCTACCACTGTCAGCGCAGTGCTTTGTCTCAGTGCTCCTTAGTTAAACCTTTTCTGAGGCCTGCCATTCCAAATGTGTGTGTTTACGCATTCAGGGAACGCGCAGCAAGGGTATAGAGTATCTTGACGATGCTCGCAAAGCGGTTGTTTGACATGGTCCCAGTCAATCTGTGGACGGGAAAATAGTGGAGCACGATAGACATCGCTGTATAGAAGCAGAACTTGCTGTTAAAACACAGGAAGCCTAAATAATAAATCCAGCACTGTACGACACGCACGCTACGTGGTTTACCGCGAACCGCGCACGAAGAGATGGACGTCAGTTCCTTGAAACGTTTCCTTCTGGGCTCGGTCTTTACAGAAGCGTGACTTGGAGTTCTGTACAGCGAAGTACACACACTTCAGAGTGAATACAGACTAGATGCAATGTCTTCACATCAGTGTCCATGGATTCTGTATTCTTCTCTGTTCGACGCGAGAAATGGTTCGCAATAGGTCCGCTTAAACAGGAGTGCGAACAGTTGTTTGAAAGCAAGGGCCACGGCATGCCACTGAAGTCCACCGGTCCACCAAGTCCAGCGTTCGCTTCCAGCAAGCTCATGATGACCGCCATGGCCTCCTCGTCGTTTCCTTTACTGTTGCTCTGACTTCCGACAGTCGGGATGTCCCGACTCACGAAGCTGTTCACCGGGTCCAGATCTAGGATGAAGAAGGAGAACGTAAAACGTAAAACTACAGGCAATATCTTTTACTAAGGTTAGTATACGCGAGTGGATCACAGTCTTAGTCTAATGTGAGCGAGAAATTGTCAATACACTTGTTTCCCGTATTTGCTATTGCATATTTCTAGTGCTGTTAGAATTATTCGTGGCCCTTTAACAAACTTGTTGGGTTCTAGGATGTCAGTAACGTGTCGTTCAGAACAATAGGACTTAGAAGAAAACTGTCACCTCTGTCCAAGAAGTGAAACAAGTAGCCACCGTGAGAGCTGGAGACAACAATGGTATTACACGTCGTGTAAAGAGTCTTTATTCACCATGTTTACTTTTTTTCAGCCATTACTACTACTAATAATACTTCTTGGGCTTTAACGTCCCAAAACCACCATATGATTATGAGAGACGCTGTAGTGATGGGATCCAGAAATATAGACCACCTGGGCTTCTTTAACGCAAACCTTAATCTAAGCACACGAGCCTCAAGCATTTTCGCCTCTATCGAACATACGGCCGCCATGGCCTGGATTCGATCCCGAGACCTGCGAATCAGCAGCCGAGTGCCTTAGCCATTAGACAACCACGGCAGGTTTGTTTAGTCATTAGCGTACGTCTACTCAAGGCCTAATTATTCTAGATATGTGACCATGTTTGTAATTAATACAACACTGAAGTGTCATGGCTTAATTGTGAAAGTCGTCACAAGTTCTCTTTCTGGTATCATGGTGCACTCACCGATGGTGACACTTTAGTCATCATTGGCAGCACGTACTACTAAATTTAGTCGCTTTCGAATAATAATACTGATCACAACACCGCATTTCGAACTTGCTTTGTTACGACATGGTTACGAGGAAAGTTCACTCAAAGACCGACTCTGGCGATATTTTGAGGTCAATGAATCTCAATGGAATTCGCTAAGCACGTTCCCTTCCACATTTCCGTCATTTAGGCCAATTTACAAGCTTGAGAGTTGCGCTTTAAATAAATTTTAAAGATTTCCTCTGTGACACGGTCTGTGTGACGTAATGTTTGTCATGTCGATGGAATCCACGCTGCCGATGGCATCGCTACTTTGGACTCTACAGCGTTTATGGTGCTGGCCACAAGGTGACGGCGGCGGTGTTCAGCACGGGTATAGCACGGGAAAGCTTTCTTCCTTCCTCTGTGGTGTTTGGTCGGCGCTTCACTGGCCTGACTTTCTCAGTTTTCATACTCCGCGCCGGCGGGACCAGTATACGGCATCCGGTTCATATTGAATAGTACGTCATACGCAGACAGAACACCTGGTTGGGTTTCGGTTTCAGTTTTGCACCATCAAAAATTCTTTTCATTTTTTTTAGCATTTCTGCTATTGAGATTGTGACAAGTGTATCAGGAACAAAGAAATACAATTACCTTGACATAGTCAAAAAATCACTGGAGTTGGCCTTTCAGGAGACATGTGTTACATTTATATGAACACGTTCATTCTTTCCTTTTTTTAATCGTATGTGTAATATATCTGGGATTATTAGCTATTTAGAGAGAGATAATTTGGTATACTTAAAAGAAATAATGAAGTTTAAGCTATAAATCAAGGCTGAAGTCTGATTCGATTGCTTTTCACGATGTACAATATGTTCACACTGGAGCATTTTGCCAGAGAATTAAGAAAGAAATATCCCTTCCCGTGTTCAGCAAGATACCTGTTAAAAGGCGCTTTTTTTTTAAAAAAAGACGGCTTTAAAACGGAAACACATCTGTACGTATGGAGGATCGAGACATGACGTAAGTATCAGTGATCACTTCCCCACAATCACACTTCATGTGAACTCACCTCTGACGTGAATGGCTGGTTTGTAGTCGCACCAAGGCAGCTTGCATCCAGAAGTGTGGCCCTCGAGCTCTGACAGAATTATATCAATCTGCAATAGCGCACAAACTACAAGTCACGAACTCCTGGAGGTCGCGAGACAAAAAAATTGGGGGACCCTCAAGTTTCCCCTTTAAAAGTTGAACGCAATAGCAAAATCCGGCCCCTAGTGCAGCCTTCAACCGCTAAGTGCATACATAATAATATGTTTTGTTACATACACACACAGACGCACGCACACACGCGTGCACACAGGATATTGTACCACTGCAGGCGTGCGAATTGCTGATACAGTTTTTTTAATCTAAAGCAAGAATCACATGGCCTCTAAGATACACGCCGCATGTTGACCATCTCGGAAGCCATAAAGAGTCTGACAATGTCTAAGAGATGGCAGCACCATATCTAGTGTGTCCGGCTCACTTTATCACCGCCTCTGGAAAGGCACGATATGTTTGCCGCTAGATGGACATAGTTGTCCATTTTTAGAGCTGTTTGAAGGTTTGTGTGCTTTTAGCGGTAATGGCTGCACTATGCCGGCCTTTTTTGGCGTAGTTTGAGGCTCTCAAAGGCGCCTACAAATCGCCGAATCAGCTCGTTTTCCTCGTGACACCTGTTGAACAAAATCGGTTAAAGGCGCTCTGAAACACCTTTTAAAGTAACCATAGAATTAATTCACTAGAAAAGCCCATTGCCTCATGAATTCAACGCCGCAAAAATTTTAAGGATCCGTCCAGTGCGAGTAGAGTTACAAAGGTTTGTCGCATGCTGTAATTGCATTTTCTCTTCTCTTGTCCCGACGAAAGCGCCGGAAGCTAAGCAGGGAGGGGTAGCAGGAGCAAAGAAACTACGTCAACCGCGCCTCGTGACCTTGAGCACTTTTCTCTCTTTTTTTTCGAATGCGCGGCTTTCTCAGTGTGATCATGCGTGCATGCGTGGACACGTAGCGGCCTCCCTCGGCGATCTCTGTAACGAGCTTTTTCGCTCACGGACAATTTTTCACTCGCAGCCAACGGTGCTGACGCCGACGGGAGAATTCCTGCAACACGAGCTCTCTAACGCTATCGCGTTAAAACGGTGCACCTTAAAGCCGCAGTATGCGGACACAGTGGCCGGCAAGTGGCTTCGACCACTCCTACTTAAAGGACTCTCTCGCGGCTCCGAACGCACTCATCGGCTCATCGGACAAGGCAGCCCCTCCTCTAATGACCGGGGAAACACAGGAACTTTGGATCATCGATCTCCTTCTCCACTCTCCTGCTTTTAACGGGGCAAGAAGCAATCTCCTGGTAGTCTACGCGAAACTTGGCCTCCCAAGGACATCTGAGCATCTGCTCTTCAATCGCTACAGTTGCAACGACGTTGTCTTGTCAGCACATCTCGACTTTATCGACGTGGTGAGGCTCCGAGAGCGCTTTTATTATTTTGCTTTAATTTTTCTCTTTTTTTACGGGCGAATCTGGGACGTATCTCCCGTGTGCACCGTTGGTCGTATACGCCCCGTATCACCGTAGTAGTCGTATTTGTAGTAGCCAGTTGATTGCATGCCAATATAAACGGTGTCCCAGAATATGCACAGAGTGAATGATGAGTGGAGCGAAGCGTCCGTCAGTCCGCCCATGCTTCAGTGCGTCCGTCTGTCCATACGTTCATGCGTCCATCCGTGCATCCATCCTTCCGTCCCTCCAACTGCTTAACCCCACTCGTCATCATTCACCTCGCGGATATGTTGTGACCTTTCTTAAATCAACCCTCTCTCACCTCTCTTCACTCTATTCTTTTACTCCTCCCTTTACCCTCTCCTAGTGCACCATTGCTGAGGCGTCCTCCTTAGTTTTAAACAGTGGCGGAATGCACAATCATTTTTTTTTCATTTTCCTAAACAAAGAATAACTAACCCCCTCCCCCCCCCCCCTTGTGGCTTTTTGCTTCAGACAAAATAAGCAATCTAACGAAGCATATTTACCGGGCCCGATTCTGCAGCGTGATTTTACGTGGTCTCTGGCTTCAGTACTGGCATTTGAGATGGAGTAAGTATAATTTTTCACAAAAAAGGAATTTCCTGCCGCACAGAAGATATTGATAAGTACGATGAAACTGTCACACGTGTTCTCCCTAAAAAGACCCGCCTTTAATTAAATGAAAACAACTCTGAATTTGACTTGCAAGCTATAGAACAATCTAATCTAAATAATATTCAACACTGGTAAAGACACCACCAGAGTTAATGTCTTTATCAAGCTGCCTATAATTGGTGTGAGTGCTCTGATAGTTTGTTATTCCATTTGTCCTTACTATTTGATCCATCCATCCATCCATCCATCCATCCATCCATCCATCCATCCATCCATCCATCCATCATCCATCATCCATCAATCCATCCTCAATCCATCTATCTATCTATCTATCTATCTATCTATCTATCTATCTATCTATCTATCTATCTATCTATCTATCTATCTATCTATCTATCTATCTATCTATCTATCTATCTATCTATCTATCTATCTATCTATCTATCTATCTATCTATCTATCTATCTATCTATCTATCTATCTATCTATCTATCTATCTATCTATCTATCTATCTATCTATCTATCTATCTATCTATCTATCTATCTATCTATCTATCTATCTATCTATCTATCTATCTATTTGTGTGTCTGTCTGTCTGTCTGTGTGTCTAAAATAATGTTACGCTTACTTTGCCTGGTTGCCGAGCGCGTGCACGGCAAAGTGGCAGCCAGTCTTGCCAACACCTACACGACTTGCACCACTTGAGAGAGGCGCGACCTTTGTAGCCCTCGATTGGGTCAGGATTCCTCTCCCGTGGTCCGAGGACACGGCGCTGTGCATCACTATCTATGTCCATGTATGGCTGCTGCCGACGGTCGAACTTTCGTACAGTAGTTCTTTCAGCTGACCGTTCGAACTGTCCATGAAAACCACACCTTGAGATCTGCCCAGAGTGCAACGCAAAGATTATATTTACGGAATATTACCGACAGCGCAATATCTGCTTCTCAGTGGAGTGTTGTCTGATCTCAGTGCGTCTGAACAATTTATGCAAGTCAAGGCCCGAAAAGCAAAATAATAGTGTCACAAATAAGTGTCGCAAGATGTATGATCAACTCACCTAAATGTACACCCATCTGTGTGTGGCATACCTATAGGTGCGGCCATTGTGATGAATGCATGTGCACTCAAATTGCCTGGAAGCTCTTCCAAGTTATTGCATCTGTACCTTGTGGACCCATGTTAATCTTTGAACACTCTTACGCCAGGGATTGAAGTTTCTCAGTTAGGTTATGCAGTGAAAGCCTGATCCACCGTAAAACTTGATCGTGAAATCCCTCAGTTCAGTTGTAGGATTACGCCATGGTCGTGTAGATATTATGTTTTCATTTCATCAGCGCTCCTCCCCTTTGCGGGTTGCCTTTGGCATCTACATTACACCATACTTACTTATACAGTGTTCTACTGTATAAATTATACTATGCAAATTATACTAACGCCTTCCGTCCAGTCTAATTCTAGGAGATAACCAGCTCTGCACTTGTCTGGTGTGCTTTTTTGTTTTGTCTAAGAATAAGTGGCTTTAGAACTACGTATCTTTTACTGTTACTTATTTAACACCTTGTGGGTGGCGCAGCATAGCCATCGTCACTTTTCTGCCATAACACATGTTTAGCTATACTATGCTATACTAAACCATAAATGCCTTTGCTACAAAGTTTCGTTAAAAAAGCTTGTAACTGACGAAAGCGCTTCGAATGGTTTAAAAGTGCTGGCGAGTCAAGGTACTGCTATGAACGCGTGGCGTATCAGTCACGCATTTATTATTCAGTCTAGGTGCGTGCAATGAGAATGTCAGAGCTCATTGATTTTCACGAGCATAAGCAGTTGGTAAAGATGGATTCATGCGATGTTATCAAAATCTTATTATCTCGGCAATACAGTAACTGCCTAAGTCGCCGAAGAAGAGCTAATTCACATCGAAAGCCACTAGTTGCCCTAACAAGACGTGTCTGCAGCTGTACACCACACGCACATGAAAGCAAAGGCGAAATGTTAATTTTTACGTAATTGCTGCTTACCCAATGAGCGTGTTAGTGGCAACGACGCACTCTTGTTCCTTGGTCCATGGGTTCATGCCTTCCATAGAGTTTGGAGGCATACGAAAGAACCTTGCTTGACGGTGAAGGCGGCGTGCACACTACCTGGTTCGTTTGAAGAATTGTGAAGAAGAATGGCACATCAGACTTGACACCGTTGTTTTCCTGTGCATTTCAGGCAACATGGGCACTGCAAAACACGATGTGTTATTCCTGTGGCGTTTTAATATCGTAAAATTTGTCTAGCGTTATTGTTCTCTAAATGTCGTTCAGACATGTTACACAACTGAAATTTGTTGAACACTTGGTCGATTACAGCGTGAAGTGTCCCACAAATGTCTACATAAATAATAATAACTGTATGCATTGCAATACAGATAAAGTCCGCCAGACTCCGAAAAAAAAATTAGTCTATTTGGTGTAGCTTATGCATTTTGAGTACACATGTATAGTGCCTAAGCTTAACATGTTGAACAATGTCCGGAGGCGTGCCGCTGAACACACAGCTTTTAAGCTATAGCGTCAATTTAAAGCACATCAAAGAAGATCTGCTCTAGCCGAAGTAGAACAATCAAACATTATATTTTGCACATCCTAAAGCGTGAACGATCCACCACGTGTAACTATTGCGTCACCACGCATAACTATCAATCACCATTAGAAACACCGGGGTACTTACCTTTCTTGTGGCATTCGGACAATCTCACGACGTCATCCTGGCAGTAGTACTCGTAGCCCTCTGTAACAAGCAGTTCTTGCAGCAGGTAACCAAAGATCAACGTTGCCCTGTGCACTGAAGATTCAGACTTAAGCCTGACTTTCATGTCTACTCGAATGAAAAAAAAAATTAAGGGCTCGTTGCTTTGTTTGGCACAACGTTAGTGTAAATGAAAACCCATGAATGAAGTAGCCAGGCAAGTTAATGGAACTTTTTAAAGCGTTTTGCATTATTTGTGATGTAGATGTGAAGAAAAATAATGTTGTCAAAAATACAACTTGCCGCCAGCCGGGACCGAACCTGTAACCTTCGGATGACTCATTCGATGCTCTTACCATTTGAGCTGCGGCAGCGGTTGTCACCCCACCCACTTTGTAGACTATTTACGTACATTGGAACCCCGGAAGTGTTAGCGCTGCTCACAACCATGATGGTGAGTGTGGAGAGGGGGAGAAAAACTTTATTTCAACAGAGGAGTATGTAGCACGAAGGCTCCTGTACCCCCGCACGACCTCCGTGCGCTAAGATGTTCATTTCGTGGTGCTCTATAACGCTGGCAGCCCGGCCGGCAGCCATTATCTGCTCAACCGAGTCCTCTGAACGCAGTAGGTCTCCCAGTCCTCCCAGATCTTGAGACGTTGTAGGGCCCGCATGGGAAGATTCGTCGGGCAGTGAGAAATGATGTGCGTGGCAGATGCATGATATTCAGGCCAGAGAGTACAGGCTGGTGTTAGCAAAAGGGGGTGATGGTGCAATAGAATGAGAGGAGAAGGGAGAGCTTGAGTCTGTAGCTGGCACCATAGGGCGGCCTGTTGGTTGCTGAGGGACTTTTGCAGTCGACAATAGAGCTGACGCTCTGCCCTATAGGCTTGAGTCAGCTCGTTGAAATGAATCTGCGATTGGAATCAAGCGATCGGTTTCATGAATCTGCAATTGGAGGCCGTCAGTGCCTGGTTTAGAGAACCTCGGGCTTCCCATAAGTACGCCCACCGATTGACTTTTCTAGCCGGGACTTCACAACAATATCGGGGAACTCATAGACTCGCACCGTTAAGCGCAATACCTTCGCCTCACACAAACTGACACCGGACGGCATATTTCGCATTCTCTTGGAATCTAGAGACCGGCCAATGATCTGACATTAGTTCCCATAACAAGACCCCTATACTGAGAACTCCTCATTACACCACTTCCCCGAAACATGCATCGCAGCCACTATGATAAACGCCGCCGAGTTCATGCTAGAACTCGGATCGCCGCCATGGTGGATGCCACACTCTCCCCAATAGATACACACACACGGCCTCCAGACACCACTCCCGAAGCAGCAGAGGAAGCAGCCATTGTGCTAGCAATTTTTAACACTGGAGCATGATATGTTTTATCCGATTCCAAAACCGTAATTCTAAATTTCGTGCAAGACCGAGTTCAAGTTTCGGCTTTTTGCATACTGGACTCGCCCGCTGCACCCCCGCCCCGTCGTGTGGAGTCGATCTGGGTGCCCGCGCACAGCGGTAATCCTGGAAACGGGCCCAGCAGCCTCTTAGCGAGTGTGGAACACTTCCAATGCAAGCCGACGTCAAGTATCACTTAATCTTTTTTAACGAGAAGACGAACAATTTTCTGCAATTACCGGCTGGTTTTGAGTATCCACTCAAAAGCGCTTTTGCTTCAGCTAACTAGCAATCGTCATCTGAGGTTCTGAGTGGATCACAATGGAATTCTTGGTAAACTACAACTATCTGGAATACAATGAGAACTTTTTGTGGGAAGCAAGTCCCTGACTTTTGTGCAGGGCTTCCCTATTTAAAATTTCGAGATAGCTGACTTCTTTATGGTATCCCGGTCATAGATTGGGTTGTCATTAAAGAAAATTGCGTGCAGCATATGCCACTCGCTCGTAAATTTCTGCTTTGTTGTCCTGGTCTTGAAAAATATTTAGCAATGACTTGACTTCTCCTAGCCAACACCCCCTCAAAATACATCTATATGTCACTCAGTGACCATGACACCGAAAAGAACAGCAACGCTCCTAGCCTAAGTCAGATTATTACCTCAACATGCTGAGTTCAATGAATGATGAAATTGCGCTGCCTGAATCGGCTATCTGAATCAGCAAATCATGAACCATCTTGCGCGCGCGTTGCAGCTTTTTCGTCTTTTCGTGCCACGCCATTTCAGTTGTTAAAAGCAAGTGGGGCACGAAGTCATCCCCATACATTAACATGATAGGGAGGAAGAGGCACTGCGACGAACGTTCACAACTTTCGCCCCCCACCCCTTCCCTGAAGGGGAACCATGCGCACTCTTATGTGCATTTACAATATTATGTTCCAGACCTCAATGCATAGGAGCGAACAGAAACGTCGTAACCATTTATACCAACAAAATATGAGGTTATAAGCTCCGAATTGCATTTAGGCTGGGGCAGTGGCTCCTTTCAAAACGTCCCTGCACACTCTTCGCGTAATGGGGGTGCCCTCTTTTACAGGCACAACGAACTACCAAATGGAACGCATCTTTTGAAAATAGCGCCTTGTGCTTCGGAGACATAGCGCAAATGATCATGTGTCTCGGTATTAGGAGTGTGTTCTAACAATGACGGTAGTAGCGTACCGCCTGCACTTATGGTTTACGTACCTCTATTCGCACTGCGCCAGCTGCGCGAGTTGATTCACTCGTACTCAACATGATCACATGATTAGAGTAGCTAAACCTTCTGCGCATTAAAATAGCGAAGTGCCGACCGCGGTGGTAAGCTGTTTCCGTACTTACCGTACGTATATTATAGCTGCAGGGGTGGTAGGGTGTAATGATTATGTCATGATGTAAACGGTACATCGTTACCTTTATGGGAAGTTCTGGCTTGCCCCGATGTGGTGGTCTGGTGGCTAAGGTACTCGGCTGCTGACCCGCAGGTCACGGGATAGAATCCCGGCTGCGGTGGCTACATTTTCGATGGTGGCGAAAATGCTGTAGGCCCGCGTGCTCTGATTTGGGCACGCTGTAAAGAATCCCAGGTGGTCAAAATATCCGGAGCCCTTCACTATGCCGTCTCTCATAATCATATGGTGGTTTTGGGACGGTAAACCCCACAAATTAATCATGAAGTTCTGGCTTGACATAACAGAGTAACCATGTTTTCTGCGCGCAGGGTGCGGTCAGTGTCGCTATCAATCATAAGATTTGATAGTATCTGAAATTACGTGCAACTTGTGTGAGTCACACGTTCTGGTAGGCTATAGTTGGTTCATTGCTGTTAGACGTTCCTAAGCTGCGTGGATTTATCAGGACACGAGTCAGAAAACATGCAGTTGATTCATTGATAACGGTGGTTTAACATTTCAAAACGATCATATGATTATGAGAGGCGGCATAGTGGAAGCCTTCGAAAATTTTGACCACTTGGGGTTTTTTACTGTGCACCCAAATCTGAGCACACGGGTGCAGCCAAAATGCAGCCGCCGCTGCCGGGATTAGATCCTGCGACCTGCGGGTCAGCAGCCGAGTACTTTAACCACAAGACCGTCGTGCCAGGGAAAAAAACAAAGAAAAACTAAAACATGCGGAACAACACGAGCGCGGACTGTCGCCCGGGTTTTAAGTGAAGCATTTCTTAAAAAAACTTCGGCGACATTGAGCATACGACAGCTTGTATTGTAAAAATCATGACATGCACGTCCTAAAAGGCATGATTTGCTTGCCGTTGTGATGGAACTTTTGCTGCCGTTTCATTACCTTGATATGTACTGAAATTTGTATGTCATGAGTCATAACTGCAGTGGATGGCAAACATAATCGACAACTCTTACGGTGCAAATGCTGGCACGTGTGTTATGTAAGGCACGATTTGCACGTCATGAAATTGAAACGCTCAAGGCCGCCTATTCTAATGGATATGTAACAAAACTAGTGCTCCATGACATGACTGTATCACGAACATGGATGACAAGTGGCAACATGAAAATCATAAAATGCACGTTATGCACGCTATACATGACTTAAACTCTACGCTTTTTGTGAGCTCGCGGTCGTTAGAACAGTTTTATATACACCGAAATTTGTTTCGAGTGTCATTACTGTATGACAAACATATACGGTAGGTGGCATAAAATTTAAAATAATGCCATGCATGTCATGTGCACCATGACTTACCTAACACGTTCATGGTGAGCGGATGGCCATTTCGTTCGCATGATATCAAAAATGGTGTTACCCGACTGTATGGCGAGCACATATGACAGGTGGTAACGGAACATAATGACATGTATGTCATGACACGCTAATGTTGTTCTCGCTTTCGTTTCAATCACTCGATATCCGCTAATATTGGTAAATTAAAGCGTTCTATCAGCCTTGAGCTTAATCAAAATGCATTGCATGACTTTTTTTCTCTCACCATCTCTATGGCAGCAGGAACACGACGAAACATCATTGTAGAGCCGGTGTCTGAGACCGATTCAAGCATGTAGTGGTGCAGAACCAGATACGGCAGAGGGGGTGGTAATATAACACTTTTTACGTCTCACAACTGCATGTGGTCCATTTATTTATCTGCCAAATAAAGTAGGGACGAGTCGAGAAAATGTAAAACGTCATTTCCGGAACCAAATGAATCTGTCGGGGCGATCGACTATGCAGCAGTTCATGATTGCGATAAACTACGTGCTAGCAGGCACTGGGAGTGCGTTTGCTTCTGCTCGGGCTCTCAATGGCTGTCTGCTCTGACGGCCGTGGGACGGCGCGCTAGTCGCTGTGCACGAAGTGTATAGTTGCTTTCGCAATAAAAATTTCATCTCTTCAGTTGTTTCAGCAGAAACACTTGAAGCTCACTCCGTGGGCCCTGGGGCAGTCTTCGTAAGTCCAGTTCTTGCACTGCACGAATTGAATCTAGGCAGACGCCATCACTCTGTTGCTCCGAAAGTCCTTGCAGGTCAAACATCACCAGTATTTCTTTGATTTAATGTAGTTTCTTTTGAACGCTTGTCTTTCATCCGATTATTTAACGATCGAAATATAATGTTCTGATACCTCTTCTACACTTCTTTTTGCCGTTTTGATGCAAAACTACAAGAATGTTTTGTGGCTTTCAATTTAGTCAGCCGGGTATGCAAGGCCAATTATTTTGGTTTTTCTAGCGCATGTAATATATAAAGTTATCGTATGGAATAAAATTCCTTGAAACTAGGACCTAAAACGTGTTTCTGAATGTTTTTAGTTCGGTATTCTTGCAATATTTCTTGCGCTTCTTGAGAACATCATTAAGAATGCGGAACCAACTCGACGCAACACGAGTGCACTGAAACTTGTCCTCAACAGAAATCACAGCTTTGTAAAGTAATTTTCCTACGAGTAAGCTCAATGTCACATTCTTTTGTACGCCCTAACCCTCCTAAACAAATAGTTAAAATATACATTTCAGTGTAACTAAGTGGTTCACTTCACAAGACACTCTATAAAATAACTTGATGTCTTTTTGTCACGCTTTCCCTCCCTCTGACATGTGCGAAATAAAAAAAGAGAATTCCATTTAGGTCCTGGGCACCAATTGAGCAAACTCATGGTGGTAAGTACCTAGAAGTAAAACAAAACAAATACTTACGTCGTTGTAGTGACGCAGGAGTAGCTTCATGCATGGATCTGAAAATTTGGTTAAGCAGAATTTCACCTGTTTTTGGCGGATCGCTAACACATGGACACTAGCCGCGGAATTTTTCCCGCGAGAACACTGCGAGCAATAATCAACTTTTACTAATGAAAAGGTAGGCAAGTACAAGCATTTATTGCTACAAAAGAGAAACATAGGAAAGTACTTTTTGTATTAGTCACAGAAGCTGGAAAAGTGGAAACGTTGCATCTTGCCCCGTGTCTCATTTTGCCCCACCCTATACCGCATGCCGCTGCTTGCTGACTGCTTCGCATTACATCGGTTCCACTGGTGGGTGGCATCAGCCGTCTTTTTTTTTTGTAATCAAAACACTCATTTCAGCTGAGAGTTTGGACACGTGGTAAATTTGGAAATCTGGTGAGCTGACAAAAGTATGACCCTGCATCGCTGAATAATAGCGCAGACAATGATATGCCGGCTAAACAAACGCCGCAAAAAGTGGGTACAATCACGCTGGACTTTGCGTGCGGGGCAAAATAAAGCATACGAGTCGAGTGACTTTTTTGTGCTTTTGTTTTTCTCACAAATGCAAATGTGAGCGAGATTGGTTCCACGTTTCGCGGTGTTTGTTTGGCCGCTATCGTGGGCTGTACAATCCCTCAGCAATGTTCATGTTTTTGTCGATCACATGCGAGTTCCACAGATTAGTTAAGTGTCCAGGTCCCTAGATGAAATATCCGTTTCTTGCTTGCCAGAAATAAACGACAGTCTGTAATTGTATCGTTCTATGCATGTTTTCACTCGTGTCCTGCGGTCAATTCATGTGGTTTAGGAACGTCTAACAACTTTTGCCATTTCGAAATAAAACAAATATGGCGCAAGTTCTGACGTCCTGCAACTTTTTCATATAAACAACTACCTTAAAGTCAAATTTAAAGAGTTAAGGAGTTTTGTTTCATCACTTCTATGTCACTCTATCTACGGCAATGTATTTCCGCCTGGACGTAGAGCCCCTGTGTGAACACACCAGGAGCGTGACTGTGATAACATATTGATAAGAAAATCCGTAGGTCAGAGAAAAAAAATTACGCCGTCTCCCAGTAAAGGGAACCTTGTGGGGATGCGAAGCAGCACTGGTGTTCCCTTGTGTTTCTATTTGAGGTTTCAATTTGTATGTTTCTATGTATGTTTTCATGCATGTTTGATTTGTGTGTGCAGTTGTGTAAATGTTTTGTACCGCTTATGTTATGCTCCTTTTATTTGTGCGTATTACTATGTGTGTGTTTTAAAGTGAACAAACACCCAGCGCTGCTAGGAGAGAGCAACTAAGTGAGCGTGCTCAGCATTGTATACGAGCGCACAGCTGTGGCAGTTAGGTAAATGGGAAAGAAGAAATGAAGCGGGGGCATCGCTCTGCCACCTCCTCGCCTCACGCCAGGCAAGGAGGGGGGGAATGGCATACGTGCAGTGGGTTAGCGGACGGTCGCCGAGGGACGGACACACCCCCGAATGAAGGCTGCTTCGCATATAAAAAAACACGCTGTTTAGATAGTAGTTGGGAATGAGTATGAACAGAATGAGTTGGATATCTTGCAGCAACTCAATAACTATTTGGCATCTTCGTTAATGTCATGTAATACAAAACACCGCATTGTTCGTAATACTTCAACTTACCCATAATATCAGACTTTTATGGGCCTGTTTCGTACGACCATCTAGCAACTTATGAAAGCATCATTGGCAAGGTGATGAGCCGAATTTACATCCCACTGCATGCATTTATGCAGCCGAAAGAGCTTGTGGTTATAAGAGGGAAAGGAAAAGTGAGCCCCGTAACTGTCTGCATCAGTGTGCGACACCTCAACAGTAGTTCACAAGGGATGGGGGTGAGGAGAGAATAAAATGATAGCATTAATGGTAAAAAGAGAGAGAGAAAGATAGATGCGCTAGGCCAGAGAGTGACAACATGAGAGAGATAGGAAAGACGGAAACACGGTCACAGGAGTCCGAGGACGGGGCACCACTTGCGAGAGCTCTTGTCGGTGACAGGAGATGGCGTTAGGGCTAATCCAGTCGGCCAGAGCTGCGCCGACGTCGTCGTAGGGGACTGGCGGCAGGAGGTGGCGTAGAACCAACCCAGTCGGCCAGAGCTGCGCTGTCGTCGGAGATCGCGAGGGCACAACCGGTCGGCACGGAATCCAGCGAGCGAGTCCGAGCCGAAAGTTCATCAATCATACCAGTGGTGAAACTGCGTTCTGAAGCTCGAACATGAGCATCGCAATTCCTCCAAGAACCCGCAGATTGTGACGCCATTTGGGAGCAGAACTATAATGCACGAACACGCCGCTGCCATGTAGTTTAGCAGAATGCGGCGGCGCTAACGTTTCTGCACAATGAAAAACAGAAGACATAGTTTCCATTACCTATTTTTTTTTAGATGACGCTACAATCAGCACACCCCCGAGATTTCGACCAATGGCGAGTTTCCATTTGGACACTAAAGGAATATATGAGCAGTTTCGCAACTTGCATGATCGAAGAACTCTGTATGCAGGGCATGTTGACGCGTTGAATTATGCGTCGTGCAGAGAGCAAGTTCAGCACGCAATAAAACATAAGCAGTATTGAAAGTAAACTTGGAAAGCTAAGAAGGAGCTGTAAGATAGCTGCAGGTGGTAACAATTACAATACGCAATCCTGCTTGATTTTCGCTTCAGCACATGCGCCACGATATAATGGCAACCACTGCTACAATATAAGGAAATTACAGAAGGGTGAAAACAAGAGCACAGGTGGAGGGAATGAATAATCGAGAGTTCTTTGCCCACAACAAAGCATCATCGAACGAGATTTTAGGAAGCAGGCACATATTTTTCAATCAATCTCGGTAAGAAAACTATGCATAGAAACCCATGAAATCTGGACAAACGCTTTTTATTTGAAAATACTTGTGTCGTCAACTACGTACGCTTCTTTCTCCCACGCAATTTTTGTGGGTCAGATGAATATAACGCAGTCCAGACACGTGTGGTGGCTGCTACGAGTCATAGGCTCTTTTTTAATCGTCATCTCTAGCGAGGTGAACAACGTTTTATATACACAACTTGAGCAGCCTTAGGTGTAGCACGAAACGGTCCGGACTCGGTAAAACCCGACATATAGTCCAACCGCAACTCACGTAAGTAGAAAAATATCTTTGGCATATGAGGATACCCGTGAGGCCGAGCTCTTGCAAGTTATTTCACACAGCAAGTTCTATCTGAAATGTAGATATTGAGGACAGACATTAGGAGAACAACGATTCTTAGACAAGACACGCATACACATATGGAAGCTTAGCAATAAGTTCGAAATGTCACAATTGCACGGAATGCATACTGGACAGATGACTTGAGGCCAATGTGTGGTCTCACTAAAGGAAAGCTACCGACTGCATTTCCTTCATTGTATATTTACTTACGTTGGTCCCATGAACATTGCAACTGCAAGATTTGGGTCTGGCATAGCGCACTGCCAGATTCCAACTAGCAACTCGCTTGTTCGATGTTCAGTTGGCCCCTGCTACTCGCAGGTTTCTCTCCAAGCTCTGCTGACTACATGTGTTTGAGCATTCTTACATTTGTACTGGCGTAGCGAGCGCTTCGTTTCTTCTTCGATTATGAAGCGCAGAAAATTCTTCATGCTCACTTCTGCTGCCGGCCACAACAAGCATATAAAGTTGCCGCGGGGTTTAGGCACTAGATATTTTGTTGTTCTGCGCGCGCAGTGTGCAGTGAGGTATTTGAAACATTCAGTTAAGTATAGATTACGACCAACGACTACTATTCCTTATTGGGCACCTACATATTTTACCTTGGAGAAGACTGGCACGAGTAGTTTCAGTTCGAGAGAAAGAAAAATAAGTACAAAGTTAGGTTTTACCCTTACCACTACCGCCCCTTCAAAAAAGGCGTGTCTTGCTGTCTTTTAAAACTGACGCCGACTTGCCGAAAAATTTTCAGTGTGTGAACAACAAACTGCAAGCGTTAAACGTCATCATTCTTAAGTGAAGCAGAGCGCTGCACACGGAAGAGCGGCATGTAGAAGCGAGGAGCCGTCTAGGACTAGTTCAGTGGACTTTGACCGCATAGCGCACCGTGAATGAAAACGAACTTGTAATATACATTATTGAACCACGTGCTGACGTGCACACATAAAGGAAAAAATAAATTATTTCACCTATACAACGTGGTTGCCTTCAAGCCGTGCGTTGCTCGACTTCAGGTCAGGGGTTCGTATCTCGATAGCGGCAGCCGCATTTCGATGAGGGCGAGCTGTGAACATGTCTGTCTAGTTTGATATAAGCGCACGTTGAATAGCCCCGGGTGGTGAAAATAAATTCAGGGCCGGTATTCCGTAGCAATGGCCTTTCTGATAATGCCTTTTGCTTTTTGTCGTGCCTGGAAGATAGTCGATGCGACCATCCGCCGACGTTTATCAACATAATCACCCGGCCATGAGCGGTGTACAATAACACGTGCAAAGTGTCGATCATACTGAATGGCTGCCGACTGTCGCCTCCATTTGCCATTACAATTTGCCTCTTAACCTCCCATATCGAAAATCTACTACTTAGTAACCCTGAACACGTATCATGATTATGCCCTGTCGAAGTTGACACATGAATAAGCTCCAAAACTACATGGCAAGAACACGAAATCAAAAATGCGCTATCATTGTTCCGAGTATCTTATGCCATGAAATTCGTTTTTCGCACTGAACTGCAATGCAACTAGATAGCGGCTCCGTACATGCAGCTTGCACAAGAGTCCGTGGCACACGGGAATCACAATGTACTTGGGAACAATTATATTGATATAACTAAATTAGTCTTTGCAGCAGTGAGTACTGCAACCAATCACTTTGACTACACTCTGGATTGTCCACTTCCCTTATGGCGTAAAGGATTGTTCCTAAAACTGAATGCAATTTGATCTGAATGCGAATCTCAAACATGGGAACGAGACAAGCCCATTAAAAAGCCGCGTAGCATCAGAACTCGAAGTCTTCAGTAACATTGCCTTCGAAAGTTTTTGATAAAGTACCTTTCTTACGTCTCAGAAGTAACAGGGACGTAATGACATTACTTTCGGCAAACTGTAATTTGTAGTAGAATTCAATGGCATTTTGCACTTTAAAAAATTATTCAGCAGGACCAAACATAACTTCACAAAACATTGAACTTGTTTTGAAGCATACAATGCCTAATGTCATGTTTTGAAGCATGTACTGCTTAATGTTACCTTTTGAAGCATGCAATACTTTATGTTATGTAGTCGTTTTTCCTATTTCAGATGCCAAACATTCCAATTTTCTGTGGAACTTGCACCCCGCAACGTTTGGACGCCGCACTAAAGGTGACGTTCAACACACCAGAGTGACTAGGGTGACCCGTGAACAGCCTGGTTATATTCCAAGCGTGTTTGTCTAGATTGTGGTTGTTCTAAGCCCCATACGGACCACCATGAACATCGTACAATGCGGCTGGAAGATTTCTCACAATTCTGCAAACACATAGTAGACAAAACACGACGGATGTCCCGTATTCTGTTTTCGTGCACACTTCACTATGTAAAAAAGTTTCTTCGCGTGTCCTGCTGCCGGAGAACACTGCCACAAAGTCACTAAAAAAACATGGCGCAAATGTCAGTCGCTGGGTTCGTGCTTTACATAGTTCCTGGGAGACGGCGTATCGGCCTCCCGGGACTCGACCAGGTCATCGTGCTCAAGCAGACTGGCCGCGTAGCTGGGACTGCAGGCGCCATCGGCCCGGTCTCCCGGCGGCATGTACAGACAGGCACGGGCCAGGGCTCCAGCCACAGTCTGCATGGCACCGGACATGGCGTGCATGTGCTGAAGCATCTGGCGTTGGAAACACACGGTGGACTTCTGAGCTCGCCGCTGTCCCTCGACCAGCGCTGACAGCAACTGCACTGTCCGCCGCTGTAGAAGGAGGGACTCGTCTTCGGCAATGGCACCGTTACCGTTGGTTGTGGCACCTCCGCCGCTTGAGTCGATGACCAGATTGCCGTTCCGGCCGTTGCTTCCGTCAATGCCGTTCCTGCTGTCCTGGTAGTCTGCGTGGGTTAAGTCATGTTGGTGAGATGACCTTTTAATCTTAGCAAGTCTACACTTCTGAATGAGCCTTGAAAGATTTAAATACAGTGTTGAAATCAGCTGAATGACAATTAGGGATGTCTAGACAGGTAATTTTAATAATGGTGTCATTCATTGGCTGATTCGGAGCACTTCCGGGAATAGGTTTTTCTGCTCCATAAGGAGCAAGTTTGTTCCATTGGCAGATCTAGGGCTGCTTCGCCATGAAATACACTCTACGGAGCAACTTTTTCTACTACATAATAACCCTTATTTCATTTTTAGGGGCGAAGCTCCTCAAAGCGCCACCTGTTGGTCCCTCGTCGTAGTCGTAGTGCGTAACCAGTCTTGCGCTTTGACCTGCAAGGTGGTGCCGGCGGAAGATTTCTCCTGTGTGTTGCCGAACAATAAAAAAATCGCAGCGTGCGCGTTAACTAAAAGCTGAATTCTCCTGTCTCTCATTCCCCATTAGCAGCTATTGGCATGTACATTGAGTACTATCTGACAAGAAAGGGTTGCTACGTTATACTCGCTGGGCGTAACCTCCTTGGTTTCAGAAAGGTTTAGCGAGCGTTAAGCCGCAGTGCCATGAATGCAGTGAACTAGTATATACCATGAACTCGAGGTGGTGAAAGGTGGGAAGTAGACACAAAGCGCAAGCCGTAAGAAAGTGTGTGTGTGCCACCTCTCGTTTAGTCCTTGGAGTGTCCACTGGATGGCGGTGCTTTTATATGCGGAATAACTGATCAAAAGATGCTAGATGGTGGTACTTGGAGTGTTGACTAGATGGGCGAACGGACACACAGACAGATGCATGGACGGACGCACGGATGGACGTGCGGACGGGCGGATGGACGCACGGACGGTCACACAGACGGACGCATGGACGGACGGAAGCAAGAACGAATGGACGGACGGATACCTCGCCCCACTCTCCATCATTCTCTCCGTGGATATGCTGCCATTTTTTTTTCCTCTGTAATAAACGTTTTTCCATCCAGCCACGTGCCTTGAAACGATGCCAACTTTGGGCGCACCAACGGACGCTGCTCGCGTCGGAGCACACGATTTACTAGCGTAGCGTCGCTATGTTAGGCGTGCCTAAATCAAGTAAGAAGAGAGACGCGCCTATCACGTTCCATTCTGACCCCGCCATTTACTACAGAGGGAGTGCGTGTGTTCCATTGACCGATTCTCGTCAGGTGCCCTCCGCCAAAGTGGTATGCTCCAGCGCAGAGTTCGTAAGCCACTCCGTAAGCGCCAATGGATGACACCATAAGTATACGCAAAGCTGTAAAGTCGTCAGCAAGCTTGACACAAACACTCCGACGCGTGACCAGGACTTTAATCGATGCCAGCCGCGAAGCTGCAAGCGCTGTTGCCGAAATAATACCTCGGAATGCTTGTATAGTATGTTGGCGTGCATGGGTAACATGTTGGTAACCTAACCCCAAGTTACGCTGTGCCGGCCGGCGTCAAAGTGTTTCAAGACATGCTGTGCAACGTTCCTATTAAGTATGCTAATGACTAAACGTCCGCAGCGCGCTGCGCGCTGCGTACGCTACGTCTGAGGCTGCAGCACTCGGTTGCCAGACGCAACATCGGAAACGTACGCCGAATCAAGCTGTCAGCAGGCTTGCAAATCAGTGTTGCTTCGCACCATCTAGTGGCGAAGCAATAAGCCGTTATAACCGATCATGGGCTCCAAGATGGCGAGCGCATGGCGTGTTGGAAACACGCCATGCGCCATCTCGGAGAATATGAACCGATGTGTGTCTAAGTACCTTGTAAGTCAAGGTATGAGACTAATATAGGCTTTTCAATAAGGAGTAATAGTTTGGGGTGTTTGGTCTTGGTGAACTACAGCACTTGCACTTGCAGCTAATTTAACATTTATTGTTTGCTACAGACATTTCGTCAAACAAAAATAAAATGAACCGAGCAGGGAGTGCTAAACGCTGAATACGGAAATACCCCCGCACCCCCGATGCCTGTGTCTTCGCATGCCATGACAGCTGCTTTCGCAATAGTGACCGTGGAGCATGGCTTATCTGTGTGCGAGAAAAATCACCCGAGCTCGGTGAAACACGGACGTGTATCCAAATGCACTGCAATGCATGGCTAGAACTCACCCCTTTTACTTTTTAACACTTCACGTGCTTCTGCAGGCGATTATTCGGACATCTGCCGGCTAGACACACGTAGCAACCATCACAGTTCAAATGGATCACACACACGACGGCCCCGTCCACTGTCCACGAATCCATCGCGGCAGTTCACCTGAACATCAAGGTCCTGCTTGTTTTTAACTGACGTCCGGTCGTCCTGCGTTGTGCTCCGGCTTAGCAGTGACCGCAATCCACTACACCTGTTCACTGATTGGCTTCAGGTTACTTACCCCCGTATTCACAAACGCTCCTCGACTGACTTTCACCCTTCACTTGACAGCGTTGAGCACTGCGCCGCTGCACGGCTGAAAATGACGCTGCGCTACTCCAGAATAGCGGCAAATTATCACTGATATGCAGTGACTTGCCCTGCCTAGAGATGGCGCTCCCATCGGCTTTCTCGAGTGAAGGTGGAGGGTTGAGTGAAGAGGCGTTCTTGAATACGGTGGATAGTCAAGCTCCCAATCAAGCACAAGGGTGAAAATCACGCAAACGTCATTCGCGGCCAAGAGCACTGTACTGCTGTCGGTCGCAGCTATTTTATCTGTTCCGGTCTCGGCCGGACGAGTTGTCGCGACAGGTTCTAGTAAGGTACGCAACGGTCGTGGTGGGCGCAACTTGAGCGCCGAGATCTAGCGTGCGCGCACGCGTCTGGAACAGCGCATGCGCACTCTTGCTCCCTCTCCTGCACTGCATGCGAGAGTCGGGGCTTCGAAGCGGCTTGCGTACGCAAGCTTTTGGGTTGTTTTGTACACTCACTGGATGCGGCTGGCGAACAAAAGAAAAAGTGGGGAGAGTGCAAAAGGAAGCAAGAATGAGTTAACCCAGCGGCAAGGGCATCTTAGCACTAAATTTCACGATTAGAGAGCTTTAGCGCCGGGGCCCCAAAGTGGCTCACGAGCGAAAGCCCTTGCATTCTTCCGTATTCTCTTTGGGTGGTGCCGTTGGAAGTACTAAGGAACGCGAGAGCGTGTGTACGCAGTGGCTTGGGGTCCCCAGAAGTAAAATTGAATACAAAAGCAATAGAGTGAAATATCATCCAAGAATACCTTCCAAAGATGTTTAAAAAGAAGAAAGAAAGCCAGAAAGGTCGCGCTTGTTCGTCGTATAGTTCTCTCCCGTCGCGAAAGCGTGAGCGTTATAGTAAAATTAGCTGACATTATTGACCTTAAGTGGGCGCGGTGACTGGAAAATCACAAGAACACATGAAAAAATCATTTAACTTGACGAAGCGCATTCGTACGGCAAAAGCACGCAGACATACCTGTCTCATTCTCCGAAGTAGTCTGGGAGTAGTCGTCGGCCTTCATGCTGTCAACTGGAATAAAAAAAAAAACAGAGCAGTAATATTTTGCTGCAGGTTCTCACGGTAATGGTCAAGGTCTTAAAAACATGGCTTGCGATCTTTTTGCTACAGGCCCGGCCCGTGTTTGACTGTCAGTTCCATTTATTCATCACCATCATCATCATTCCTTTCATCATCGTCATCATCAGCCAATTTTTCAATATTCTCTTAAGTATGCTTCTGAGCTACACAGAATTCCTTAGTCCCAAGCATTCTTTTAGTAAGCACCTACAGGCGGTCACCATGTGTTGAAATATTACCGCGGAACGAAAACTATATTTCACGATCAGCGTTCAGATTTCACTCCTCTCAGAGATCATTCTCGATGTTTCCAGAATGCTCACTCCAAAATCACCCTCCGAAATAGCCCGTACATAAGGCACGGGTAACTGCAGAAAGGCACCTGACTGTGCTCTCCTGCACGGGCTACTTTCTGCAGTCACCGAGTTTTATATTGTCATCTTTGCTTAATACACGTATGCATATAAATCTTCACCGTAGGGGCAAACGCACAACAAAGAAATAAGTGTACGCGTGCAGTTTTTTTTAAATACGATAATCTTTCTTGGGGACCTTCGACGCAAAAATTTTGGTCTGCCTGTCTGTACTTTTGTCTGTTTGTCCACTCTTAACGGCATCGGGTTCTTGAAACGGCCGAACCCATCCGCAGCGCCCACCAATGTTGCTCAAGGTTGAGCGTTAATGCTTGTGTGATTGTCAATTAAAAAGCAATTATTGCACATGTCTGGGGCACCATAACAACACGTATATATTCTGCATTTGAGTCTTTTACTAGAAAAGGCATACATAAGTAATTTTAAGGGCCGTGGCGCTTATCACGGTGCGCTAACCATGCAACGCTTGCACGGAAAGACGAGTGTTTCCAACGCTTTGCTAAAACGAGACGGTGGTGGCACCTACCCGTCGCCTTGCGTTCTACACCTTACCACCTCTGAGATAGGCGCGCACACCCGTCTCAGAGCCACGTGCTTTGTTTTCTGAAAAAACTGGCAGATGGCGCTTATGTCTCACGTGTGACGTGACTTGATGCGCTCAGTCGCCTCCGCTGCACGCTAGAGCCACTCTAACGCAGCCCCTCCATAATACCATTCACGAATTTTCTTGCGCAGAACATTAAATAAATGCCTTGTTTTCTCTCTTCACACGCAAGGCTATCGTCTTTCGACGACATTTGCAGACTATACATGCAGATATGGGGCCAATTTTGTTTCTTTAACTGTGGCGCATATATGCTAGGGTGGTTGCTTGGGAAAGCTAGTTCATGCTTATAGGAGGAAACAACAGCGCGAAATTCAGATAAAACAGAAGATGAAGAAGGCCCTACGGTGACGCAAATCGACGAGAGATAGGGACATTATATCACGTTATTTATTTATTTCCTTACTGTCGAGGTATATATAGGCCCACATATGTAAAAAAAGTGAAGCCATTTGTAAGTCAGCATTGGTATGCCTTCTTAATCCTGTGTATTGAATGAATTTTGCTATGCTTTCCCTTTTATATAAGCAAATCCAGTTGCACTAAGTGGCCTTGAGTTAATATTTAAAATACGCAAAAAACACAACACGTTAGTCAGATAAAACACACCCACACCAGCAGCGCAGGCTTCCAGCTGTATACTTGTTGAAGTACAGCGTTTATAGAAGTTAACTAGGAGCAACCGCGCCGAGAATCTTATTTTGCGAAATTGGGGCAAGACTACCTGCGCGTTACAATCGCGGAAGAATCCTAGTGTGATCATCAAAGACGTATATTTTCTTACATGATAAAAATAATGAAGGTGAGCTATCGAAAGTGTCGCCTATCCTTGTGCTGTTGAATGCTTGATATACCCTCGTTTAGGGGCGAAAACTTTTTATAGCGGCACCTGTTCGTCCCTCGTAGCCGTTGTAGTATGTAACAGGTATAAAATTTTGACCTCCAAGGTGGTGCCAGTGAGACATTTCTTCTGTGCGTTGTTTAACAATAAAAAATAGTACTCAATGTACATGCTAATGGCTGCTAATGGGGAATGAGAGACAGGAGTATTCGGCTTTTTAGTTAACGCGCACGCTGCGATCCCCATTAGCAGCCATTGGCATGTACAATGAGCACTATCTGAAAAGAAAGGGTTGCTCCGTTATACTCGCTGGGTGTAACCTCCTTAGTTTCAGAAAGGTTTAGCGAGCGTTGAGCCGCAGTGCCATGAATACAATGAGCTAGTATATACCATGAACTCGACGGGGGTTAAAGGTGGGAAGTAGAGCTGAAGCGCAAGCCGTAAGAAAGTGTGCATGTGCCACCTCTCGTTTAGTCCTTGGAATGTCCGCTGGATGGCGGCGCTTCTATATGGGGAATAGATGATGAAAAGATGCGAGATGGTGGTACTTGGAGTGTTGAATAGATGGACGAACGGACACACAGACAGATGCATGGATGGACGCATGAACGGACGCCGGGGCGGATGCATGGACGAACGCAGGGACGGACGCATGAACAGATGCACGAATAGACACACGCACGAACGGGCGGATGGACGCATGGACGGTCACACAGACGTACGCATGGATGGACGGAAGCAAGAACGAATGGACGAACGGATGCTTCGCCCCACTCTCCATCATTCACTCCGTGGATATGCTGCCAATTTTTTTTGTTTTTGCCTTGGTAAGAAATTCCGTTTTTTTTAAGCTGACGAACACGCTCAGGAACACTATGCGATCCATGCGAACTGGCGCGGGCAGTAATCTTGCCTTGCACCGCAAGAACTGCAATAGCTGCTTTCCTCAGGTGAAAAAAACACTATAAAAAATATTCTCTTTCAAGGCAAGAACAGAAAGAGGGCTCGCGCATCGAGGCATTCTTCATAGGAAGAAGTGACACCAAAAATTAGTTTGTCCTTGTTATCTTTATCATACAAAAAACAACTTTCTTAGATATGCACATTGGTATCCTTCCGGGTGTTACGCGCACGTGGTCTTACCACAATTTCACAAACGTATATTTTCGGTGCGATATCTGCTTGTGAAGTTAAATGTCGTACCTTCAACAAATAAACACAGCAGGAAGTGTTCCCTTCATGTGCGGGAGAAACCCATTTTTTAACGTGTTTTCTTCGCGTAATTTTAAACATGTGTTCAAGCTCGATGAAGAAACTAGCTTAACATGCCTTTCTATTTAGGTTGCTTTATTATTATTAGGACTGATAACTCTTTGCGTTGTACTGATTGTGATTTGCGCCATCTTGTCATGCGTTTTCACGCATAGCATTGCACGTTCGATACGTAAGCTAATAACTTTCATATACATGCAGTGAATACGATGATCGACTGTGTACCAGTTAAGCCTCTTTTGAGACACTCTGCTTTTATTGCAGCCCTAATTGCTATGCGTTGCTTTTTGCACCTCTTTACTTACAAAATTGGGGAACCCTTGAACTTCGCCTTTAAGAGTGGTACGCGATAGCGATATCCTTTCTATAGTGCAAACTCAGTTCAAAATGGCTTGTGCCAGTGAAGCTTCCACATCCGGCTACGTTCTGTGTAATGGGAAGCCTGTTCTAAACGACGGGCAAATGAGCGCGTGAAATCTTTGCGAGCTTTCTACGCACCCACTACGTGGCCTCAAAGGCCCCTGAAATGCCTTTTCACGTAACCATGGAATGAATTCAATGGAAGAGCTTATTGCCTCACGAATTCAACGCCGCAAAAATTTAAAGAATCTGTGCAGTGCGAGTGGAGTTACAAAGCTTTGTCGCATGCTTCGATTGCACTCTCTCTTCTCTCGTCCCGACGAAAGCGCTGGAAGCTAAGCAGCGAGAAATGGCAGGCGCAATGAAAATATGTCAGGCACGCCTCGTGACCTTGAGCTCTTTTAAAGACGATCGACGGAAAAATTTTAGTCTGTCTGTCTGTCTGTCTGTCTGTCTGTCTGTCTGTCTGTCTGTCTGTCTGTCTGTCTGTCTGTCTGTCTGTCTGTCTGTCTGTAAATTTGTCTGTTTGTCCGCCCTTAGCGATATTTCGAACGGCATCTAACGGCCAACCCTTCCGCAGCGCCCACCAATATTGCTCAAGGTTTAGCGTTCATCAATGTGCGATCGTCAATTAAAAAGCAATTATTGTGCATATCTGAGGCACCACAAAAACACGTCGATGTTTTGTATATCTGCGTTTATACTAGAAGGAGCACACACAAGTAAGGCACACACACAAGTATCGCGCTGCGCTGACAGTGCAATGCGATGCTCAAAAAGGCAAGTGTTTAGAATGGTTTGCTAAGACGACACGGTGGTGGCACCTGCCCGTTGCTTTGCGTTCTACGCCTTATCACCTCCGAGACAGGCACGCATCTTTCTCCACGGGCGCGCACGCATTCGTTTTCGAAGATAGCTGGCAGATGGCGTTCGTGTCTAACGTGCCTAGATGCGCTCGTTCGCCTCCGCTACACGCTCGAGGCACTCTAACGCAGTGCCTCCAGAATACCATTCACCAATTTTATATCGCAGAACATCAAATAAACGTTTGGTCACTCTCTCCAGACGCAAGACTGGTCCTTCGACATTTGCATTGTAACATGTAAATTCAGGCCATTTTTTCTTTTTTTATTCGAATACGCGGCTCTTTTTGTGTCATCGCACGTGCACGTGTAGACAAGTCATGCACGCCCGCGACGATCTCTGTCACGACCGAGTGAGCCATGTTCAAATCAGCCAACGGGTGACAGATGGGCTTTCTAGGAGTGGTTTTTGAGCGTCTCACGTCATTCATTGAGAGAAGAGAAAGCAATTGTTAGCTGACTGATACTTTATTGTAAATTCCAGGCTGCGTGCTGCGCTATAACATTTGGCTCGCGTGTTGTTGGGAGCCTTTGCTATACCGATCGACAACATTTTCTGACCATGCTCGAAAAGTATAGCAGGGTACTTTAAGGGATAAGGTGCCGTGGCGTGTGTGCCTTCGGTATAGTGGGTGGCCCACTTTAAACCATCAAGTCGTGATAATCCCATGTTCTGATGCCTGATCGCAACGTGGGCTGGTATACCACACATTATTTCTACGATATTACAAGTTGCATCGTGAAGCATGTATACAGGACGCGTGTGTTTTTAAAGCATGGAAGTTACTTTCACTGCATTTCCAATCAGATGAAGTTATTTTCACTGTATCTCCATGCAGACACGTGGCTCTGTGGTATAGAACAGCTGCTCGCCACGCTAGCTACCCGATTTAGAACCTCACTCAGACCCAAAATTTTATATTATTTACATTCTTCTCAATTTTTCGGTGACGCACAAGGCAATATTTTTGCTCACAACCAACGACGCCGCAGCCGACGCCGGAATTTCTGCAAAACAATCTCTTTAACGCCATCGCGTTAACTCGAATACAATGTACGTAGGCCCTTGAACACCGTTAAGAAGTCAGTAATCACTTATCCGATAAACACCTCCATATGTTGCCTAAACACGAGTTAAAAGTAATTGATGGAGTGATTATATAACTGATCAGGTGTGCCCTTTAGGCTGACCTACTCCAAGTTGCGGATGTTATTAGATAAGAAATTGAAATTTATATCAAACTATTTACATATTGCTTTATGGTGCTGTTTTAGACAAATTAGTTTACACATCTCTCACGATTTTCAAGTGGGATAGACAGTGGTTTCGCAAGATGTATCCGCCCGGAAAAAATTTTTGGGAAGGACTCTTGGTTTTATACATTCTTTCCTAAAACGTGTGTCGAAGTAGATTAGCTCTCCTCTTAATATGGCGCTGAAATATGCAAAAAATAAATAAAATGTGCAATAACGATGTGGGAAGATTTCGAACGAGGGTCTGCAGATTAAAAAGAAAACTTGAACAATAAACTACAAATTCAGGAATACTTGCGATTCGTTTAAATAGTTGGCCCCTGTAACTGCGGAAACATTGTTATGTTACTTTGAAATATCAGCCCGCATCACTCCACTTGTTCAAGTGCCCGTTATTTTCTTAATTGCGCGAGAATTTGAATTAACAAGACGGAATGTGCGTCGCTTAACAGATAAGTTCGCAGTTCGCTAACACCTGTAAGTACGCTTTGTTACCAAAAACTTGCTCAAAGAATGCTGGTTCTGTATTAAGTACGTCCAGCCTTACAATGCGAATACCCCCTTCCCCAACCTCTCCCTCACAGAATTTGCTTTGAAAGAAAAAAAGGAGAAAAAGGAAAGAGTGAGTGTTGAATGGAAATAACAGTTTGCTCCGCGATCCTACATGTGATCGAGGTAATTTAATTGGAAACTATTTTTTGCCTCCTAGCAGTGCCAGACTTCGCCTATAGCTAACTGTCCACCAGAAACGTTACCACAAAAACGATCACGCAATTAACCAGTGTCCCATTTTAGGGGCGAAGCTGCTTAGGAACAAGTCTTGTCACGGCATGTAACCGTTGCTGTACTCGAAACATATGTGAGTTAGACACAAAAACAAGTTTAACAATGCACTTGAGCACAGGCGTAAGCTTACTATGAGAAAATAGATCGCTATTCTCGGCGAAAAGAACCTAAAGAGAAGAAAATTGATGAGTTGATCTCTACTAAAATGTGCCTAGATTGAGGCTTCACGGGGAAACCACAACACAAAGGCTCATGCCAAGCACTCAATGTCCCAACAAATTACCCATATTAAAATGGTATATTGCCACCGGTAAGATGGTGGGTTTTTGATTTTGCTTTCCAGGCATATATTTTTCTCCAGCAATTCTCCTTGAATTGTTTAAGATGACTCGAACGTGAAAAAAATTACCATTTGGTATACACTTCTGTCACTCAATTTAAGGACAACGCTATAGGGTAACCGATGTATACTACGCGGTAGAAAACACGGACGAGAAGCCAAGACAAGGGGCTGTCCACTTACCGTCCGTGTTTTCTACTGCGCAGTATACATCGATCACGAATCACCAACTGGGCCAATTGTCCACTTTGCTCGGGTAACGTACGGCTACGCACCGTTACCCATTGCTTCAGCCACTCGTGACTCCTATCGTGAAGATGCGTAGATTTCTTTACATCTATCTAAGACACTGAAAACATGCAGATGATCACAACACTACTAGCCACGTACCCATTCTTGACCAAGAAAACGAGACGTTCTTAGAACCCATCAACGCACTCAAGTGTCCCACTGTTGTGGACGTTTTCAACGAAGGCTTCCCTGTGTGTGGTGCCATATAACACATTCTAGGAGATTTAAAAAGAAAAGCCGTGTCCACCCCACGCCCTCAAAGATAAAGAAACGAGTGCACTGGCTCACTTCGACCTGATTTTGCTGCTTCTACTCGATACTCTGTGTTCGGCCGTTACTATCGGATCTCGGAAACTGCGCGTCTAATTATGCATCTAAACTTGGTCGTAAATGCCCTCGTCACCTCCTATTCAATGCTAGGCGCAGCGTGCCTTTCCGCACTTCGTATCTCACCCATGTCGTCGTCGCAGGCGCCTCCCAGGATGTGGTGGTGGTCGTTGGGCGACGCGGCGTTCGAGGTCGCGTCGATGGCACCGTCGTGCGCCGCTACCAGGTCAGCGCCGTTGGCGGCGGCCCTGGTGGAGGCCATGATGGCCGCGACCCTATCGTAGTACTCGCAACGGCGGGACTCGCGAAACTCGCGTCGCAGTCGCTTCAGCCGCTCGCGGACCTGCATGGGCGAGCGGCAGTAGCCCTTGGCCATGAGCACCTGCGAGATGCGCTGGTGGACCTTGTAGTTGCGCGCCGTGCCGTCCAAGTTCTGGCGACGCGTCTCCTGTTCCCACAGGTCCAGGAGAAGCGTCGTCTCCTGCCGCGTCCAGATACTCGCTCGGATGGAACAGTCCATCGCACGAGCTTGGATACACAATGAAACGGCTGTCCAAGAACAGTTCGAGGCGTGGACACTTGAAAAGGCGTGGCCGGCGTTGTATTTCCTTCAACAGCTGCGAAGTTCGCGTCCTGTCAAGTTTCTGCTGCAAGACAAAAAAAAAACCGACAAAAGACGCGCATATGTAACAGACGCTGAGTCACGACACAACTTACTCAACGAAACTCACGCGTTAGTTACCAATGTGGGCATTTTGGCCGCCAAACAAAGTGACAGCTGTCATTCACAAAAGCCAAGCGAAACAGTGGCTGCCAGCCGTAGATTTTTAAGAAGGAGTACCTTATATCGCTTACGTCATTTGCAAATTATGGCACATGGTAGAGTCATTGTCAGAATTACTTACGCGAATGGATTATAATATGACTACTTGGATTCGAAGAAATAAGAACGCAGATCGAAAGAAGGCGACACCACGAGTGAAAATTACTGCTTAGCGAGATCGCTTACCGCGTGCGGCGCCACTGGTTTACGACCCTACAGCAGACTAATGTCGAACGCGAGCCAGTAAACCTGCTTGGCTCACCCACATCACCGTTGAGTCCAAGGTTTCAATAATGAAGAACGTGCATGTCTTCTAAGATTCCGTGAGATGTTTGGGACGCTAATCAACGCTCCACGGCACCCTATAACATACAGTTCTCGGAAGCAGTGATAACTCCGTGCCACGGGGTTTAGCAATCTACAATCATCCCACGCTGATTTTTTCGTAACGTCTCGCTTGATCACCGGCGTGCAATGGCAACCTGGTGGCTGTCAACTGTCCCACTTTCGCCTTGCCCACCATGCCACGTTTTAATACCGCAATTAGTACACGAACGCGTAGTTTGATAGCGAAAGGATGAAGAAACGTTCTTAGCGTCGTTTCAATGCCACATACTGGCCAGTGACAAGACATGACTCACCAGACGCGTAGGATGCGCGGACTCTCGGGAGTTTTATCCACCGTGCTGGGTTTCGTCGTGATGGTCAGCTAAGTTAGCGTGGCCGAGTGAAGCACAAACGTCGTTCGGTCGGCGTCTGGCTACGATGTTTCGTGGCACAGCCGATGGCAGGCTCGTAGAAAGAAAGAGAAACACCGGCAGCTGGCTGCTGCGGACGCCGGCGGTTGCTGTCTGGGGCGGGTGGCTGGCCCCGGTTTTCAGAAAGAGCCTCGTCGCGTCCGGGCGCTGCGTTCATTGGTGGAGGACGGGCACACCAACCGACGCCCGGGGGGGGGGGGGGGGCAGCGGGGCCGAGGCTGACTGGGGTTGAAAAAGGGGGGGGGGGGCTCCCCTACCACTATCGTAACGACTGTTGAAGGCGGGGGGGGGGCGAAATCACCCCTCTTCCTGCCCCTTCACGGAGCCCGCGACAACGCCGCGATGGCTGCGGGGTCGAATGGAAGGGGGGAACTCAGGGGCAGGGGATGCCCCCCTCCCTCTTTTCACCCATTCTTCACCCCCTCCCAACTGTGGCGCACCCCCGCTTGCTCTCCCCATCGTCGGGGACGGTGGTGAATCAAGCCCGGGTGGCGAGGCGCACAAGCACCACACGCGCGCGCTGGCGAGAATCGGCGCGCCCGGCGCCCAGTTGCTTCTTGTCCTATCTCGCTCGCGAGTGCCAGCGATATGCGAGCGATTGTGTGTACTACGATACAAGAGCCGGCCGGCAGCTCCGACTCAAAGCGGCAGTATATGCGAGCCAAACAGCTATCGAAAAAACAACTGGGACCGCTGTCCCCTTAATCGGTGTTGTAGTGTTTTTGTGGCTATTCCCGTATAGGTAAGGGGAAGCCCTTGTTCACGCATTAATAGCTATCGCAGCCCTCGTCTTCTAGCGACCCCCACGAATGACACATGCGGAGTGGTATGTGGGCGGCCCGATGCTGATACAGTGGGGAAGGAAGAACCCTCTGGTCGGGGAGAGATTTGTTTCAGCTTCTGGCTCGTTTGCATGTCGCCAGCTCTTAGACAGCGCGTGATGCACCCGCTAATGGGTTCCCGAGCTTCCTTAATCGTCGCGTACCGTGTTTCACTTCCCCGAAAAGACGAGATGAACGAGGGATCGAGCAGGGATAAATGGCGGTAATCAGGTCGCCTGATCATTAATGAGAAGTCGGGTAGGAGCTCCCTTGCTTCCTTCGTGTATATCCGAGACAATGTATGTGCCATCTATGACTAAAGAGTGCCACTGATGCCCGTGCTTGCGTACGCCACCTTGTTAAGAAAGTGGCGTGTGAGCATTACTCGCGGAAACATTGTCGCGTGGATCAGGTCATGCCTTGAGCATATGGGCGAAGAGAGGAAACCACAGAAGCTAGAACACGCCTGGAGCTTCACACAGATGCGACCACATAAATCTCAGTAAGAAAACTGAAGAAATAATAAAATCAAACTGCTCATCGCCCACTGGAATGATAGTTTTGACTATTGAAAAATGTTATTGAAAGAGGGGAATGGTTGTCTTTTTTTTTTTTTACACTAAAAGTTGTCATGGGATCACAAGGGTCACGTCTGTTGTAGCTGCCTGCCACCACTGCCAGTGTCCGTAACCTCTAATGCGCAAAATGAAAAAAAAAACAATTCAAGATAACAAAGAAAAAAATGAGGGACCCTTAAGCTGCGTCTTTAAGAGTTGAACGTTATAGCGATATGCTGTTCCTAGTGCGTACTTCAAACACTTAGCGTATCAAATCTCTTCGAACTTCCTATGAACTTACCACGTGTCTTTAAAGGTGAAGTAACGTGCCTTTAGCTGGTGACTGGCTTTAAACTATGAACCCTTTATGATAATCCCATGTTTTGACGCCCGATGGCAATGCGCGCTTGAACCACACATTGTCACGGCAATATTTCATGTTGTATTATGAAGCATCTATACAGGACGTGTGTGCTTGTAAAGTATAAAAGTTACTTTCACTGCATTTACAAGCACACCATGTTATTTTCACTGTATGCGCAAGCAGAGGCACGGCTGTGCAGTAGAACACCCACTTGCCACACAAACGACCCCGGCTGGATCTCCTCTCAGGCCCAGAATGTTTTTTTCTTTTTATTTGCATCTTTGAAGATTTTTCAGTCACGCAAACATGCTCTATTTTTCGGTCATGTCAAGATGATTTCTTGCTCCCAACCAACGACACCGACACCGGAATTTCCACGAAACGAGCTTTTTAACACAATCACGTTAACACAGAGTTCTCGATGGGGTTAGAACCCTGGTCTCGCACGTGCCATTCTAGTGTTCTTCTACTGAGCCACGCCGGTGGTTGAAACTCTGTTGCAAACTGACCATAGGCAGGCTTGATGTCGCGAAAGGAATCGCGTTATTTTGAGTAATAAAGCATTTTAGAACAACCAAGGATATCAGGCGTCCGACAATGCGAATTGAGTAGTGAGTGGATCATCGGTTGCTCGAACCCCATTACTAAAGCTCCAGGCCTAATTCTTCATCGACGTCAGCCGCAGCATCAAAAAATGGCACAAAACTCCTTGCAAGCGTTTAGCGGGTACCACGCTTCTTCAAAGAATAACGAAGGATGGCCTATATGAATGCCTCTAGGACCATGGCAGAACAACACCAGTGCGTTACACGCCAGAAAAACCCTACTGACATTCTTACTAGCCACAGGTCTGAACGAAACGTTGTAAATAGGGTAGTTCGTGTGTGTGTGTCTGTAAATGTTTTGTGTTTATCACTACATATTTCGTATAGTCATCACCCCGTACCTGGAGTAGCATGTCAGGTGAAAAGTCAGAGAAGCTTCTCCAGCTCTCTATAAAAATAATTTTCTCTCTCTCCCTACAACACAAAATTTATGGTGATTTATGGCACAGTGGATACTCTGCAAGTGCGCTTATAGCAGTCACCCAAAAAGTGTTTAAAAACGCTATGAAAGGCCGCTCTTCCAGCTTTCGCAGTGACTGTGTTGTGCGTTGAGCATATGCCTGGCGTTTTTTTTTTCTACCCCCTGACAAATGTGGAAGACTACGTGAAACTTCTTGATTGCTGCCTCAACCCTTTCCGCCACAGTGGTTATTTTGGCCCGTTGAAGAGAAAAGGGCGATGGTTGTTTGTGTCACCATTGTTGCTTGACTATATTAGATGAAGCATTGAATAAAGTATGACCTTGAAATTCCAGAGCGACAGGAACATCCCGTCCACTCCAGTGTTCATTCGCGTTGCAATGACTTCTGCAAGAACCTTTAATCTCAAAAATATTTTTGATACATTTGTGTATGATGGCGGCAAAACTAGCTTTATTATTATTATTATTATTCATCGTAAGTAAACATAGATACGTCACTGAATTTAAAATTTTAAACAATGACTTTTTAGTCATGGTTTTTTAGGGGGAATGAAGGGGGAGGGGGGTCACCTCCTTGATTTTCGAGAGGACGACCCCTTAAAATGGCCATATTTTGCTGTGTACGCTATGGTGATATGATCGGCCTGCCTGGCTTGACGCCACTTTGTCGCATGAGACATTGTGACTGGGCCTACCCTGCTTTTTTCAAAGTCAACGCTCCCAGAGATGCTCCAAGAGCGGCGACAACAGAGAAATCGTTCTTCTAGTTATCCCAGGTCGTCGACGCCCTTCGCAAAACCCTTTGGACACGCCTGACTGACTGACGTATCGGACAGAGTTGTTGGTTGTCGAGGCGGCTTGCTTTGTCGTCAAGGTGCCCAGGGTAAAAGGCCCAGCGTCTCAGAACCGTTTGCGGATCCATTTCCAACGTTCTCCGTGGCGCCTTGATGCCGCTTTGTCCACAATTTGTGGTCTGCCTGGCGCCGCATACCCATCTGTGCAACAGACTACGAAATTGACTTCCACGTAAGACTCAACGCTTTGGTTGTGGTGTTAAGGAAGAGGAAAAAGGCACCTAATTTCTGTCTGCCTTCAGGCGACACGGTGCAGTGCCTTGTAGGGGTTGGGGGAAGGAGGGATAAAAATAGTAGAAGGAAATAGATGAAGAAATAGAGAAGGCAAGTGACGGAAAAAAGAAGGAGATAGGAAAGTGGGGATCCGGTCAAAGCAGTCCAAGGATGGGGCACCACAATGAGAGAGCTGCACGGCGTCAGGAGACCGCAGAGGGCGAATCAGTCAGCGGGAGCTACGCTGTCGTCGGAGATTGTGAGGGCACGACCGTCCAGCTTGAAATCCTCCGAGGGAAATCCCTAAGACTCAACGTATTCGTGCTGTGCCATGCGCGGTGGGCAGTGTTTTCTCCCTCGCCATGGGCTGAACTGGGCGTGCCTCTTCCCCTTTCGTGGGTTAGGAAGGAGGTGGCGTTTCACCTTTCCCTCTTGGGGGTGGAGGTGAAGATGGCAATTTTCTTCGGACTGTCCTGGCCTCCATTGTTTTTAACGGAGGGAATCCTGCGAAGGCCAGGACATAAAATGCGAGTGCCGAGGCGCTCCCGACAAGCTCTCACAAGCTCCCACAAGCTCCCATCATGCTTCCATCGAGAGCTTCCATGATGCTACCACCATCATGTAACACGCTACCTGTAAATATTTTAACAAATGTTACTGTTAACAGCTGCGGGCTCCTCTTCTTGACATCTCCCCGTAACTCTGGCTGGACCCGGTCCTCTGGGCAGAACCCCGGTTATATCAATGGCAAAAATTTTTAAGAGGAGGGCGAACGGCACTACGGTGCCGCTTCCTGGCTGCGCCCCTTCGCGCGATGATAATGAAGATTATGATTCCTAACTTTCAATGTGTACACCAACTTTTTATTCTCCTTCTTCAACATATTTTACTTTGTTTTCGCTATTCTCAAGCCTACTTCAGGCCAAAAAAGACCAGTAGGTAATCGGCGATAGTCAAATACCTTTAACGCCATTGAATGAACTTGAGGCGAGACCAGAAATTGCGAGCAAGTGCTTATGCCTAATTTTTTGCACCTTTAAAGAGTGTAATGAACGAAAAAGGAACAAATGAAAAAAAAAGGACCGAATGCCATTGCATAACAAGAGAAGATGCGTAGAAAAAACAAGAAAGAAACTAGATCTCTTTCTAGTGCATATTTTTTCATTCAGTCTGTAAATTTTTAACACACCCGCAAGCACACACATGCAGCCACTGGTTTTCATAGAATATTTTGTACTGACGATGCCTGGCATTCAGGTTTAACTCTTGGTTTCCGTAAACACACTGTTTAACGCAGAAGAACGTTCACGGCTGCAAATGACAAAAACATGCACCCGCGGCAATGGTCTGGTTTCCATAACGTGCGATGACGTTAACGATCCTACGCTGACGCTGTGATATAGTAGATCCGCTACAATCCGCAACCCGCCTCCCTAATTTACCCAACCGTGTTGAGTAATGTCGGTGCCATTTCTTCCACTGATCCCTTCATCAAACGGCTGATGTATTTATACTGCAAGCCGACGCGTGGGTTGGCTATAGTGTGTAGAACTGATCGCCATAGGGGAGGTGTTTGACCCTGTGCATGGTGCCACAGTGGCACATGCAAAGCTGTGAAGCCTGAAGGTCAACGACTGTTCTGGTGCACTGGCGTAACGACGGGCAGAAGGTCCAACACTTAGTCTCGATTAGATTTGTGGGGTTTAACGTCCCAAAACCACCATATGATTATGAGAGACGCCGTAGTGGAGGGCTCCGGAAATTTTGACCACCTGGGGTTCTTTAACCAACACTCAGTCTCGTCCTCCCCTATATATATATATATATATAAAGGAAAGAAGTGTATACCTAAGGGCTCGTTTTTCCGTATTTTGACTCATTATTAATGAGATCTAACAGACAGTAATGCCAAGGAATGTATAGGGGAAGTTAGAACCAATGGAACGTAAATAAGAAGAAAGAAAAGTGGGTGAAAAAATAACCAGCCGTGAGCAGGAATCGAACCTATGACCTTCGAATAACGCATTCAATGATTATATATATATATATATATATATATATATATATATATATATATATATATATATATATATATATATATATATATATATATATAAAGGAAAGAAGTGTATACCTAAGGGCTCGTTTTTCCGTATTTTGACTCATTATTAATGAGATCTAACAGACAGTAATGCCAAGGAATGTATAGGGGAAGTTAGAACCAATGGAACGTAAATAAGAAGAAAGAAAAGTGGGTGAAAAAATAACCAGCCGTGAGCAGGAATCGAACCTATGACCTTCGAATAACGCATTCAATGATTATATATATATATATATATATATATATATATATATATATATATATATATATATATATATATATATATATATATAAACGGTCACATACAAACGCACGCTTGCAGATACACGAGGTATTAGTAAACCCCCACCTTCCGCTACAAATTCTGGCTGCCAGCTATCTAATATTGCCCGCAAACTTCCAATAACTTCTAGTAGCTTCTTATCACCCACCGACTGCTGGAACAGTTGCATGGTGCCAGCGGTGGAGTAGGTTACTATATAATAATAATAATAATAATAATAATAATAATAATAATAATAATAATAATAATAATAATAATAATAATAATAATAATAATAATAATAATAATAATAATAATAGTAATAATAACGTCTTGGCGACCCAGTTGGACATCGCAGGATAGACTGAAAGGCCGTCTTTTTTTTTTTTTAACGCGTCTGGCTATCCAAACTGTAACGACGCCACGCGCCGGTGTGCGTGTATCGCGGCCGACCTCGAGGTTGTGATGCCAGAGCCCCGGACCCGCGTCGCCAGACACACATGAGTCACTCCGCGGCGGGTGCCCTGAACCCCGTGGCCGGGGCTGGAGGGAAACTGCTAAGCCCAGTGAGTAGGAGAGATGCAGCTGATGGCGGAAGCCGGGCGTCAAACCCGGGTCCTTTCAACGACGTCGGAGCTGCATAGGTGGTGGAGGGGTTCGGTTGGTCGAGCAGGGGTCAAAACACGAACCGCGTCCGTGCACGCGGCCCAGGAGCGAATGCACGGTGGGGTGGGCCCGGCTGGTAGGAAACGTAAGATAAAGAAAACACGCTGGGGGGTGGGTGAGCCCGGGGAGAGCTAGGAGTATTGAATGGAACGGGGAGTAGGGACGCAGATTGGGGCTCGCTGTCCGACCCCTCCGTCCGTCCGATGCACGTCGGGGGCGCCGTGGGAACGGGCTCGGCGGCACACAGGGGCAGCCCCATTCCGAGCCCAGGGGTGGGGAGATTTTCGGGGCGCCCTGGGGTTTGCGTCGCGTTGGTGCGGGGCAGATGGGCCGCTCGTAGCCGCGCCGTGAACCTCGCCCCCCTGTCTGTGCTGCCCCGCCGGGTTTAGTGTATTTACTTGTTGGTTTTGTCAGCCGGGGCTGGCAAGTGGGGGGGATGAGTGTCGGGGTTGGGTTTATGCACGCCATCTGCGGCGCCCGGGGGCGGTGGCGGCGTCGTCTTTCAAACTGAACAGGCTCTCGTTGTCTATCGGCGGCGGCGTCCACTCACGCTGTCTGTGTGCGCGCGCACGCGTCTGCGCTGTTTCGCAGCCGTCTCTCTGACCACGCGATTTCGAGCAGCGGCCGAGAAGTGTGCCGTACCGCTGTACTTTCTCTCACACTCGTGCGAGGCTGGTGTGCCGTTTTAGCTCCTCGTTCTTGTGGTCTTCAGGGCGAATACAGCCGTGCGAAGAGTCCAGGCCGGATGGAACGAGCATGGGGACGAAAAACGACAAGCATGCAGAAGAAAGAAGGAAGTAAATATCCAGGTAGCTCGCTAGACATCGTTTTCTACGAGGAACAGAACCCATCCGGCATGTTTGCGATCGACAAGTCACTTATTATGGAGTACCGAACACGGGACTGGTCTTAACTTGTGTTTTAGACTTTGTTTGACACCATTGCGGTTAGTATTTCCAGCGATAAAAAGAGAAGGGAGGAAAGAAAGAATTTCCCCAAATTATTATACGTTTTGTCGTTGCCGTGAAGAGAAATAGAATTGGTGAAGTGAATTCGATGGATCGTTTTCACGAAGAAAAGAAAAATAAGTGACAACTCAACAGAGCAAGTGACTTATTGTTTCCCGGCAAGGGAGTACCTCAATCTGTTTAAGTATTCATAAAATGAATAAGCAAAGGAAAACTGTCGACTTTTAACTGTCTCTCCTTACGAGGACACCTCAACAAGTCGACACATGGATGGGTTGATTTGATTGATCTGTGGGGTTTAACGTCCCAAAACCACCACATGAATATGAGAGACGCCGTAGTGGAGGGCTCCGGAAATTTCGACCACCTAGGGTTCTTTAACCTGCACCTAAATCTGAGAACACGGGCCTACAACATTTCCGCCTCCATCGGAAATTCAGCCGCCGCAGCCGGGATTCGATCCCGTGACCTGCGGGTCAGCAGCCGAGTACTTTAGCCACTAAACCCCCGCAGCGGGGCGACACATGAATGGAACTTGGTGAATGAAGGATAGTGGAGATTTAGAGTGAAAAACCTAGCATGACAAACGTTTTTCGCAATGCCGCCTCATGTTTTCTCTATTAGCTCCGCGCCCTCTCGCTAGTCCTCAGGTATTGGTACAAGGGAGGCAAGGACCTCGACGATGTGATCCTGTAACATGCGACCACCCCAATGCTGCCGGGTGGATGTCCCATCAAACCTTAATGTGTCCAACGGACAAAACCGCGTGAAAGCGGTGTGCATCTATTCCTATACGTCATTATTTACGCCGAGACCGGTGTAGTATACGCTGACCGACCGTTAAATTTTTATATTGCTAACGAGTGATTTACGACAAACCTCAAATATCAATAACCATTCAAAATAAAATTTAGGTATATACTACAAAACTAATACTAATAATTATTTCTGGAGCCTTACGAACACAAACACGGTATGATTATCATCTGATGACACAAATTTTTCTTCGTTACCTGATGAAGAATGCTTTCGTGATAGGTAACGGTGGTGGGTTTTTGCCAATTAAAAAATGATGCAACCAGCCTTAAAAGACGCGTGCACAAGAGGGAAAAAATTGGGCGAACACATAATACGTTTTCGATGTGCTTAGAAAATTGTATCATGTCACGGACTGGTTAGGTAATCAATCGCAATCCGACGTGCGGTAAATTATTCGCAATACTACGTTGTCGAGGCTACCTGAAGGCAAGCGAATCTATATTACAGACAGTTTTGCTATGAAATAAGCGGGTCCGTCCACATTGATGGTAAATTAAGCTCGAGGTGGGCGTCCACCAAAGCCACCCAACACTAACGAGTGAAGTACGGTAACGTTAAATCCGAACAATCCCTCGTGTACAGTCTCCCATATATATATTCTTTCGTCCCAATATTGACTGCTATTCTTCTATTGAAAACTTTTTTTATTCACATAGACATATTGTTTCGATTATAGCAATGGCTTTCTGTACGCCATGACAACGGGCAGTAAGCGTCGACAACAAAGCGAGGTTTTGAGTTCCATAATGTGAGCGTCGAAGTCGCCGAATAATATAAATATTAGATATTATGTCGGTACAATTTTGATTGATTTTAGTATATTGTTAAACCTCTTTGTTTGTTGTCTATTTTTAAACCTCACTTGGCGTGAATCCGTGAGCTATTTCTCTTAATACGAATTATTGAACTTTCGTGCAAACTGCGTTCTGCGCTGGCTGCACGTGGTTTCCATCGGTCTATGGTGCATCATATCTTGCAAACTTGACACCCAATGTTATATTCCTGTTTGTTAGTATTATTTGAAGTCCTCCCGAATTTCGTTTAAAACTCGCGAGCGGTAATTTTTTGGCTGTGTTTGTGGTTCCCCTGCGAGCCCACTTGGCGTCGAGATTTTGCGGATGGCTGCATGCCCCCCGGTCGTCCTTTTTGCGGGCTTCCGCCATAACTAGCTCAGTCTCCTGAGCTTTAAGGATGTGAAGTATTTCAAGGTTTTAGCTTAGGCGTGTCACGTCTACGGATGATCTATCATAAACGGGTGTGCACCACAAAATTGGCTAGATGCCACTTCCCGCCACTGGTACAAAATATACATGTTATGCGTTAATACTGCCTCGAACATTATGTTGTGCTTTACAGCGGTGTTAGAATCCCCGACGAAGCCAACCGAGGTGCTCAAGTTTCTTGTCTAAAACCACAGGCACACACGGGATCTCTATAGACAGTTTATAAGATCATGTACTTGAAACACCACTTCTTGAAAAGTATCTCCGAAGTAATGGTACTTTACTCGCCAATAGTCCACTAAAATTTCAGAAAGTGTCAGTTAGCCCAACAAATAGTTGATGATGTCAGTGGAGCTGAAATTGTGCCATGCCTTTTCTAGATGCCGTAGGGAACTAAAACCGGGCACGCATATATAGAAGCACCTTAGAGTAAGCTGCATTTCGACGGGGTTTTCCGACGACGTTTGAGTTGAACTGGAAGTGTCTTATCGACATGCCCGGTTTCAGGCTTGGGTTTTTTTTTTTTACCTGTACAGTTTCAAGGCTTGCCACTAGTGGTGTCAGCTTGAAACCGTGTATGACGGCAAGGCTGTTTGAGCTCCATTAACGTGGCCGTAAAACTGCGTCGGCTCAATCAGTGACTTTTCTCTCCTACACCATAGCTTTCCCTCCAAAATGCTAAGTATAGCCTATCATGCTCAGCCCTGGTTAACCTCTGCACCAGTCTTTTTATTATCTCTCTAAAGAGCACCTCACCTTCGCTCATTAGGGCCTTTCACGTCATCTTGTAACGCGGAGGGTTACGAATACGCATGTTTATTGATGATAGGGGCAATCAATGACCTCTGATGTTGGATCCTTGTAACCTTTACCGCGAGAAGCTGCGCACCAATGGGAGGCCTCTGTTTCATTTTCAATTTCGCGTGCATTGTGAGGCTTGTATCCTTTCGAACTGGACCAAATGTGGGAAAACGGGGAGGGGGACAGACCGTACATTGAAAGAATGATGTAGGTTATGTATACATTTATTTATAACTCATTGACACGGAAACTGCCTTACAATTTTTTTACCATTCGTATCGCGCATGCCGGGAGGGACGTAAAACACAAGATTTATTATTGTTTTGTTTACGGCGTGCAAAGCTAGAAGTAAACTGAATGGCTTCCCTCGAGATGTCATAAATCACGCAAATGCAACAAGTTCACCTGCCCATTTGGAATACCCAATTAGGGGTGGCTGTCGCCGTGGCGGCGTACAGTCCCCTTCAAATGAAACGTGAACAGTGGCAAGCATTCGCAGTGGTGTAATGCGCATCGACCAGTCATCGCCATAGTGTCCATATGCGCAGTGCTGCCACACTTAATGTGCGTCCCCGGTATAGTGCAATTTTCCCTGCATTTTAAAAGCGTGAAGAATTTCACCCCCCCCCCCCCCCCAAACATTACACCCGCAAGCACCTTGACTTACCGAAGAACCGGCGGATAGGACAGGACCACATCAGGTTTAGAACAATGGATTACGTCAGACACGCACGTACACATGAACGCACGCACGCGAATTATACAAGTGCACCAAAAGTATTCAATAAAAATTATGCAAAAAAAGTGAAAAGTGTGCCATTAGGTGCTTTAAATTTTCAGTGGCTAACTTTCCGTTGTTTCTACATCTAAATTTCACCATGCAAGGGGCCGTGTGGTTAGAGCGTCCGCCTCTAATACGGGAGGTAACGGCCTCTCGATTCCCAGAGCCGCTGGGCCCCTACTGGTTTCTACTATCGGGAGAAAGGTACATCAGCCCGGCACTCGTTCTTGTGGGTTCTAATTAACTACACGTAGGCGTCACAGAGCGTGGCGTGTAGATTAGACGATATAGTTATAGTGCGAGAACAGAACGACGACAGAGACAAGATGGACACGACTCTTCGTCGTCGTTTTGTTCTAGCGCTACAATTATCGTCATGCATACCAACTAGCCCAAACTGCCACACTTCTAAGTGTAGATTGGTGTTGCGTTCCTGTAAAGGGAGAGGGCAATGGCCACATGTCCTCTCCTTTCTTAGGAACGCAACGCAGAGGCTATATACTCTACAAATACCTCTGCTCCCTGTTTTCTTTGTTCGTTCTCTTCTTTCGCTTCCTTTTGCCCGACAATGCTGTGGCATGCTCTGCAGTGGGTTGCAGAAATACTATATAATACTAAGCAAATAAACGTAACGTTATCAGTGAAAGATTATTAAGAAGCCGTCATACTTGTCCTTATGGGGTTAAAGGGTTTTACAATAGAAGATTTAAACAAACGAAGCTCGAGAAATTTTTGTGAATGAGAAATTACGCAGCAATATGGCACTGTTCTTTTTTTTCTAATCTGCTGTTGCGGCGTTAATTATGTACGGTGGGGGAGATAGTGAAGTCACTTGGGACATTCACCTGTCGAACAGAATAAGTTGTATCGAAATGTGAGCAACTTACGACATTGTTACGCATGTTTTGTTTGTGCAAGCTTTTCGTGAATGTTTCGCAACCGCATAGGCGCTTTGTGCCACATATTCGATATAAAATGGGTTCATACCCTGCACTTCGCAGGAAACCAAATTTCGAAAAGCATTGTATTTTTTTTTTACAAAGCGCACTTTAAAGAGTATCGACCGAACCAAGCATTAGCCGAAGGCTTGTCACGAGCTTCGTCTATACAATGCCAGACACATTGCGAAAACCCATGTTCACAAGCAGTCTCCCCAACGCTGCTTAATTTTTCCACACCGTGTGTCTACACACTTTTCGGCATCGACTGTAACACGGAAAGGCCGAATTTCGTCATCAACCAGTATGGGGAGCACAAACACGTGTTCACAATAGCGGGGCTTGACCCATGAGAACCCTCCCTTTCACTCGACTTCTTTAAGGCAGGGTTTTCAAAATCGAAAAACGGCAGGCAACAAGCAACAAAGTCTGTCATGCACACAAAGAAAAAGAACAATAGGAGGACGCAAAATGCTAATGGTGCAGTGAGGTCGTTGCTCCTTCTATTTTTTTTCGGAGTTCACGCCCAAGGACCTTTAACGCAGAGCAAGCGCACAGAGAGATACGGACGGGAAAAGACTTGAAGACTATATGCCCGATGCGGCCGAGCCATGACGACGGGACCATTTGCTGGCAGAAAAGTCATCGTGCGTGTGCGACGTTGATTGCCGTTGTCTTCCTCGTTTGTCGCCGCTTACTTGGGGGCGCTGACGGGCCGCAACAAAGGGCTGATATATATCATGCTGTCGCCCTGCCCCCCCTTGTTCCCATGTCTGTTTTAAACATGTTTGTTCGCGATTCTAGTGTAAGTGCAGTAGCGGGAATGACATAGTCTCTAGGTCTAAGTTCTTTTTTTTCTGTCTACGAAACTCCCAGGCTTTATTTCGCTGTTTTCTGCTTTCAAACCGTCAAATTGATCGGCCATTTTCTCATAGTTTGTGCTTTCTTTGAAATCTATATCTCTTACATTGGTTATGCCATCGTTCTGAGATAGTGTTCAAGTTTAATATAGAGCGATATATAATTCAAAGAAGAAAAATAAAACAGTCCAACAAAATAATAACTTTCGTAACAAAATTATTACAAAAATATTTAGTAGGCGTCACAGAACCTTCGTAAGCATTGTGCAAGAAGAGCAAAACGGTGTTTTTACGTGAAAGCAAGTGAAGAACAGTAGAGTAACAATAAGGTGTCCCAGTGGTCATACTATTCAAGTCTATCTTTTTAAGTATCAAAGCGTTTTTGGCATATATCTGCAGGCTTTAAAGAAACTTAGAATAGATCGACGCTTTCAGCGGCTCCTGTGAGCGTTTTCGTTCTTGTATGTCGTTTTCAAAGATGATAATCAGCGCAGTACCCAACATAGGCGTCAGTGAAGCGTTATGCATACCTACGTAGCTACAGTGGGATGCAGCTGTGGCTGTCGATCATGATAAATCATTGCCCAGCCTTTCGTAATGGGCATCTTTAGGCCGCTGACGTTTTACGCAGATCAAGTGATATGAACCCCTCCCCTCCCCTCGGTGCTTTACCACGCTTCCACCACGCAATAGTTGCCGCAATCTACCCCCCAACCTCCCACCCCCCTTACGCCGAAGTAGTGGCTGTATAGGGTCTTTTTCTTATTAAGCAGTTTTACTCACACGACCTTCATGGTAGACTACTTGATTGCGAAGCGCAATACTCAAGTTCAATAACGGCTCACATCATTTTATGACTTTGTGAGCCCCTGACTTTCAGTCGGCAAGCCGCGTTTTTATGACCAGCGTCTGATGAAACCCCAAAAAAGATAACTTAATTTAAATAAAAACAGCTAAAAAGTCGGAGCACCAGAAAAAAGGGGGAATACAAGCAGCAGCGAACTTACAACAAAGTTTATTTGCCCCCCTTTTAGGAGCTTGCTCCTTTTGCTGGGGGGTTGTCTCTCACCATTGCGCCGGTGTGGCCGAGCCCATCCTTAGCCCAGAAGGCTTTGAAAGCTTTACTGCGCTTTTTGCGGACAACTGGCCTCAGAGACAGACTATGGTGTCTTATACTCTTTGATGTTGCCTTTCCTCTGTTGCTATTTTTTTGTATTTTCTCTCTCTCTCTTCACAACATTTTTTTATCATCTTTTAGTTCCCGCTCCCCTTTCCCCAGCACAGTGTAGCCAGCCGGTCTAAGAACTGGCTAACCTCCCTGTCCTTCCGCTTAAACTTTCCTCCTTCTACTCCTAGTGCTCATTGCTCCTGCTAGAGGCGCAGTTGTGCTCTTCGTTTCAAGAGCACTCGCTAGATGGCGCACCGCCGCTCAGGCGACGCTCGCTCCACTCTCGGCGCGTGCTCTAGTTTGGTATGTTCGTGCCGATATAGAATGCTCGCACTCGGCGCCCTCTTTCATTCTATTTCGACGGACATAACTCAGTGCGCGTGGATACCACTACCCACTATGAACACCACAGAAGAAAAGGTGGCGGTGCGGAGGGCTCGCAACGCGGCTGTAGCGCGGGCTCGCCGTCACGACCCTTCTCGAAGTTTTCACTACATCCTATAATTCAAGATCGTATGGCTTTGTGCTTTACGGATCACAGTCATTATACTAAAAGGAACATTTTCCTTCGAGCTCATGTGATCCGTAAAAAAAGCTCTTGAACATTATGTATACAGCATCCGTATGTAAATATCTTTATATAATACATTGATATGTAAATATTAAACATTGTGTATATAACGTGTATATACAATCACACCACAACAACTGTCGTGTCAATTCTTCATATGATGATAATTGAGCATATGTACGGAGGATTCACGGTTTACCAGGTTTCACCTCCGGAGCAAGCTCCATCATCATGATTCACTTCGTGAATATGCGGCAAGTTTTTTCTATTGCTCCGTATTTTGCACGTTCTTGTTTTCCGAGATGTCCTACTGACAGGTCCAAGCATGCACTTTAGCTGAATTTTAGAGTAACATGTGGTACTGCTGTGTCCACAAACTCTTGCCTTCACAAGCAACTTCAGTGTGTACCAGCTGTACCTTTATACGCATAAACAATTTTCGCTGTGAATTTGAACCTCTCGTGATGGTAACCAATAACTTTTAGGGGCGAAGCTCCTTATAGCGGCACCCGTTCGTCTCTCGTAGCCGTTGTAGTGTGTAACAAGTATAACATTTTGATTCCAAGGGTGGTGCTGGTGAGAGATTTCTGCTTTGCGTTGTTGAACAATTAAAAAATTGTGCTCAATGTGCATGCATATGGCTGCTAATGGGGAAAGAGAGACAGGATAATTCGGCGTTTAGTTAACGCGCACGCTACGATCCCCATTAGCAGCCATTGACATGTACATTCAACACTATCTGACAGAAAAAAATTGCTACGTTGTACTCGCTGGGCGTAACCTCCTTGGTTTTAGAAAGATTTAGCGATCGTTGGGCCGCAGTGCCACGGATACAGTGAACTAGTATATACCATGAACTCGAGGTGGTTAAAGGTGGGAAGTAGATACGAAGCGCAAGCCGTAAGAAAGTAAAAGCCGAATTCTTCTGTCTCTCATTTCCCATTAGCATCCATTGGCATGTACATTGAGCACTATCTGACAGGAAAAGGTTGCTACGTTATACTCGCTGGGCGTAACCTGCTTGGTTTTAAAATGGTTTAGCGAGCGTTGGGCCACAGTGTCATGAATACAGTGAAGTAGTATATACCATAAACTCCAAGTGGTTAAAGGTGGGAAGTAGACCCGAAGCGCAAGCCGTAAGAAAGTGTGCGTGTGCCACCTCTCGTTTAGTCCTTGGAATGTGCGCTGGATGGCGGTGCTTCTAATTGGGAATATAATATGAAACGATGCGAGATGGTTGTACTTGGAGTGTTGAATAGGTGAACGAACGGACACACAGACAGATGCATGGATGGACGCATGAACGGACGCAGGGGCGGATGCATGGACGAACGCAGGGACGGACGCACGAACAGACGCATGCATGGACGGGTGGATAGACGCATGGATGGTCACACAGACGGACGCATGGACGGACGAAAGCAGGAATGAATGGACGGACGAATGCTTCGCCCCGTTCTCCGTCATTCACTCCGTGGATATGCTGCCAGTTTCTTTTCGCTACGCAACATCCTTATGGTCTTAAGAGTTGCAATATTAAATGCAGTGGCGTCCTTAGGAACGTGACCTTCAACGCGATGATGCTCATGATGCAGATTATCGCATCCGTACCAGACGGATCGTCGTAACTCGTTTATCCACCATATACAGAATGACAATTGTAACAGGTGCAGCTGGTAGCGTCTACAAGCCAATCAGGCGGGCATACATGCGTCGACGCTAACGTTCATTGACGCGAGGCTATACCCGAACCTCAGCTCACTATGTACTTGAAGGGACGTCAAGAAACTGATTTCCTCACAGCTGCGTCAGTCAGCACTACAGCTGAAAAGCAGGCCCTATATAGATGACTCATGCCGTGTTTAACGTCAAAGCATTAGCTCCCTCATCAAGTTGTTCGAGTGACGTGAAAAGTGATCATCGCGTGATGACATCACCATGCGACGACGACATGACGTCACATGTTACCAGCATTTGTAACGTCATCACATGTCATTGTTGTTGGGTCTAAAGCAGGCAGATCTCGGAGGTATACTGCAAAAAAGCCCGTGATCAAGAGAAAGTTTACCCGCCACAGTGGTCTAGTGGCTAGGGCACTCAGCTGCTGCCCTGCAGGTTGTGGGATCGAATCCCAGCCGCAGCGGCCGCATTTTCGATAGAGCCAACAACGTTTGAGGGTCATGTGTTTAGATTTCGGTGCACGTTAAAGAACCACAGGAGGTCGAAATTTCCATAGCACTCCACTACGAGAGCTCTCATAACCATATCGTGGTTTTGGGACGTTAAAGCCCAATAATTTTTAATATGCAGAAAGCCCTAGATAGGTTTGATTCTGAAGTGCGTATGAGATCACGCTGGGTGCAAAAAATGTTTTGAGGGAACCTAGAAATCAATTTTTATCAACTGAAAAGAAAGCGAACAAGGTGGTTCTTGCCTTTGAGTCGTCATAACTGTCGCAACGCAACGCGGAGAAAATAGCGGGAACCAAGAAGACATAGACGCTGAACTACTCGTTTCAACGAGCACCCTCTAATTGCGTTTAATGTAGAAAAAAATAAACCAGCAGATCCCACGTACCTGAGAATCGACGCTATGCGAAGCATGTGGAGGGAAGGTGACCGTGTTGCATTTTTTATTGAGCGACACGTCATGAAATGACGCTAAATATATGTAAAAATGTTGCATGCACAGACATATGTTGAAGAGTTTCAGATGTTTATATGGCCCGTTGTTTGCACTTGCGCAACGATGCTAACTGGAACATGTGTATTAGCAACACCAGAAGCTGATGTGAAGCGCTGATGTTAGCGAGGATACTGGCCCCAACACTGCTACATAAATCAACTTCAGCGCATTGCAACTAACGACAATTGACGTTCACCCGACGTGACGGCTGTATCGAAAGTGTACATAAGCAATGTTTATAAAATTAGGTAGGCAGCACTGCAACCACTATTGATGTTTCACAAAGATGCGTTTTTTTGAAAAGTAGTTCCGAGTTCAGGTGTAGGTGTGTGGTAAAATGCTTCATTGCCACGCAGAATGCTTAGGGTTGATTCCAGCTGGGACCCTAGTATTTATTCTTTGAATTCGTCGGGTTGACGCTACTGATGCAGGGTATTTCTTAACGCTCGTTCGTTAAAATTGCCAATGTGAGTTCTCGTCGTTCCTCGGTAGATACTGTCAATCACCTGTGGCACATACCCGCATACCAGCGGCACATACTCACTTATGTGTATGTGCCCTGAGAAAGACAGGCTTGTGTGAACGCCTATGACATGTGGTAGAGTTCTACACGCTGCAGTGTAATTACTGTCAGTCTCTCCGCCACCCATTTTGTTTCTTTTCCCTCTCTTCCCTCTTTCTCGTCTTTCTTGTCCCCTTCCCTAATCCCCCAGTTTGGGTAGCCAATTAACCGGATGTCTTTCTGGTTAACCTCCCTGCCTTCTCCCTTTTGTTGCTTCCTCCTCCACCACTGTCTGGCGGGAAGTGTTTGACGACGTACGCGACGTGATTGTGACGTTATTCATGTCTTGACCAGCGCGTCATACTCGTCAAACCATCTTACCCTCCCATGTTAATATTGGTTCACGCCAAGTTAAGGGGTGACAGCTATAGCACCTAAACGTAAGCGGCTAGATAGATAGATAGATAGATAGATAGATAGATAGATAGATAGATAGATAGATAGATAGATAGATAGATAGATAGATAGATAGATAGATAGATAGATAGATAGACACGCTCAAAGTTGCCGAAGTTCGCGAAAAAACGCTTCGCATTTAAAATGGCTTACTGCTTGCACTGAGCAACGTGAAGCTCGATACAGAGCAAAGCTTATTGATCTTATGCTTATTTGCTTTATCTAGGCAGAAGGTGTCTGTAGTGAGGTTGAACTTGGCATGAACTTGGCTGTAACAAGGTTGAAATAGGCTTGAACTTGGCTGTAATGAGGTGGAACTTGGCTGTAACGAAGTTGGAATGAACTTTGCTGTAAGGAAGTTGAACTTAGCTGTTGTGAGGTTAAACTTGACACAAACTTGGCTGTAAAGAAGTTGAACTTGGCATGAACTTGGCTGTAGCGAGGTTGTAATGGGCACGAACTTGACTGTATTGAGATTGAACTTGGCCGTAACGAGGTTGAACAAGGGATGAACTTGAGTGTAAGGAGGTTAGTCATGAACTTGGCTGTACGGAGGTTAAACTTGATATGAACTTGACCCTAACGAACTTAAACTTGGCATGAACTTGGCTGTAACGAGGTTGTATTTGATTTGAACTTGGCTGTAATAAGTTGAACTTGACTGTTACGTGATAGAACCTGGCATGAAGGGGTTGAATTTGGCTTGAACTTGGTTGTAACGAGGTTGAATTTGGCTGTAGCGAGGTTGAATTTGGCTGTAACGAGGTGGAACTTGGCATAAACTCAGCTGTAGCTAGGTTAAACTTGACTGTAACGAGATTGTACTAAGTTTGGTCCCCATCTCTGGCTTTTCGTGCCTGGCTCTCCACCCGCGGTAGTCGTCTTTAATTACAGTACAGTGCCTAGAATTATAATAACAGGCAGAGCGATGATCGGACGATGGCTCAAAGGCCTCACAGCCATTTGTTGGGAGAACTGTTGCCCTGTTCTTTTTTAATACCCAGGGCTGACTAGTGAGATTTACCAAGCTTTTGTGGCCCATTGTCATTTTTGACGATGGCAGTTTCTTGACTACAGATACAACAAACAATCTGATCTACAAAACATCTCTACTAAAATAATAAAGCTATGCAGAGTTGCCAACATGAAAGGTCAGTGACACATTTGTCAATTTGCCAGCACCCAAAAAGAACAGTCTGCCTTCAGCCGTAAGACACCGTTGTGAGTTTTGCAGCAGTCTGGAGATGATAACGTAAGACGCTCGTGGGAAAAAAGTGCGCTGTGAAGTGACACCTGCTTATCTCGCGGATGTCGCTTCCCAAAACGTTTATTCATTATCGTCTCACCGTAGAGGCCTTCTTGATCCGTGTCTTACTTCAGCTGCTGGCAAACTTTGTAACAGCTGATTGGGTCTCTTGATAGGGCTTACATTGCTTGAATGACACGAAGGGCCGCAATTCTGCTTGCGAAAGAGCAGAAGCAAGCGCCGACAAATGAGTGTCCGAATCCCGTGACACGCTTTCTTCCTGAATTCCTGCTTTCATGTCGGACCATGCCATCTTCTTACCATATCGTACGAATCACGTCGCGTTGTGTTGCCGTTTATGGGATACACTTTCTACAAATGCTAACAACGCCTCCCCCCCCAAACACACACACACACACACACACACACACACACACACACACACACACACACACACACACACACATTTTCGATGACACAACAAGTGCTCCTTGTCGCGAGAGAGCAAGCAGCGCAAACTGTTCCGTACTCCCGAACTTTTGTGAGAGTTGACGATGACGACTTCCGGCAGAGTTGGAGAGAAAGAGTAGGATGCGTGAAAAAAAAAGTGGGAGGCGCGGAAAATGAGCGGAAGAAAGAAAGAAAGTCTTGCTGTGACAGCCCTCTTGAGAGACCTTATACCTGGCGCAGTCTGCGCATCCATACACCTACAATTAATCGCGTTGGAACGGCCTCCGGTCATCAAGACCCGGGACCGACCCACGCCCACCAGTGCTGATGCGTCGCAGTCAGCCGTCATCAGCCTGGACGCGTGGCACCCCTTAACGCCAGTGGAGTGGGTGAGTGTGGAAGGGCGTTATGGTAGATGACGTCGGAGAAGAAGTGATAGGTAAGTGAGAGAGATAGGAAAAAGAAATGAAAGACAAAAGGAAACACCACGGCCCGCTGCGTCCCATTCTTCTTTCTCAGATTTCCACCGTGTGTCTCTTCTGGCCCGCACATCTGGTGTTGGCTGTCCAGGAGCCAGCGGCTGCCGAAATGGGCGAGAAGGGTTAGCGTCGACGAGCGAGAACAGGGGTGGAACCGATGAAGCGGGAGAGAGGGAGCAAAGAAGCGGCGACCCGTTTTGAGAGTTTTTTGCCGAATGGGCGCCCAGTGCTATATAGAGGAGGCCCAACCCAGTTAGCCTAGACTCGCGAAGCAAGGTTGCCCAGGGGGACCACCACACCGCCCAGCCTTTTAGATTCAGACCGAACGTTCTACCGAGACGACCATGACGCAGCGCCCGACGACCCCGCTCTGCTTTCTGCTGCTCGCTGCCACGGCCGCTGCGATCGGTGAGTGAGCGACAGCGTAAGGAGGCAACGCCTCGTGCGCGTACCGACCTACGTGACTTTCGTCGACCGTTACATACGCGATTAGCCGCTTCGCAACTGATTACGAGAGAACTTTCAAAGTACGGCGACAAATTTTGTCTAATCGCGGTAACTTTCACCGGTTCAGGGAGCACATCCGGCATGGTTAGTTTCGTTAATTCATTGATATCGGTTTTGATAATGACCGATCAGTGTGAACTTACGGTGAAATAGGTGGTTTAGAGGACCGCATAATGAATTTAGATTACGTTTACATCCATGATCTGTTCTACCGATGATTTCAAGAGTTTGTGCATCTAACAAACTTATCAGTTTACATGTGACGAACCTTTCGTGGTGGGCTTAAGTTTTGTTGTGTCTAGAGACCACTTCTGAAAAAAAAAATGTTTATGTCCTGGAAGTCACGAGGAGCGATGTGTATGGGTAGAGTTTTACCGAAATTATATTCGATATAAGGTCACATTGAAGAAAGTGTAGAACAAATTAAACCATTTTTCATGCCTTGGCTCCTAAAAGCAAACGTCTTTGTCGAGAAACCGACAAACTACTGTTTTTCGCTTTATTTTTTGCTTTTTGTTCTGATTTTCGCAGGTGCCGTGTTTTCGTTACCTCAATATATTCTTCATTCTTAAAGAAGTAACTAAAGGGTAACTATTACACCTGCAGGGCCTTGTAAAGAAATTTCTTAGTAATGCATAAAAGAATGATTTTGCATAAGCTCTAATTTCAGGGTACAGCTTAATTCCACATGCCAGTCTACATGCTATGTCCTCAGTGTCTTCATATATTTTGTGTATTCAAGCTAAATAAATATTTTCGATACGGATAACATTAGTCATCATATACAGATGTCATTGATTATCACGATTGGCAATAAGTGTGTTACAGCCATGTAAGGCCTTAGAAATCTCAGAAGACCCCTCACAAAAGCAGCAAGTTACTGTTTAAGTGTAAATCACTGACGCCGGCTAACATGACACAAGTTTTAAGATTTATTTAATAGTGGTGGTACTATCAATGGAAGCAAAATACAAAGCAGATGCACAGCGAAAACTTCACGTGTAAAAAGTTTTCTATTCCCCTTTCCGGGCTTTTAATGTGCCCCTACAGAAAGATTGCTAAACAGGACTTAGGTACGATTGCACTAACAAACGAAAATAAGTAATTGGAATAATAACCTAAACTGCTCCTAATCCTAAATAAATGAAACTTCTCCAATGCATTTCCAGTAAAGGGTAATCATATGGAGCACGACAGACACAAGCGGCATTAATTTGCCAATCTTTGTAGAGACTTTCGAAAACAACAGCTACAATGTTATACACGAAAACACGCACACACGGGCGTCGGCAGGGGTGCTCAAAAGCGGCGCCCCCCTGCCCGTTAAACCACGGCAGCACTTGCGCCCGCCCGGGCTACAGTGGCATTCTCCCCTATTCCAGCCGCGATGAAACACCGGTTTAAATCCCTCAGGCAAAGCCCCGCCGATCCCCTTGCATGCACCCACATATCAGTGCTGTCCGCTCAGTCTGCAGGAAACTACCACGTCGGATTTCAAGCAAAACAAATTTACTAAAGAATAACAATAAAACAAACACTTTTTGAGTAAGGATGAAAAGGCATACATAAATTATACGGCCTTGTTCTTCAGTACAGACGTTGCGATTCATATAGCCAAGATCCATCTGCGGTTGAAATACAAGCAGTTGTGTTGGTTCTGACACACACACACACACACAAAATCTAAAGTTACGAACTTTCTGTTTCCCCCATTCTTTTCATTTTCAATGCATTGCGTAAAAAAGCATGGGTTCGGTGAACCGAGTTTACGACGACGTTCGCGTCTTATCTGTCCCGCACTGAGCTCTTTCTCGCGCTGCGTTCGTCCCGCAACATCCAGCACCCGTTCGGCATAACGGCCGAGATTACCGCATGTGCGGCCCGCTACGCGAATCCAGTCTCCCTGGTGCAACTCGCGCCCGCTGATAAGTCGGAGCACATACTGGTGTAAGCTATATCTATATACGATGCCCCACGCGGGTGCCGTTGTTCATTGTACGACCAGTTTATGCTCGACTGAACACACGCGCTCACCGTACATATGCAGTGTTATTTGTGATATTCGCCCCGCTGGCCTCATCTCACTTTGCTTCCAAACCCAATTTTTGCCGCGTCCTCAGGATCATGAAGTTCTTGCTCCTCTTACCCACCGTTAGGGATGATATTTGCAAGTTTCTCGTTCTTCGCGCATTGCACATTTCGCTAAATACGAATGAATGCGCGGATTGTTTTAATGTCATAAGGACGCAGTTCTGGCACGCAATGTTCCTTTTGGTGTAACAATGTGATCGTGAAAGAACGCAAAACAAAAAAAAGAGAGAGAGAAAGAGTTCCTGTAAGTGCATATGACAACAGCATTATATGTCATAGTTGCAAGCATTTCTCGCAACACTCCCCCAGGGGCCATTTTGGGGTATAGGACATTCGTAAAGGCTTGCTGTCTCAAGTTTCTGTGATTGAGTTAGTTTCTATAAGCTTCGTACGAGCAGCATGATACAATTGCTCCAAGCAGCTGGCGTCGCATTACGTAAGCCCTAACTCCATATCACCACAGGAGCCTGGCAGAAAAAAAAAGACAAAAAGAGGTCGGTGCGTTTGCGTCAGCGAACAGCCTATCGTTTGTTGCACACGTTTACTTCATTTGCCTTCAGAGATCGGAATCGAGTAATGTTGCATATATATATATATATATATATATATATATATATATATATATATATATATATATATATATATACGATACAGGAGTGGTTGTATTAAAATATTAAAGAAAACAGAGCTTACTTCCTGCGAAAGCTGGGTCCATATCTTCCGTTGATTGCACAAAGTTACAATTGGAAACGCTTTCAACCAAGCCCGGTCATGCTAGGATAAGATCAAGGGATATGAACTTCGTGTCAAGAGTGTCTCATAAATGAGCCTGGTCGTATGAATGCATCTTGTAGAAAAAAAAAACGTACATCTGCAGCAACTGCCGCACCGGCACATTGGTTATACAGGTGTACTCGGATCTCTAATGGCAGTAAGCCTATAAAATAGGGCACCACATGAGTGCGTTTCAAAAATATGTGCGAAGTTCTCATTAAAACTGAATTTGAGGGAAGCTTATGTGGAATGATGAATATCAATCCTAACGACACTCGCATAAATTGAGAAAATATCATTAGCAATACTCAGAAGTTACAAGGTGATTCATACGGATTCATGACAAAAATACTTCTCAGTTTAAATGGTAGTCCTCGTCTGTGTATTCAACCCGCTACCAGCATCATTATGGAACTCTAGAATTTTTCATCTACTACAAAAGCGTATTTTATGAGGAATCGTAGCTTTGTGTTATATATGGGAAGACGAATATTTCGCTCTTTCGAACAAGCGTATAAGTGTATAGCGGAACCGAAATAATAGACGGAAGCTCACAACAAACACGAGACGTTCTTGCAGACTGTTGTTGATATAGTACGAGCCATCGCCTTAGATTAAAAAGAGCAGTTGGTCTTTTAGATCATTTTTTTCAGTGTCACGCACCAGAACAGTCCGAGCAGACAAAACCACGTTATGGCTTGCATACTTACACATATGATGGTATGTATGAGTCTACTGAAGACCATCGTCGCTATAGTAGCGAACAGAGTGGGCTAACAAAGCCAGCACTTTACAGTCGGAACAGCTATTGAAAGCTCCGCTCTAAGGCAGAGCGTGGCTAACAAAACACCGTGGGGATTGCAGAACATGGGCTAACTAATATAATCGAGGCTTTATATGTGGGGTGGAATAAGAAATTGCCTTCTTAAATCTCTAAAACGAAGTCCTACTTGAAGTTTCTTTGGCCACTCCATGCCAGGTATCCTAACCCAGAACACAGAGATGACCAACATAATGTACCTATACGATTGCAGTTTCTCTACAACTCTTCTGAGCGGGGCGGGGCGTACGTTGGCCCATTGTACTTGATTATTCGTCACTGCTGCCAAACGAACTTTGTATCCTAGCGTAAGTGGACCTCCATAAAAGGGGCTAATTTGCTCGTCGACAGTGACAACTATTGTTATCGCACAAAAACAGCCGGTTACAACGCACAGCACTGTCGAGACGCTGAGAGCGCACATTCGGCATTTATCACGGCTACCGTCACATCATTTAGCGTCTTTGACAGCGCGGAGGCCCCTTAATTAGTTCTGCGATATTGTGACAAAACATCAGGGCATATTACCGTCTGGCTTCAAACTTGCGATGAATCCAGCAGCTGCGTTATGGAGTCTCCGTCAACCTGACGCGCGCTTATCAGTTCCTGGAATCGTTAAGAAGGCACGAATGTCACCGCTAGCCCTGAAACAATTGACTTTGCGTTTGTTGGACGAAAGGTACTTCGACCGCATACATGTTTACACCGATGGCTCCACTTATTCCAACAGCTCTACGAGAGCAGTGGTTGTTCCATCTGATAATGTGTTGCTTCGGTACAAGTTCTCTCACACCACGACGTCGACAGCAGCAGAGCTCGCAGCGCTTCAAGGTGCAGTAAAGTACATTCTTTGGCAGCAACCTAATCAATGGGCCATCTTTTGCGACTCGAGGTCAGCCTTACAGACACTACGGTTTGTTACGCAGCACGGGTTACACGAACAATTCGTTTATCAGATAAGACACGACTACCACGAAACGCTCAAGAAAGGTCACGATATTGTATTTCAGTGGTTGCCGAGTCATTGCGGAATTGTCGGCAATGAGCGCGCGGATGAAGCTGCTCGATCGGCTCATGACCAAGACCTGCCTACGCCCATACTACTCTTGAGAACGGACGCTGCAAGGCTACTACAATCACTTGCTAGCCGTATATCTCTCCTACAATGGAATACGCAGGGTTTCTCCAACACGCACCTGTATTCGATCGATCGAAACTTGCAACTTCATTTGCCATTCGGGCTCCCACGATGAGCTGAAAATTTACTGTGTCACATGAGGTTGGGCGTGGCATTTACGAATTCGTACTCTCGTCTCCTTGGAATGGCGAGCACTTCGGCATGCAACATCTGCGCCTGCGAGGAAACGCTCGAGCACATCCTATGCCATTGCCCTGCATACCAGTCTCAACGACGTATTATGGAAGCCAAGCTCCGTCAGCAGGATTCACGGCCGCTTACAGAAGAGAAGATCCTGGGACCTTGGCCGACGGTCTCCCATACACGCAAAGCTACGAAAGCCCTCTTGCACCACCAGACTTCACGACCGATTGTGAAAAAACAGTGTGACACCGTGCTGTGTAGTTTAGAGCTGACTGTTCATCCTTCTCTTTCTTACTCCTCTTCTTTTCTATCTCTTTCCTTTCTATTATTCTCCCTTCCCCCATCCCAAGAGTAGGGTAGCCAACCGAGCCAAGCTTGGTTAACCTCCCTGCCTTTCCTCTCTATTTATCTCTCTCTCTCTCTCTTTTTGGTTAGCAGTGTACTATGGTAAAAATATGTCACTTCGCTGCGTGTGAAATAGCCTTTCAGTTTTCTTTTTTCTTGCACGTTGCGGGCGTTTGAAAATATTGGAAGAAACAATACACAATAAGATTTCAATGCAGTAACTTTGCATGTATATTATGGATGGAAAAATTGATTTTCTATCTGCCACGTCCAAGTTCTATGGCTATAAACATATACTAGACACCTCGCAGCTATCCGATAGCTCTGATTGTTATATCGGTGATTAGCGACCCAGACATTGTCTATAATTGACACCCATGGTCCGTATATTGGCTGTCCGTATATTGACTGTTTCCAAGTTCTCCCGAGTTCTTTCGGGTATACGATAGCTTCTGCCTCCATTTTCAACACAGTGAAGCACTTCAACAAAAATGACAAGCAAAAAGAGGTGAGAGGGAACTCTAGTGATATGTTGCGTCCAAAAAAAAAACGAATGTGAAAGTGAGGGTATTGTGAATGCCTAATTGTCTTTTGCTTATGCCATAATTAGTCAGAATCAAGTGTTGGAACTGCGTTTCAAGCGAAACAAAATTAATTCACAATTACATAATCCTCGCAAACTATGCAAAGGGAATTTTTAACTATTGACATCGTTCCCCTGGCAAGGAGTCGACATTGACACAGACTCTGGCCAACTTACTTGGCCCGAGCGCAGTTTCTCGGATGTTCTCTCGTTCTGTTTTACTTTCGCCGTTAAGCGACATCCCCATAGGACACACTTCTATTTTAAAGTCAGACAATAGCACGACGCGCCGTACGTGCGTGGAGATATCGGGGGCGAGTGCGTGGTCGCTCGTGTCCTTCGCGGAACTGTCGGATGGTCTGGCTCAGCGATGGGAAAAATAAAAGAGTGGCAGCGAGGAAAAACGGCCAAGGACTCAAGAAGCGTTCAGTGGGTCTCGCGGAAAGTCGTCGGACAGTGAAATGGAATTCGCGCACTCGGTCAAGCGTCGTCGCGTCGCCTGTCCGTGATCCTCGTGAACGTGGGAGGAAGAAGATACGCCCCCTTTTTTTTGCAAATGACCACCAGCTGGACGGTTTAGAGGAACAAGAGGCGTGTATTTGAGGATGTACGTGCGCCTGCACCTGCTCTGCAGAGCGGTCATTTTGAAAGTGAGTCACCTTAGTCAGAATCGCTTTGCAGATTGCACTTCAGTGTAAGAACTGAAGCCGCGTTCCTATATGGGAAGCCAATACGGTGTGTCGAGTAGCTGGGGAGCCTAAGATTGCCTTTGAAATTTGCAGTTTGTGATAATAGAATCACTGACGAGCAACTTCAGTGCTACCATAATGGGAGAACCGCGCACCAGGTAAAAGAGAAACAACCTCAAATATTCAAACTTTCCTGAAAGAGGAGATTAAAGAAAGGAGGGCTGGTTTTAGGATTGTTGTCGACAATAGGTATACCTGTACGAATGTTCATGATCAATTGTATTTGCATCAAAAGTGCTAAGTTCATTTGCATCCCCGTGAGCAATCCAAGGACGACGCAGTATAGCAGGGAAGAATTTCGCGGGTTTCAGCACGCGCCTATAAAATTGTACATATGAATTTTGGAGGTGCATCACGCAAGGCGTGTTTCTTGAAATGGCTCGATACGTGCACAGAGTACACATCAGAGCAGGATTTCTGAGTGGACAACCAGTAGTCACTGAACTTCTTTATGCTGCATATTACCGCAGACAATCAATTTGTCGGAGACCCTACTATGTTCGACAAATGTTCAGTATGACGTGTTGGAAGACTAACGTGAACAGTATTTTTTTTTGCGCTCGAAACAAATATAACCAAAAATACGCAGTGGATACATTTTGAACCGAGTATTTGATATTCTTTTTTTCCCGAGCGAAATTAATACAACCAAGAAATAAACTGTACATACATTTTGGACCTAATATTTGGTTATTCTTGTGCAAGGAGTGAAGCCAAATGATTACAGAATAATAAAATACTTGATTATGTGCTATTTAACATTATTTACTGAAACGAACACAGAACACCACATTCCTTCATTTTCTTTCTCGGAATGAATACTGAGTGCCTTGGAATCATGTCAATTTGACGTCTTTGCAGACAGTCTATCATAATTCGCGCCGAAGGGGTCAGGCACCTTATGCTGAATGATGCTGCGCACACACACTCCAAGATAGCGAGCGGGTGGGGCGGCAATACATTTGGACATCCCTCTCCCCCTTTCCCATCCCTTGATTTACTCATAATTAGATAAACTGCTTCAAGACGAGCTATGTGCATATATTTAATTATGGTTACGAATGATGCAAAGTGGCACCATTTGCTAGATATCCTTTCGATAAGAGCAGCGTTGTTTGCGGTGGCCTAGTCCTGTGCGAACATGACTACGCTGAAACCTTAGGTTCAGTGGTAAGTTTTCGTATCCTATCAATTCACTTTAGCTAAAAGGCTACATCGTAATGAAAATAACCAATGAAAGCGATGATTTAAACGCTGCCCTTACTCTGCCTCTACTAAGGGCTAACTAGTGAATAAGTATGCTCAAGAGAATGAAGGAAGACGTCAGCAGGTTTGCCAGCACTTCGCTTGAGATACGCATTCATTTCTGTCTTGGATAAACAGACACAGCTAAGCAATTACTCTTACTTGAGCTAAAGTCCATACAGGCAGCTCGGCCTGCATTCACAAGAAACTTTTTACACTAGAAATGTTCAAAAGAGGGAATTCGAGCCCACATCGATGCTGCAGATGCCCTCATTGAAGGTAGTTGACATAAGACAAGTTAAACTTACAAACTGTAAGCTAATACACGCTCTAATATCTGACAAACTCGTCATTTTGCCCTTGCCCATTTTTGTAAGATAGAAAGAGCCAAAGCGTGAATGGTTAATTCCATCTACAAGCGTTGTAGACATCTGCCGTTTGGAAGAGGTTACTTCGAAGAATTTCAGCTAGATTATTGACAAAAAAATTTCAGTACCTCGATGTTATTTACTCGTTTTTAACTAAAGCGCACCCAGCGAAAACTTCCTGCTTTCACCGTGGCACAAATAGTGCCGGCTTCGCCGAGCTTTGGGACCCGGATATTTCAAACGTTAACAGAGATCGTGTTAGAAGCTTTTTCCCGTTATTTCCTGACTGTCACGCCACAAAATCAAACCAACGCTGAGCACGAATGACGCGATATCGAGCAAGTTTTTCCTGAGCTTCTGTGCGAACACATTGTTTTGTGTGTGTTAGCAGTGTTGTTGCAAACGTTGTGAGTGGACGAAAATGTTCTGTCGAATCTGTCAACAAACCACATCCGTGCGCATGTTTGTTGACACAAGGCTGCGAAAGCCGTTCGACGCGTTCGAAAGGTGGTTCACCAAATATTATACGTAAGCACCAAATGCCAAGCACAGCTCGCGTGGGGGTAGTGCAGCCGCATCTATTGTTATGAATGTCGAAAAAGTTTGTAGCTTTAGGTATATGTAGCATTTAGACGCTGAGCCGCTTCTTAGAAAAGAAACAAACGAAACAAAAACTCTATCATTAACCTAGTGTTACCGAATAGGAGCTTGCACTCGCTCGCTGGATTTTGTGCTGACCGGTTGTGCCCGCGCGATCTCCGACGACAGCGCATCTGGCCGACTGGCTCGCCCTACGCCTTCTCCTGACGCCGACAAGAGCTCTCGCCAGTAGTGCCCCGTCCTCGGACTCCTGCGACCGGGTCGATCTTTCCTATCTTCTCCTTACTTCCGTGTCTCGCTATCCCGGCGCCTCACTCTCTCCTTCCGCTCTCTCCATCGCTACACCTTTTAATCCTATCCTTTTAATCCCTCCTTCCCCCCACCCCTCGTGAGCTACTGTTGAGGTGTCCTTAACCTGAGAGGCAGTTACGGGGCTCACTTTTCTCTTCTTTTCATTTAAGAATCACTTCCCTCCCCCTACTCGAATAACAGATTGTCTTGTACATGCTGTCAGTATTATAATGTGAGACTTCATCGTAAGCTAATGTTCAAACGAAAAGCTCGTGTTCAGTACTCGATTTTTCGTTAGTTTCGTCTTAACACGCAATATGAATTGAATAATTTTTATTCTCAATTTGAATATGTTTTGATTTCCGCCAAGTTGGTGGAGGCAGGCCAGAAAAGATAAAACTGCAGCTTGAAGCTTGAACTGCCGCTTGAAACGATGGAACTGCTCCTTGCGATCACAAGACGCGAGTAGCGCGGAGCTGCATCGAGCTTCTAAGATGAGTACACATATACATAGTTTGGCAAAATGTTAATTAAATGTCTCCTTGATCAAAGAACTAAGTTTGGATACGCAATAACACAAAGACGCCGATAAAGTAGGAAGGGAACCGGCTGACAAGTGCTTTCAAAAGGAACACTACACCAGCCAGCTATTTTGAGACGGGGGATGCAGAGAATGTGTAGAAGGAAGAAAATGATAGAAAAGAGGGAAGAAAAGATAAATAAATAAATTAAACGAGTACGCAAAGAAGTAGTCCCATGGAAAGATGTGCGGAAACGTGAGGCAAAGTTGGTTTCGTTCACGAAAGTTAACAGACTAGAAACACAGGATAACCCTTTCCATAACCACACGACAAACCCTATAAATGTGTCTCTTGTAAATGAACAAGTTGCATGATAGGTGTACTGTGTTATGCAAGGCACTACGTTCTCAACGACAAGCAATCAGGCGAGATTGAATAAGCTACAGTCAGTATCGGGCGAGACTGCTCTCGGTACAGAGCCGACCGTATGAAAACATTTGGCAGGGACCAGCGACTCTAATGAGGTGACCTTCGCGGTCGCGATGGCGTGGGTAGTCGCAAGCGGCGTTTGCGGAATTGAAGGGCCGCCACGCCTTTCTCGGCGGACGGCCCTCCATTACCTCGTTCACGTGGCAGCACGCGCAGTGTGGAACGTGACGCATACGGAGTGCAACTTTCAGGCCGACAAACATGGGTGCCAACTGCGACGTTATCACGTTTGACGACGCCGGCTACAGCAGAGGACTTGCGTATGCGCTTGTTACTCGACAGAAAATTTCGCGCCTTCGCAAAAACACGACAGCGGTATAAAAAGGTGTCTTGAGTGACGAGCTGTAGGAGTGTCGCCACACGTCTTGTATGCGGTGCAATCGCACCCCATGAGCTCGGTAGCAAATCTACAGACCAGATGCGCTGGCCCAAGGTCAGAGTTCCGGTGAGGTGTGAAATACGAAGGTGACCAATCACTCCGTGTCAGGAGAGATATACGGTAACTGAAATGCGTGTGATACACCGAGCAGAACAGGGAGTAAAAAGAGAGAAAAAAAGCGACTACAAGGAACGTGTTACGGTGAAAGGGTTGCCTAAGCGACAAAACCAGGAGCCGCTCCCCCTGACCTTCGCACGCTCGGAGGCTAATGGAAAATTCAAATTCGCTGAAGCATTCCGGTTACTGGTAGGTAAGGAGTAAGCTGCCACACTTCGCATGACGTTCTGTCGACCGTGGTATCGTATACAGACAGCGCCTCTGCACGCATAACGCTGACTTGCGATGACGTAAAGTCATTTATGTGTTAACTTATAAGGAGGAGAGTGGTTGTGTTTCGCCACCTGTAGTGAGTTTTGGCAATCAAACGTCTGCTATAACTGCGTCTTTCTTTTATAAGGAAAGAACCGTGGAAGTGAGAAAAAAAGGAATTTATCAGAAGCTTACAGCTGTGGCACGCTTGCCAGTCAAGGAAACGACGCGATTCAGATCCGCCATCTGCAAAGTTGGCACGCGAGCATCTCTAAGAGAAGAAGTGACGGGTTAAATTTGGCACTCTGTCTTTGAAAGATTAGCAAATTATTACGTTGTAGGCGTATACGCGCTATGCCCCCGCCATTGTTCATAAAAGCATACAAATAATGGGACTACAAAGAAGCGACAGTGTTGTGGGCCTGACGTTGTGTGGGCCAGACATTGTCGTCATCATAAGCGCCAACTACGGAGGGGAAGGGGGGAGCAGTAGAGCTCCTGCCCTCTTCCCCCTTCCCAGGGTGGTTTTACGGGGGTAGAGGGTTGGGGTGGGACTCAGAACAAAACGACCCTATAAGGCGTGAAGGACCGGAAAAGATAAGGAAATGTGAGCGTGATATGCGTGACAAAGTAGTGGTTGAGATGTAGGTCACCTCTCACTTCAATTCACCACATTTTTCAATGCGAGTGCCTGCGCATGGCATCGCATCACACGCCTTGTTCTGACAAGCGTCGTTCACTAGAGCTGGGACAGAAAAGAATTAGTATACCGTTGGAGTGATAGCTTTGACAATGGCATCAACGTTGACGGTAGTATCATTCCTCTAACGAGCAGAGGCTGTATTTCGAAGTATCATTTCGACGAGGTGAGTAAAATGATTTCCCGGTATGGCGTGACTTGATTTCTTTATACTGGCTTTTCTGATACGGTGAATTGGCTCTCCGTGCGCGTATACGTAAGACACACATTTCTTTTTCCTGGCACTACTGTTACGGCTAACAGTATATTAACTACAGCAGCCTTTAAATAGGCAAAAACGAAGGTTCATCGCTGCGCACAGTTTGAATATTAGCCAAGCGTTACGGTATAGCTGTGTTAACTGTGAACAAACGACGTGTGGGGAGCAAGTTCTTGAAAAATTTGTCGCAGACCTTTGCTTATGGGGCAGCAGTATACCTCCAAGCGTACGAAGAAGCGAGACAGGTGTTTTATGCAGCACTACGCCGTATACACCCGGCTGCATTACGTTAAGAACCGGCGCCGTGTCGCCTTATGGCTGACAGAAATTAGGTGCCTCTCTTCCCCTCTTCTAACCACTACCAGCACCATTACGTTAAAGTGCTTCCGCTTCAAAGGGTGTGACTAAGACATTAGTGGTGAGCACGCAACTTCACTGCTAGGTCGTGCGAAGCGACGTAACGCGCACACGCACATATATTAAAAAACTGCGGTGAATATTTAATGATCACGAGTTAAACTCCGAACTATACAGAAGCGCGCGGCAGGCAGTCCGCCTTGATTCTTAAAAAGCAGAGCGCAGCTGCGGTCACGTTGCTACGCAACTTAACCTTAAGTTGCCACGTTATTTTTAGGGGCGAAGCTCCTTATAGCGTGGCTTGTGCGTCCCTTGTAGGACGTAACCACCAGTGGCGCATACCTGAAATAGCGGTTCTTACGATTTTGACCTCCAAGGTGGTTCCGGTGAGAGATTTCTTCTGTGCGTTGTTGAACAATAAAAGATAGTGCTCAATGCACATGCTAATGGCTGCTAAGGGGGAATGAGAGAAAGGAACATTCAGCCTTTAGGTAACGCGCACGCTGCGATCCCCATTAGCAGCTAAGGGCATGTACATTGAGCACGATCTGACAAGAAAGAGTTGCTACGTTATACTCGCTCGGTGTAACCTCCTTGGTTTTAGAAAGCTTTAGCGAGCGTTGGGCCGCATAGCCATGAATACAGTGAACTAGTATATACCATGAACTCGAGGTGGTTAAAGGTGGGAAGTAAACCCGAAGCGCAAGCCGTAAGAAAGTGTGCGTGTGCCACCTCCCGTTTAGTCCTTGAAATGTCCGCTGGATGGCGGTGCTTCTATATGGAGAATATATGATGAAAATATGCGAGATGGTGGTACTTGGAGTGCTGAATAGATGGACGAATGGACACACAGACAGATGCATGGATGGACGTATGAACGGACGCAGGCGCGGATGCATGAACGAATGCAGGGACGGACGCACGAACAGACACACGCACGGACGGGTGAATGGACGCATGGACGGTTACACAGACGTACGCAGGGACGGACGGAAGCAAGAACGAATGGACGGACGAATGCTTCGCCCCACTCCGCATCATTCACTCCGTGGATATGCTGCCATTTTTTAAACTCGTTTAGGCTTGTTGTATGCCTTTGTTTGTTTGTTTTTCATCTTTTATTTTGGGTACCCATTGTTTTTTAATTGCAGAACCTATAGAAATGAAGCAGGCCCAACTAACATAAACGTCAACCACTCTGCAGCAAACTCGTAAAAACGAATGTAGGGAACTTCGAAATTTAAAAAAAATGCATGGTAATTTTTGGGCTAACTCTAACGAATAGATATATCTTTCCGGAAAAGAACAGTTACCGTAATCTATAAAACAACGTGAATTACTGAACAGGTACCCGGCTATGCTAGATTTAAAAGAGAGGCACAGACCGGGTCTTGATTAGATCACCAATGAATTGATTTTTGTGATATTTGTTTGCAGAGACAATATTAAAAATATTGATAATAACGACTTGACCGTACTGAGTTTTAGATGCGAAAACAAAAAAAAAGAGTGCACAAACATGAACGGAGATTTGTTTCCGCTAAGGTTTATATTTGCTCCAAAAGCTTCAAGGCATAACTTTTTTGCTAGTTAATTTTCATAAAAGGCAACACTAACGAGCTTTGCACATGGCTTGTGCTGTAGTGCTAATTTATTTATTTATTTATCTATCTATTTATTGCTTTATTTATTTATTTATTTATTAAGTGGGAAAATAGTGAGTCGAGGAGCGTTCCAACTGTCAGGAAAGTTCACTCGTCAAAGTCACCATGACAAACACTTCCTGGCCAAACAATATCACAATCGTGCTGCCAGCTTTTCTGCTTTAATGATTGATACGTATGCGAGAAATGTTATTGCTTGAATGTGAGCACATTGAATAATGCACGCTTCCGCATTACCAGATTTTGACATAACATCACGTTTTCATTTCAGAATATCAGCGAGTTCTCAACAGCACGTTGCAACGGTTTTCCTTCACGCATGTCGGTAGTTGAGAGTGCGATGCTCCTAACTTTATGACGGTGTGTATACACGTGAAAAAACACTCGCGACAAATCGGGGCGTAGTTCTCTTTTATGCACCAATAAAAGTTGCATGCCTTTCCTTGCTTCAACCCCGAGGGTTCGGTGCTCTCAGGTCACGAATGACATGCGCTCTATAAGCGTGAAAGAGCATTTTTGATGGGAAAGTGGCCCGTAACGGGTTTCGAAGGTAGCAGAGACGTGCAAACCAACAAATAGTTATTGCTGTGGGAGAAATGGTCTTCAGCGGTGATGACTATATATTTGGGCCATAAGTGCACCTAAACATAACTGAAGTGTTTGGAGCTCTTAAAAGACGACACCGATTTGTAGGCTACCTTTCTGTTGGCCAGAAGAACAAAAACAGTCACGAGCAATATGAAAGGGAACACCAAATTAGTGTGTTTAAAAATGTTTAACAATTTCGAGTACTTCGTACTCAACTATAGGAGAGCACTAAGCCATCCCGCTAAAAACCACGCCACTCTACGAAATGAACGTGGATTGGCGTCTTGTGAATGATTACTTCTAATTTTCCAATCTAAATGGGATGTGTTGACATGCTAGAGCTTTATGGACATGCCACACTTGGACAAGCACTTGGAGTAATCCACTCTTTTACGCATGCAAACTGGGTTTTGCCGCCATGACCTCTGAAATTCAGCTGAAGTGTTTTTTCTCATATTACTCACGACTGAACCTTTATGGTAATGGCGTTGTCGATGCAATATTGCATTATCCAAGAGTAAATGTAGCAGATAAGTTGCAGATTGGATGTTCCAAAGCTTCGCCGAATTACCAGTCGCGCACCGTGTTCTGGTAACAGTGTTACTTTATTAAAACAGCGTCTTCAGTTGTTATGGCGTCATCATACTGACACAACAGCGTTACCGTATTAAAACAACCTCTGTGACAGAAACATCATAATGATTAACTTTTGCTATTAAATGGTCATGCATTAGAGCTCATGCATACGTGAGCAGCTGCAGTGTGATGGCTCGACTAGCACGTTCTCTCTTCACAATCTCTTTTTGAGCATTCCAATGCGCCATTACTCTAGCGCAATAAAAGTGCTATAGTAACTTGTGAAGAGTTATAATATCTGTAAAATGTCTTTTTTGTTTTGTAAGGATATTCTTTTATATGTAACCTGTTTTTTTATAAATATTCATCAGTGAATCTCTCTCAGGCTTGAGATTAAGTGGCATGAACTTCTATTTCAATATTTGGTAAACAATCTGATGAAATCGAATGAAGCCTTCTCAATATACTGCTTCCCTCTTTCTCTATACTAGTCATATTTGTGCAATAAATGCAACCACGTCTGCAAGACGCGCTCTCTAAGTGTTGAAAATAAGGTGGTGTGACTGATATACTGATGGATGGTATCTCATTATTTGCTTGCAGTGGCCCTTGCAAGTGCACAGACCGCAGACGACAACAAAATCTTGGTGTCGGCGGCGTGGCTATGCGAGGTAAGCAAGCGGACAAGCAAGCAAGTTTTGCTCCCAGTAATTGCGCGCATCTATAGGCAGTGTGCTTCGCCACGTTGGCAATATGTGAAGTGGTAAGGAAGGTCTCTCTATGTGATATCTTTGATCCTTTGCATCTGTGTAGTAAATTCTGCATGTGATGTGCCGAAGGCACGGTGTGCCTATGGTGATTGGTGGATAAAAAAGAAATTAGAAGTGAGTAAAGGGTGGCTATGTGTGTAAATGGCACACAGACAACTATGAAAATAGTACTGTCAATGACAAAGAAGTCTGGCTGAAAAGGAAGCATCATGGTAGGTCACACCATTCGCGAACCCGCGTCAAAATTTCGCCGGTTACGAGTAGGCTAGACGCCCTTAAGTGAACCAGGAGGCATCGAGAGCGCGGGAAGCGGCTGCAAAACGGCGAAAGGTATATGTATACGGCTACTGCTACCCACCCAAACATCATATCTTGTTGACTTTGAACCACGTATTTGGAGCAAACGTACAGAAACGTTTGAAATTTTTCGTCTAGGTGGTTCGAAGAGGGCAAGTGATTCCCGCGCTTAGC